>JAWPHD010001120.1:0-355541 GCA_037043455.1 Cyrtodaria siliqua | reverse complement strand
CTGTACTGTTCTATACATGAATAAGTTGGTGGATTGCATCCAGCACTAAATATTGACCGTCATATATAGCCTAAAATGTGATGAAAATGAGGTTAAACATCAAACAAATCATTAATAGCTGTATTCGTGATTGCAATTAAACGTTTTAACGTCTCACACCACAATTAATTTTCCATAGGGTCCCTTGTAATGTTTTTATTCGTGGCAGAGAGATAAACATAATTTACAACATGTATTTATGCTTAAATTCTTCATTGATCCAATATCTGCAATTTAAAACAGTTTACATTTTTTTAAATATTTACCAGGGTGATTTATTTTTAATTTTAGGTTTCCGTGACACCTATCAAATTTAAGCGTAATCATACATAAAAATACAACCCCGATGAACTATATGTAAAATCCATATACGGGTAGCTGTTATAGATGGCGCTCGGTATATATAGACGTAGTATGAAAATTGTTGAATTACTTAAAACAGTAGCCTACTATTGTACTTAGGCTCAAACGATATATATTGTGTTAGCATTTATGGAAAGTACCCGTTTAATCGAGAGTGTTTTATACTTTGTACAATATAAGCATTAAGGTCACCAAGTTGTTCAAGCTAGCGACTGTCGCGAGTAAATGCTATGTTCCTGTAATCAGCTGGCTATCCGTACTGATCATAGGTTAGTCACCCAGCTATACTAACTGAACTACATTGGTGAATTACCTGCTGGTAAATGTACTTTACATGTGTGCACGTTTGTGCGCCGATCGCTTCATTGTAAGATGAACTATATGTAAAACCTATATACGGGTAGCTGTTATACATGGCGTTCGGTATATACAGACGTAGTATGAGAATTGTTGAATTACTGAAACCGGTTTCCTACTTTTCATATGTTAGTCACCGGCTATACTAACTAAACTGCATTACCTGCTTTCTGACGGGCATGAGGTCGTTGGCCATCAGAGACAAAAGCAGAGCCTGCGTCTCTGATGTTTCCAGTCCACGGCACGGGGAGCCCACCTCATATAGTGGACCAAAAAGGTTTAAACGCGGCTTGGATTGCGTTAAGGAACGGTGATAAGCACTCTTCCTGTCAATACCTAACTGATCCTAACCAAGCCCTTACCACTATACCTACGAAGGAATGGTGTGTTGTCTGTTGCAGTGTACATAGCGAGCCCAGCGAGCGTGTATGCTCCTCCCGTGATCGGTATACCGGAATTTGAGTAGCATGGCCTGTTATTCAAGTGTTAACATAACTACCGCATCAAAAATGCCTGCCGATCGGGGTATCGACGGCCTTTTGGAAAGCGTAGTTCAAGTTAAGTCTCGCCTGTACACTGATATATTGCCTGTTGCGGCAGTCATATGTCTAGATATACGAAAAGGATCAACACTGCTAACTAATCTTACCCACGCCCAACCACTATACTACGGAGAATTAATGTTTTGTGTGTTGAAATGTACATAGCGAGCCCAGCGAGCGTGTATGCTCCTCCCGTGATCGGTAAACCGGCATTTGGGTAACCTGGCCTGTTACCCAAATGTTAACATAACTACCGTAGCAAAAGGGCCTTCCGATCGGGGTATCGACGGCCTTTTGGCAAGCGTAGTTCAAGTTAAGTCTCGCCTGTACACTGATATATCGCCTGTTGCGGCGGTCATATGTCTAGATATACGAAATTGAGAAACACTGCTAACTAATCTTACCACGCCTAACCACTAAACTACTAAGGAATGATGTATTGTGTGTTGAAATGTACATAGCGAGCCCAGCGAGCGTGTATGCTCCTCCCGTGATCGGTATACCGGCATTTGGGTAACCTGGCCTGTTACCCAAATGTTAACATAACTACCGTAGCAAAAGGGCCTGCCGATCGGGGTATCGACGGCCTTTTGGCAAGCGTAGTTCAAGTTAAGTCTCGCCTGTACACTGATATATTGCCTGTTGCGGCGGTCATATGTCTAGATATACGAAAAGGATAAACAGTGCTAACTAATCTTACCCAAGCCTAACCACTATACTACTAAGGAATGATGTATTGTGTGTTGAAATGTACATAGCGAGCCCAGCGAGCGTGTATGCTCCTCCCGTGATCGGTATACCGGCATTTGGGTAACCTGGCCTGTTACCCAAATGTTAACATAACTACCGTAGCAAAAGGGCCTGCCGATCGAGGTATCGACGGCCTTTTGGCAAGCGTAGTTCAAGTTAAGTCTCGCCTGTACACTGATATATTGCCTGTTGCGACGGTCATGTCTAGATATACGAAAAGGATAAACAGTGCTAACTAATCTTACCCACGCCTAACCACTATACTACTAAGGAATGATGTATTGTGTGTTGAAATGTACATAGCGAGCCCAGCGAGCTTGTATGCTCCTCCCGTGATCGGTATACCGGCATTTGGGTAACCTGGCCTGTTACCCAAATGTTAACATAACTACCGTAGCAAAAGGGCCTGCCGATCGGGGTATCGACGGCCTTTTGGCAAGCGTAGTTCAAGTAAAGTCTCGCCTGTACACTGATATATTGCCTGTTGCGGCGGTCATATGTCTAGATATACGAAAAGGATAAACAGTGCTAACTAATCTTACCCAAGCCTAATCACTATACTACTAAGGAATGATGTATTGTGTGTTGAAATGTACATAGCGAGCCCAGCGAGCGTGTATGCTCCTCCCGTGATCGGTATACCGGCATTTGGGTAACCTGGCCTGTTACCCAAATGTTAACATAACTACCGTAGCAAAAGGGCCTGCCGATCGAGGTATCGACGGCCTTTTGGCAAGCGTAGTTCAAGTTAAATCTCGCCTGTACACTGATATATTGCCTGTTGCGGCGGTCATGTCTAGATATACGAAAAGGATAAACAGTGCTAACTAATCTTACCCACGCCTAACCACTATACTACGGAGGATTGATGTATTGTGTGTTGAAATGTGCATAGCTAGCCCAGCGAGTACGAAAAGGATAAACACTGCTAACTAATACTACCCAGGCCTAACCACTTTACTACGAAGGAATGATGTATTGTGTGTTGAAATGTACATAGCGAGCCCAGCGAGCGTGTATGCTCCTCCCGTGATCGGTATACCGGCATTTGGATAACCTGGCCTGTTACCCAAATGTTAACATAACTACCATAGCAAAAGGGCCTGACGATCGGGGTATCGACGGCCTTTTGGCAAGCGTAGTTCAAGTTAAGACTCGTCTGTACATTGAAATATTGTTATGCTGTGTGTTATACACTACATCAAGTGCTGATGGCTTGATTGCGGAAGCATCCATAGTTAAATTCCAGCAGCTCAAAAGCGGGAATGTCGCGTACTGCGAACATAAACACATGCGGGACACCGTGTACCTCTACAACGTTCGGCTTCACGTTGGGCTTTTTCCTGTTGTGATTCATGAACCGCCCTTTCGTCCAGCTGGAATGGCAGCTGCATTTCTGCACGCTGTCTATCCAGTGCCGCTGGCCTCCGTGCTCAAATGTGAACATGTAGGCGTTCTTCGTGTCGTCACCATAGCCTTTGAATTTCCTTGTTCCCTCGGCGTCGTCCAAAAGTGTTCCGTGGTAATCGCAGATTACCGTGCCCTCTCGTATGGGCTTTACCGCTATGACTCACTTGCCCTTATCACCGCCTTCTTCTTTCACCTGTATGTGGGGCCACTTTTACGCCTTAACAAGCGACGCGTTCATGTCGTCTTGTGGTGTACTTTGACCTCGTTTCTTCAAAGGACGCGAATGCCATGACCTGCGGATTTCTTCAGTCAGCTTTTTCGATGTCCACTTTCTGGACTCAAGGTAGTGGTTGTTCTCAAGTTTTGGACATTCCTGGCACCGCGCATGGTCATCTTCGAACTGCCGGGCTCTATGTCTAGTCCTCTCAGCGATGGCCATAGCGTTGAATTGCTTCTTTGTCGCACTGTTCACCTCCATGCACAGCTCGGGCATTTCCCCTGCCATCCGCGCAAAGTCCGCATAGGACGGGACGTCTCCGTCGGGCGTTATTTTAAACTTGGCTAATACCATCTTCATTCTCACAGAGGTCGGTAGCCTCGACACAACAGACGATGCAGACGAAGACGACTGCCCAGACGAAGATACCCCTGAGCCTTCGCTTCGCACTGAATCTGGTGACCCAGATCGGCATGTACGATCATCTCCGAGGCGAGACAACTGAGCAGGGACGCCTTGTTGATGCACATCTCTCTGGCCACTGGAGCTGCACAGGGATTCCACGATGGTCGTTCGATTCAGAGCCGAAGTATGGTCATCATGTACATAGCTGCGCCGCGATGTGGACTCAGTGTGGTTCAGCCATCTATACACCTGCTCCCGGAGTTCTCTCGGCACCGAATTGTGGCTCTCCGTCTCTATAAATTGCCGAATGTCTGACATAGTCACGATCGGCTTACAACCGCACCGAGTCTGCACTTGTTTCATAGTGGTGGCACCGTTGTGTATCTTCGATCCATTAAACTGTAGAAGGAGATAGTTTTCCTCGTTTTGCTGGGGTTTCGCTCGGACATGTTTGACATACTTCTTAAGCAGTTCAAACCTTTCCTCGTTGAAGGCCACGTGCGCCAAGCTCTGACCACCGGTCTTGTGCTTGTCGCTGCTCAAGAGGTAACTGGTAGAGCCATCATCTCTTACGATAGGATTTCTCTTAGCCAATTTGTACATATCCATGGTCATTTTTTCCATCACCATTTTTCGATGACCTTGCGTCATCGCTGCTAGTGCGAAGAAATAACCATTTACCAGAGCGGTGTCTGCTTTGTTGGGACGTATGCCCGTGCTCTCCGCTTTCAGAATGATTGGCGTGGCCTTAGCTTGAATTTTCTGAAGGTTTCGTTCGAGTATTTCGGCACTTAGCATCTTTAATTTACTGGGTCCATGTAACCTCTGCAGTTTCTTGATTTGTATCTCCTTGTTATGGCGTTGTGTGACTGAAGCCGTTAAACCTGGGATTTCATTTTTACAATACAAAGCTTTGTTTGATAGATCCGTGGCCTGCGGTTCGTTTACGTACAGCATGTTGAAGAAAATCGGGAGGGCTTTGATGTAATTTTGAATGCTTTGCGCTTTGAAGTGACACTCATCCATGAGAGCATTACGAATACTCTCGAGCGTTTTTAGCTGACAGAAGTTGATTATGTCGAAGTTCTCCATTTTGTGATCGGCACACGTGTACAGCATCATTTTAAGCAAGGTAGATTGCGTGTTTGAGATGTACTCTGCCGGATTTTCCGCGTTCGATCTGGACATCATAAACGTTTTTAGGCGTTGCATGTATGGGTTGGACAGCTTCAATTCTCTAAGTCTGTCCATTGAGACGTTAACTAAGGCCTTAGGACCTGTAGTTTGTAATCTCGCTACGCGGTCACTCAACGGCTCATCGTCGTCGGAGCTCTGCGCATCCATGATTCTCTGCCGTTTGGCGGCTTTCACGCGCGGGGAAGATCGAGATGGAGTAGTCTGTGCAGTGGGACTCGCATCTTCCAATTCTGCCCGTTGATCAACATCACTCTCTGGCGACTCCGTCAAAGCCCGTAAGCGTTTGCCGCCGCCGCGTGGGAACAGCGGGCTTCTTCTGTCTGGTGATTGTGGTGAAGTGGCAATCTGGGCTGGTCTACCACTGACATCCGCAGGACAATCACTGACTACCTTATCGTCGTCAAACGACGGGTACAGTGATAAAATCGGCCGTTTGGGCGCCGAATTCGACACACGACGGAGATCCATGGGCACGGCATCAGATCGAGGCGACCTTTCGTCAGTGACGTTCGGCCTCTCGCCATCCGATGCCTGCTCCATAGGAACATCAATGTCTGCCTCGTCCAAAATGGGGCTCAGTGGTACGCTCGACGCCGAACAAGATGCAGTAGGCCTGATACCATGTCCTTGGGTCTCCACGCACTTAACAACGTCAGCTGCTGCAGGGTGAAGGTCAGAAACGTGATCTGATGTTGACATTACAACCTTAGGCCTTGTGGATGCCTGTTCATCTGGGAAGTGTTGGTTTTTGTCGCGTATGTTATTGGCTTCGCGGTGCGCCTTAACATCACGAACGGTGACGTGCAATTGCTTGAGCAGGTCCATAGCCGTCGCATAGTAGTCCGGGTCTGGGAAAAATCTCGCAAGATCCTCAGCTGTTACGTACGCATACATGCTTCTCAAATATAGCTCGTCTTTGGCCTGGTGCTCTACTTGCGATATGCTTGATACAGACGCATTCTTCATGCATACCTTCCTAAGGTGATTACTCAGTTTTGTCTGGACAATCAAACATAGCGGGCAAACTAGGGATCCCCAGGGACGTGCCAGTTCAGGGTAACTCACTAAACTATGAAAGTTCTTACCTTTTCCTGCATTTCCTGTATTAATCGGCGATCTGTAAACAAAACATAACATGCACTTACATTCAGTCGCCTTGAAAGATAACACACACATATAAGGAGTAACATTATGGCGGTTTGATTGAAGGTATGATACGTTTTTAGATATCACTTTACCGACCAAGACAGCATATCGTTAAAGCTTTACCCCTGGATGGGTCTCGTATGGCCACATATAGTTAGTAAGTTTCATTGCGATCGGAAGTCAGGATAACTATCTGAGTATGTTTGATCCCTCAAGACCAATCAGTGGGTAATGTTTCAACAAGCTGCTACAAAGGATGGCAAAGTTAGATATAAAAACCTACCACTACCCCCTCGGGTACCATACCCTAATCTTCGATCTAACCACCATAACTCAACCGTAAGTGCAACGATCCGTCTGTAACTCTCAGAAAACATGCCCCAAAACTATATGCAGACGTTGCCAACGTTTTATATCCCTGGCTTCAAATTCAATAAGATTATCGAGAGAAAACCAATGTATTTTTCCCGTGCAAAGTACGGTTGGCTGTGTTTTCACACAAATCGATCGCTTTACCCAGCCTAGCACTGTTGTCCATCCTCCGATCGCAATGAAACAGTCTGAGTGGCTACTCAAGACCCATCAGTGGGTAAAGCAATGAAACATTCTGTGTATATGCGGCCACTCAAGACCCATAAGTGGTTAAAGCTTCAACGACCTGGTGACATAGGCGGCACAATTATATCAAAAACGTACCCTTACCCCCTCGGGTACCATACCCTATTCTTCAATCTGACTTCCATAGTTCAGCCGCCCGTGCAACAATCCATCTGAAACTCGTCGGAAATATGCGCCCCGACTATATGCACACGTTGGTAAAGTTTCATGCGCTGGCTTTACATATAATTGAATTATCGAGAGAAAAACAGTGCATGTGAGTCTGCAATGCAACGGAGGACGATAATTTAATTCTATTATGTATAAAGGCTGCGGCATGACACTTTACCAACGTGTGTATATATAGTCAGGGCGCATGTTTCCTGCAAATTTCTGATGGATCGTTGCACGGGCGGTTGAGCTATGGCGGTTAGATTGAAGAATATGATATGGTGGTATGGTACCCAAGGGGCTAGGGGTACGTTTTGTTCGCTATATCTTTGCCGCCCGTAGTATCAGCTCGTTTAAAAGTTGCCCACTAATGGGTGACCACTTATACTGAGAAAGTTTCATTGTAATCAGAGGACGGACGGTTGAGCTAGGTTTACGGTATGGTAACCGAGGGGGAAGGGGTACGTTTTTACGCTATAACTTTCTTGCCTTTAATAGCAGCTCATTAACACTTTACCCACTGATGGGTCTTGAATAGCCACATATACTCTAAAAGCTTTATTGCGATCGGGATACGGAAGGTTGAGCTAGGTTGGTTACCGCTACAGATTTATGTGAAAATATGACCAACCGTACTCTGCACGGAAAAAATGAATTCTTTATCTCTCGATACTTCTATTCAATGTAAAGCAAGCTGCATGAAACATTTTCAGCCTTTGCATATATTCATGTTTCTTGCGAGTTTCAGACGGATCGTTGCATGGACGGCTGAGCTATGACGATTATATCAAAGCATATGTTATGTTACCCGAGGGGGTAGGGGTACCTTTTTCAATATAACTTTGCAGCGTGTAATAGCAGCTCATTGAAACGTTATCCACTAATGGGTCCTGAAAAGCCACATATACTCCGAATGTTTCATTGCAATCGGGAGACAAACGGCTGAGTTAGATTGGTTATCGAAATCAATTTATGTGAAAATACGACCAACCGTACTTTGCACGGGTACCATAACATATGCTTCGATATAATCGCCATAGCTCAGCCGTACGTGAAACAATCCGTCTGAAACTCTCAGAAAACATGCATCCTAAATATATGCAGTCGTTGCCAACGTTTCATATCCTTGGCTTAAAATACAATCAAATTATCGAGGGAAAACTAATGCATTTTTTCCCGTGCAAAGTACGGTTGGCTGTGTTTTCACACAAATCGATCGCTTTACCCAGCCTAGCACTGTTGTCCATCCTCCGATCGCAATGAAACAGTCTGAGTGGCTACTCAAGACCCATCAGTGGGTAAAGCTTCTACGACCTGCTGATAAAGGCGGCACAATTCGACAAAACGTACCCCTAACCCCTCGGGTACCACACCCTATTCTTCGATCTAACTACCATAGTTCAGCCGTCCGTGCAACAATCCATCTGAAACTCGGCGGAAATATGCGCCCCGACTATATGCACACGTTGGTAAAGTTTCATGTCGCTGGCTTTACATATAATAGAATTATCGAGAGAAAAACAATGCATGTGAGTCTGCAATGCAACGGAGGACGATAATTTAATTCTATTATGTATAAAGGCTGCGGCATGACACTTTACCAACGTTTGTATATTGTCAGGGCGCATGTTTCCTGCAAATTTCTGATGGATCGTTGCACGGACGGTTGAGCTATGGCGGTTAGATTGAAGAATATGATATGGTGGTATGGTACCCAAGGGGCTAGGGGTACGTTTTGTTTGCTATATCTTTGCCGCCCCTAGTATCAGCTCGTTTAAAAGTTGCCCACTTATGGGTCTTGAGTGACCACTTAAACTGAGAAAGTTTCATTGTAATCAGAGGACGGACGGTTGAGCTAGGTTTATGGTATGGTTACCGAGGGTGACGGGGTACCTTTTTACGCTATAACTTTCTAGCCCTTAATAGCAGCTCATTGACACTTTACCCACTGATGGGTCTTAAATAGCCACACATACTCTAAAAGCTTTATTGCGATCGGGATACGGAAGGTTGAGCTAGGTTGGTTACTGCTATAGATTTATGTGAAAAGATGACCAACCGTACTATGCACGGAAAAAAGGAATTCTGTATCTCTCGATAATTCTATTTAATGTAAAGCCAGCTGCATGAAACATTTTCAGCCTTTGCATATATTCATGTTTCTTGCGAGTTTCAGACGAATCGTTGCACGGACGGCTGAGCTATGACGATTATATCAAAGCATATGTTATGGTACCAAAGGGGGTAGGGGTACTTTTTTTCAATATAACTTTGCAGCCTGTAATAGCACCTCATTGAAACGTTATCCACTAATGGGTCGTGAATAGCCACATATACTCCGAAAGTTTTTATTGCAATCGGGAGACAAACGGCTGAGCCAGGTTGTATCGAAATCGATTTTTGTGAAAATACGACCAACCGTACTTTGCACGGATCAAATGCATTGGTTTTCTCTCCATAATTATATTAAATGTAGAACCAGCGGCATAAAGGATTGCCAACCGGTGCATATGGTCTGGGCGCATGTTTCTTGCGAATTTTAGATGGATCGCTGCACGGACGGTTGAGCTACCCTACCCCCTCGGGTACCATAACATATGCTTCGATATAATCGCCATAGCTCAACCGTACGTGCAGCAATCCGTCTGAAACTCTCAGGAAACATGCATCCTAAATATATTCAGCCGTTGCCAACGTTTCATATCCTTGACTTTAAATACAATTAAATTATCGAGGGAAAACCAATGCATTTTTTCCCGTGCAAAGTACGGTTGGCTGTGTTTTCACATAAATCGATCGCTTTACCCAGCCTAGCACTGTTGTCCATCCTCCGATCGCAATGAAACAGTCTGAGTATATGTGGCTACTCAACACCCATCAGTGGGTAAAGCTTCTACGACCTGCTGATAAAGGCGGCACAATTCGAAAAACTACCCTACCCCCTCGGGTACTATACGCTATTCTTCGATCTACCTACCATAGTTCAGCCGTCCGTGCAACAATCCATCTAAAACTCGTCGAAAATATGCGCCCCGACTGTATACACAAGTTGGTAAAGTTTCATGCCGCTGGCTTTACATATAATAGAATAATCGAGAGAAAAACAATGCATGTGAGTCTGCAATGCAACGGAGGACGATAATTTAATTATATTATGTATAAAGGCAGCGGCATGACTCTTTACCAACGTGTGTATATAGTCAGGGCGCATGTTTCCTGCAAATTTCTGATGGATCGTTGCACGGACGGTTGAGCTATGGCGGTTAGATTGAAGAATATTATATGGTGGTATGGAACCCAAGGGGCTATGAGTACGTTTTGTTCGCTATATCTTTGCCGCCCGTGGTATCAGCTCGTTTAAAAGTTGCCCACTTATGGGTCTTGAGTGACCACTTAAACTGAGAAAGTTTCATTGTAATCAGAGGACGGACGGTTGAACTAGGTTTATGGTATGGTAACCGAAGGGGACGGGGTACCTTTTGACGCTATAACTTTCTTGCCCTTAAAAGCAGCTCATTGACACTATACCCACTGATGGGTCTTGAATAACCACACATACTCTAAAAGCTTTATTGCGATCGGGATACGAAAGGTTGAGCTAGGTTCGTTACCGCTATAGATTTATGTAAAAATATGACCAACCGTACTCTGCACGGAAAAAATGAATTCTTTATTTCTCGATATTTCTATGAAATGTAAAGCCAGTTGCATGAAACATTTTCAGCCTTTGCATATATTCATGTTTCTTGCGAGTTTCAGACGAATCGTTGCACGGACGGCTGAGCTATGACGATTATATCAAAGCATATGTTATGGTACCAAAGGGGGTAGGGGTACTTTTTTCAATATAACTTTGCAGCGTGTAATAGAAGCTCATTGAAACGTTATTCACTAATGGGTCTGGAATAGCCACATACACTCCGAAAGTTTTTATTGCAATCGGGAGACAAACGGCTGAGCTAGGTTGTATCGAAATCGATTTATGTGAAAATACGACCAACCGTACTTTGCACGGATCAAATGCATTGGTTTTCTCTCCATTATTCTATTAAATGTAAAACCAGCGGCATAAAGGATTGCCATCCGGTGCATATGATCTGGGCGCATGTTTCTTGCGAGCTTTAGATGCATCGCTGCACGGACGGCTGAGCTACCCTACCCCCTCGGGTACCATAACATATGCTTCAATATAATCGCCATAGCTCAGCCGTACGCGCAGCAATCCGTCTGAAACTCTCAGGAAACATGCATCCTAAATATATGCAGAAGTTGCCAACGTTTCATATCCTTGGCTTTAATTACAATTAAATTATCGAGGGAAAACCAATGCATTTTTTCCCGTGCAAAGTACGGTTGGCTGTGTTTTCACACACTGTCAAATCGATCGCTTTACCCAGCCTAGCACTGTTGTCCATCCTCCGATCGCAATGAAACAGTCTGAGTATATGTGGCTACTCAAGACCCATCAGTGGGTAAAGCTTCTACGACCTGCTGATAAAGGCGGCACAATTCGACAAAACGTACCCCTACCCCCTCGGGTACCATACCCTATTCTTCGATCTAACTACCATAGTTCAGCCGTCCGTGCAACAATCCATCTGAAACTCGTCGGAAATATGCGCCCGACTATATGCACACGTTGGTAAAGTTTCATGCCGCTGGCTTTACATATAATAGAATTATCGAGAGAAAAACAATGCATTTGAGTATGCAATGCAACGGAGGACGATAATTTAATTATGTATAAAGGCAGCGGCATGACTCTTTACCAACGTTTGTATATTGTCAGGGCGCATGTTTCCTCCAAAATTCTGATGGATCGTTGCACGGACGGTTGAGCTATGGCGGTTAGATTGAAGAATATGATATGATGGTATGGTACCCAAGGGGCTAGGAGTACGTTTTGTTCGATATATCTTTGCCGCCCGTAGTATCAGCTCGTTTAAAAGTTTCCCCACTTATGGGTCTTGAATGACCACTTAAACTGAGAAAGTTTCATTGTAATCAGAGGACGGACGGTTGAGCTAGGTTTATGGTATGGTAACCGAGGGTGACGGGGTACGTTTTTACGCTATAACTTTCTTGCCCTTAATAGCAGCTCATTGACACTTTACCCACTGATGGGTCTTGAATAGCCACACATACTCTAAAAGCTTTATTGCGATCGAGATACGGAAGGTTGAGCTAGGTTGGTTACCGCTATAGATTTATGTGAAAATATGACCAACCGTACTCTGCACGAAAAAAATGATTTCTTTATATCTCGATACTTCTATTAAATGTAAAGCCAGCTGAATGAAACATGTTCAGCCTTTGCATATATTCATGTTTCTTGTGAGTTTCAGACGGATCGTTGCACGGACGGCTGAGCTATGACGATTATATCAAAGCATATGTTATGGTTCCCGAGGGGGTAGGGGTACTTTTTTCAATATAACTTTGCAGCCTGTAATTATAGCAGCTCATTGAAATGTTATCCACTAATGGATCTTGAATAGCCACATATACTCCGAAAATTTTATTGCAATCGGGAGACAAACGGCTGAGTTAGGTTGGTTATCGAAATCGATTTATGTGAAAATACGGCCAACCGTACTTTGCACGGATCAAATGCATTGGTTTTCTCTCCATAATTCTATTTAATGTAAAACCAGCGGCATAAAGGATTGCCAACCGGTGCATATGATCCGGGCGCATGTTTCTTGCGAGTTTTAGATGGATCGCTGTACGGACGGCTGTGCAAAGTACGGTTGGCTGTGTTTTCACACAAATGAATCGTTTTACCCAGCCTAGCACTGTTGTCCATCCTCCGATCGCAATGAAACAGTCTGAGTATATGTAGCTACTCAAGACCCATCAGTGGGTAAAGCTTCTACGACCTGCTGACAAAGGCGGCACAATTCGAAAAAACGTACCCCTACCCCCTCGGGTACCATACCCTATTCTTCGATCTAACTACCATAGTTCAGCCGTCCGTGCAACGATCCATCTGAAACTAGTCAGAAATATGCGCCCTGACTATATGCACACGTTGGTAAAGTTTCATGCCGCTGACTTAACATATAATATTATTATAGGGAGAAAATAAATGCATGTGACTCTGCAATGCAACCGAGGACGATACTTTAATTATATTATGTATAACGCCAGCGGCATGAAACTTTACCAACGTGTGCATATAGTCAGGGCGCATGTTTCCTGCAAATGTCTGACGGATTGTTGCACGGACGGTTAGATTGAAGAATAGGGTATGTTACCAGGTTGGTAGGGATACGTGAATTCGCCAAAAGGTTTTTGCTAACCTAGGACAAAACATTTTCATTAATTTATTTGAGGAGTGTTTAAATTGTATGTTTGAATGTTTTAAAACACTTAACACTACAGTACTTACGTGTTCTTGCCGGCCATCTTCTTCTGTATCCGACAATAACACTACTCACTGAAAATCCGAAACACTTTTTTGAGAAGTTAACACAGAAAAATAAAAGCGCGTTTAAAGCAAATTAATTTAAACTTCCAATTTAAACCGTTTAAACAGAAAGCAAAATGTATTTAAACTGATTAACTCCACAGATATTAAGTGATAAATGTAATCAAAATAAAAAACAATATATATGCAATTTCCTAATTAATCAACGCCCACCACTTGTTTCAACAATCCAATCGCCAGCGATTGAATGGAGGTGTGAACTCCTGCATAGGGTCAGATGTCATGTCACTTTTCGTATATTCCGACATACACAGGAACCATGGCGGTGCGAAAACTTAAAGCAACTCCTCCATAGCGCCAGATATCATGTCACCTTTTCGTATATTCCGACATACACAGGAACCATGGAGGTGTGGAATCTTAAAGCAACTCCTCCATAGTGCCAGATGTCATTTCCTGTCGTTAAGTCAAAGTTGTGATGTCTGTAAATTCTAGCGTGTCAATTTTCTGGTTATTAGAACTTGATGACGTTGAAGATATTCCGCGTCAGGGCAGTCAAGGTGAGATCAAGATCTTCACACCATTGCAAGTTATCATCATGATTAGATACGCACTATATGGAGATAGCTACGTGAAGAGATTGTCAAAGTATACCATCGACATCGGTTTACCTGGAGAAACACGCATGTTTGGACAAAGTGGGTTGACCTTATCAACGGAAAACATCGCAGAGAAGAAGAAGCTGCTGGCGTTTCAAGCAGACTACGTCTTGGTGAACGTGGGCGGCAACGACATCGACGCTGTCAATCCTGTATCAGAGATTTTCGAGCGTTTAATGGACCTGGTACGAGAGCTGCTATGGAGCGGGGTGAAGAAGGTCTTCGTTGCAGGCATTGCGGAAAGGGGAAAGTTCCGGGCACCAGGTTTAACAAAGGCCATTTTCGAATCGAAGCGGCGCGCACTTAATAGAAAGCTACAGTCTGAATTAGGTCCACGATATGTGAATGTCATGAGAAAATTGACCTGGTGCATCCTGGTGAAAAGGAAGGCGGCCTGCAATTACTTATGTATATGTTCAATGGGGTTTTAAAACCTGCCCGGCACATGAACAACTGTTAAGAAAAAGGCCCTTTTTAGGGCCAAAATACTTGTATCGAAAAGATACCTCAAAATTGTCATTCTCCTTCCCATCCCCATGTTATCCAATCCCGTTGCTAACATACCATATTATTCAATCTAACCGCCCTAGCCCAACTGTCCATACTTCGATCACAATGAAACTTTCTCAGTATGTGTGGTTACTCATGACCCATCAGTGGGTAAAGTTTCAATGTGCTGCTATTGCGGGTTACAATTTTATAGCGAAAAAACGTATCCCTACCCCTCTTGTACCATACTCTATTTTTCGATCTAATCACCATAGCTCAGCCGTCCGCTTAACAATCCGTCTGAAATTAGCAGCAAACATGAGCCCTGACTAGGCACAGGTTGGAAAAGTTTCATGCCACTTGCTTTACATGTAATACATTAATTGAAAGAAAACCAATGCGTTGTGCCAGTGCAACGTACCGTTGGCCGTATTTTCAAACAAATCGAGCGCGGTAACCAGTCCTAGCTAAGTCGTCCATCATTCGATTGCAATGAAACATTCTGAGTATATGTGGCCACGCCAGACCCATGAGTGGGTAAAGTTTCAACGAACTGCTTTTACGCCCGGCAAAGCTATACCGAAAAAACAAAACCTATACCCCCTCGGGAACCATACCCTATTGTTCGATCTAACCGACCTAACTGAGCTGTTCGTTAAACGATCTGTCTGAAACTAGCAGGAAACATGAACCCTCACTATATGCACACGTTAGAAAAGTTTCATGCCACTGGCTTTACTTATAATAGAATTATCGAGAGAAAACCAATGTGTTTTACGCGTGCAAAGTACGGTAGGCCGTGTTTTCACATAAATCAATCTCGGTAACCAACCTAGCTCGGCTGTCCCTCATCCGGTTGCAATGAAACTTTATGAGTATGTGTGGCCATGCAAGCCTTATCTTTGGATCAAGTATCAATGAGCTGCTTATACGTACAACAAAGCTATACCGAAAAAACGTACCCCTAACCCCTCTGGTACCATACCCAATTGTTTGATCTAACCGCCCTAACTGAGCTGTTCGTACAACGATCCATCTGAAACTAACAGGAAACATGAGAACTGACTATATGCACACATTACAAAAGTTTCATGCCACTGACTTTACATATAACAGAATTATCGAGAGAAAACCAATGCGTTTTACCCGTGCAACGTACGATAGGCCGTGTTTTCACATAAATCAATCGCGGTAACCAGCCTAGCTCAACTGACCATCATCCGGTTGCAATGAAACTTTCTGAGTATGCGTGGCCAATCAAGCCCCATCATTTGGTCAAGTTTCATACGTTAGAGAAGTTTCATGCCACTGGCTTTACATATAATAGAATTATCGAGAGAAAACCAATGCGTTTTACCAGTGCAACGTACCGTTGGCCGTATTTTCACATAAATCAATCGCGGTAACCAGCCTAGCTCAGTCGCTCATCTTTTGATTGCAATGAAACTTTCTGCGTATGTGTGGCCACTCCAGACCCATGGGTGGATAAAGTTTCAATGAACTGCTTTTACGGATGGCAAAGCTATACCGAAAAAGCGTACCCCTACCCCATCGTGAACCATACCCTATGGTTCGATCTAACCGCCCTAACTGAGCTATTCGTAAAACAATCCGTCTGAAACTAGCAGGAAACAAGAGCCCTCACTATATGCACACGTTAGAAAAGTTTCATGCCACTGGCTTTACATATAATAAAATTATCGAGAGAAAACGAATGCGTTTTACCCGTGCAACGTACCGTTGGCCGTATTTACATCAATCAATTCCGGTAACCAGCCTAGCTCAGCTGTCCATCATGCGATTGCAATGAAACGTTCTGAGTATATGTGGCCACTCAAACCCATGATTGAGTTTCAACGAGCTGCTCTTACGAATAGCAAAGCTATACTGAAAAAAACGTACCCCTAACCCCTCGGGTACCATACCCTATTGTTCGATCTAACCATCATATCTCAGACGTGCGTGCAACTATCCATCTGAAACTAACAGAACACATGCTCCCTGACTATAGGCACATGTTGGAAAAGTTTTATGTCACTGGCTTTACATATAATAGAATTATCGAGAAAAACTCAACGCGTTTTTCCCGTGCAACGTACGGTTGGCCGTATCTTCACATAAATCGACCGCGGTAACCAATCCAGCTCAGCCGTCCATCCTCCGATCGCAATAAAACTTTCTGAGTATGTGTGGCCACCCAATGCCCATCAATGAGTTGTTATTGTTGGCGGCAAAGTTATATCGAGAAAATTTACCCCCATACCCCCCTGAAAAATAGGGGTATGGGGTGTGTATTTTGCTAATTCTGTCTTTTTGTGTGTGCAGCTTCCCGTTTTTCTTACCTACCAGGATACATAATTAAATTTCCTACAAAATAAACCCAAAAACAATTAATTTTACTCACATTTTATAACCTTTTTTTTAAAAAAATCGACCGAGCGGTGCCAGCTTCAGACAGGCAAAAGCCAGCTTAGTAGTTTAAAAATATTGAACCGCTTATAACTTTTTAACCGTCAAAGATATTGACTTGAAATTTGCAACGTTTATGTGTATTTATATTACATATAAGATGTTGAAAGGATTTGTTTTTACGTTTTCATGATTTTGATTTATTTCATTGTATAGAAAATACCAGGATGCGATTTAAATCGAATCGTACGACTCACGCCCGCTGTCCAGGGTGTCCAGGGAAAAAAACATTATCACTTAAAAACATCTAATTGGACCTAAAACATCAATTTAAACAACTTTAAAATTAAAACAAAAAATTGTATAGGCTTGCTATGCCAGAACGACAGCCTGTTTAGCTTGATATCATAGTATAACGTCTTGTAATGTTTGGAAACAATTGGTTGAAAACTGTGGGAAGAGATCGACACACGCCTTACTTTAACATAAAAGTTGAAGAAAAAAAGGGCGGAACTACGGTAATACAAGGTCGCCTTTGACAACGAATCGATATGTTTATCTTGTAAGCATCCTGCAAAGTTTCTGAACAATTGGTTGAAATCTGTGGGAGGAGATAGACAAACAAACGTTTCGGGACGGACGGACGGAAATGCTTAGAGTCGCCATTCGATGGTGGGGGCATGAAAAGAAACTTAAATATTTTATTTCTATCAATCAGTTATGAGTTATGATTAAAACGTATGTTATACTTGTATAAGTGTTGGCATTTTAATGACTTGAATAGTTAAGTTACTGATCATGCTGATGATTGAAACTCTTGTCCAAGATCTCATTATTCTACAGATTCTTTGAAAGTTTGGTTTGACTGGATGAAAAAAAGAAGAAATGAAAACAATGCCAACTTATGTCAGTTTTTTTTCCAATGAAAGGGCAAATGACTCACTCCAATTCCAATTCCATCAGATATGCGTGGATAAATAGAGAATATTATGTCAGTGCCGTTTACTATCAAGTTTATTAGGCGAGGCTTAGAAAACGAAGAGTGGCGTTAATCATGCTATTATTATCTATTTCGCAGGATGTTACGCTTATCGAGGACGCCGCCATGTTGTTGTTTTATGTTCTTTTATGACGTCAGATAACGTTACGTACAATAAACGCCTAGGGATTCCGCATTGTTTTGATTTATTGGTCAGTGCCTAATAAAGCAAAATGTATTAGGTCACCCCTTTTTTTGGCAAAAAAGTACATATCTTCATGATAAAGAACGTTCCAAAGCTCCTATTTGTTTATTTGACAAATGCTTAGTGTTTTTTCCTGTATCCATCCTTTTCTGAATATAATACTAGCATGAACTTTTTGTCCCTATTTAAAACATATTTAACTCATCCACTATGTAAATAAATTATTTTTCCCATGGAAAGGATCTCTGTAAGCATTTTGCTTTCGTTCCAACCCATTTATTATTGAATGTAACATTTGTATAGTATGTTTATCTTTGAAATAAAATATATTTAAACCAACCAAATCTCCTATCATTATACACATTCAGATGTAAAAGTTTTGTGAACAGTGAATGGAAAAAAGTGTTATGGAGGTAAACTAATCAAGTTATGTAATTGTTGCTAATTCAAGGGCATTTAACTCGTTTTAATGCTGTCGGATACGCATGATCTAAGACCATGTTTAAGATCTTATTTTAAAGTTTGGTTCGGATTGGATGTAAATAGAGTATATCATGCATGTTGTGCCCGATCACATCCAGTTTATCAGGTGAGGCGGAGAAAAAATAGAGTCCGAGGCTGTGACGAGGGCTTCATTTTGCTCGTGCCAAACCTGATAAACTGGATACGATCAAGCACTAACATGATATTCTATTTAAATAGATCGTTTAAAATCATTTAATTTACTTTTTACAATTTCTTCCCATTTTAAAAAATGCCCAGACGTCATCAAATATACCTTGAAGTCATCAAAAGAGGTGCTGACGTCATCAAAAAAGGTGCACCTGACGGGATAGGAACGTAACTGCCTTGATAAGATTTTATCTCAGGCACCCTGTTTCTTGGCAGAATTATGCAGATCGACATGATAAAATGGAAGTATATGGTAGTAACTGGGTCAAAATATGTAGTTTTGAAGATTCAAGGGCAGATAACTCAATTTGATACCGTCGGATATACCTGGCTGAAGAATTTAACTAAATTGTATTATTCGTTTAAATCAGATGGAAATTTGAATTGCGGATTTTTTTACAACAAGGAAAACTTATGCAATTAACAATAATTCAAGTGCCATACCTCAGGTATTAGTTTGCTGGTTCAAGACTCATCCGAGATATTCAGGATATATAATTAGTTTGTAAGCTGTCTTATGATAGGATGAAAAATAAAGGTCAGGAGTGGATACATCAAACAGTTTTACTGGTAGACGAACGGACGGACGACGGAAAACTTCACATGACATAATCTCTTCTGGGAGTTTACAATTATAAAACTCTTTTCAGCACGTAATTTGTTAATGCATTGCTTGTGAAGGCGATATATTAATCTCAAATTCGAACTTCGGCGAGGTTGATGCATATTAAACGACACAAAGATTAATAGTGAATTCGCGAGGTGTGGCAGTGAGATAAGGCCATACAAATATATTATAATACACTTAATAATACAACAAATATGGAAATTAAAGTTCTCCGGCCAATTTTTTTTCATGAACATGTTTATGTTTATTTAAATCGAAATCAATACACAACAGTAAATATTTACAATTCACACATTGCAATATCTTTGAAAAGCGAGAAGAAGATTTTATTTCATGACGTAGAAAAACTTTGAACAGGTAAATTAATCGACAGGTAAATATATGTATCCATTATCCGGCAATAGTTGTTCAGCTATACAATTCAGATTTACCTCATTTCCCCGTGCAATGGTAAAAGTAGTATCAACGTCACGCAAATAATATTTAATTTTACATACAACTTAGTAGCGGTTTTCAATATTTTTTTTATGTTTCTCTCCGAGACTATCAAGAAATGTTCATATGATGTTAAAAGAGTTAAATTTGTTAAATAATAATACTACATAAATGGTGACCATTCATCTTTAAGAACGAATCATTGCTCGTTTTTTTCCGTTTAGCTCGGTGTGCAGTCGGAATTGCCTCGACGATTTCCGTAACCCTAAACGGATTACGGAAATTGACGAGGCATTTCCGTTTGCCCGGTGTGGTACAGATAAGACCGAAGCGAAATACGGCGTAATCATATAGTGGATATTAGTGAGTGCCTGCTTAACCTGGGATATTAGTGAGTGCCTGCTTAACCTGCTTAAAGTAGTTATCCCGGTGTGTGTGTGTATTTCTAAGGATTATAGTCCCTCCACCTACGACAGGCGTCCTATCCGACGATTATAGGCACAATGTCTGGACTTTTATCTGTGTGTTGTTGTGTGATGTGATGATATGTCTACTTGAAGCAGCGAACTCAATGGTTTCTTTATAGTGAAGCCACACTGGAATACCACGCCGTAGTAGACATGATACCCCCAGTCACATTATTCTGACACTGGTCAATCAGTTGTAGTACTACCCATTATTTGCTACTCCATTTTTATTCTTTGGTATGACGCGGTCAGGGGGACTCGAAAGCACGACCTCCCAAATGCAAGGCAGACGCTATAACCACTACACCACAATGCTTCGGTATGTAGTAGTTATCCCGCCAACAACAGCAAACTTTTACAACAAATATACACTGTTTCTAAAACTACTGACGACGAGGTATATAAATAATTTAACTATTTTGAGAATACAAGCTCTATAGACACAATATAAACGGTTTTAACCAGCAAGGCCAGACCCCAAGCCGAGTTTCCAACTCATAATTCATTTTACGCATAATCAATCACGAGTATTTTAAAAAAAACGTGAATGAACTTTACTTTTAATCGACACATATACATTATTATATGGCCTGAACACCTGGCTAGAGTTTTGTAAAACGGAGGTGTAGTGGTTAGTTTCTTTATTTGTTTTGTTTGTTGTTTTACGTCATTTTCAACACATGTAAGGTTATATATGACGGTCGATTGTTTTGTGGTGGAGGCAGAACACCCACTTTTCCTGGGTGGAACCGGTACTGTACATCTCCCGCCATCCGTAATTTCTTTAATTATCACAATGTTAAACTCTTTGAACACAATCAGATGTACTTGATTGGCAACGGCAAAATGCTTTGAAAAATCAAATAAATAATATCACTTGAACGAAGTAAAAATGCAACACAATTCACATAAACCTGTATAACACATGACAATGACGCGTGTCATTGCCTCATTTATAATTTATGTATTTAGGCAGGCTTTGATCTACGATAGTGTTTGCGTATTATGTATTCCATCATCGTAACGACGAAAGTCGTGTCAAATATTTGAGTGCATGTTTTTTATAAATCAAAAACACGGGCACGTCACAATTTAAAATTAGCTATATATAATTTTGATACTTCCTCTTTTTTCCCCTTGTTTTTCTTATTTATTAAATAATTAACCAGTTATAGCGGTTTGTTTCCTTTATATTCGGTAAATTCACAAAAAAAGTAAGATTTATCAAAATAAATTTAGTTTTCCATTACCACATGTGCTTATCTTTTTTATTTATGTTAGTTTAAATTGATGTTCGTATACATTTATCAGTATTGCTACTACATAGATGTATTTATATAATATAGGAGACAAAGGACAAGGTATGATAAGAGGGTAGTTTGGTCCCCAAAATATTCAAAATACAAAAGACATTTTTTACCTTAATTTGGTGTGCATGCGTAAATAAATTGTTCATATTCGATATTCAAAAGGTATTTTATTTATTTTATTTATCTAGAAGATTAAACAGGGTCTCAACAAATGGCGTTTTGGGTAATTTTGTCATATTGTGTAGATTTTGAACTTTTCTTGGCAAACTTTTGATCCTAAAATATGGAGCGCACCTCCGAGCACACCCAGCTTTTTGCTGATGATGTGTCTCTATAAAATACATGTTTTAACAAAAAATTAGATGTTCTCGAGGGTGCGCTCTATATTTCCAAGACCAAAAACTGAGTGAAAACTGCTAAAAATTAACCAAAATGTCCATTTTTTAAAGAAAGGGCCTTGTTTGTGAAGCTGATAAACTAATTTAGAGCATTCAAACTTACTTTTAATAGTTCTAATAATGATTTGGTCCATCTGTAGCTAAATTAATTATTAAAAATGTGGGCATTCACAATTTCAATATTGGGGGCCAATCTTGCCCCTTATCATACCTAGACCTTTGCGAACATCCAGGACAACTACGACGGTAGCGATGACTGGGTTGTCCCCCCTGGGTTGTCCCCCCGCTAAGAAAGATATAGTGACACCAGCATACGACAAGTGTAGATTCGCAGGTATCCGTAGGTGGTTAATTGCAGTCTCAGTAGGGTGAACAAAAAACGGCTCTTTCTAGTTCCACCTTCCCTGCAGGACGCCTTCCCATAATAGCAGTCATCCTGGTTCGTTTTCTGAACGGCGGATCACTGGATATTCCCTTTAGACCTTCGGATATCTAGTGGACGGCTCGTTCGGTGGTCTAAACTGGAATGAGAGATGCACGTTCGAAAAGCAGGATATATAAGGGAGACACATTTGCGGCAATTACATGTACAAACGTTTGCGGCAATTACATGTACAACGTTTGCGGCAATAACATGTACAAACGTTTGCGACAATTACATATACAACGTTTGCGGCAATTACATGTACATGTACAACCCTTAACGCCAACGGTGGTTTACTTAGACATTATTTATTTGAGCAACGATTTTTTGTACTTGATTTTTTTGCTATATGATTATATACGATAAAAAAACGTAAACATTATATGTAAGATGGAAACACACATTTCTTTTTTTTGTTTGGTGTTAAACGCCATTTCCAGCACATTTTAGGCTACATGACAGTCGATTTTCAGTGGTGGAGGTAGACCATCCACTTATTTTTGGGTAGAAGCAGTTCTGTATACCTCCCGTCATCCGTAAGAATCGACACTTTCTAACTGAAATGTCGAGGTCTCAGTTGGATTCAAACCCGTAGTGTCGAGAGGCGTCTTTATCCTCTCGCGCTCAGATAAAGAAAGTGAATAATGACTTATAAAATGATGAAAAACAAACAAAACGTTAACAATACCCCCGCTCATTAATAGATAAATCGCTTCCGTGGTCGAGGGGTTAACGACGTTACGGTGTAAACCGGGTCGTCTCCGTGGCCGAATGGTTAACGACGTTGCGTTGTAAACCTTCGCCACTCACCGCTGCGGATTCGAATCCCACTGGGAGCTCGACTTGTAAGGGAGGAAGTGTCGAGGTACGCTGGAGGTATACAGAACTGGTTCTACCCAGGAAAAATGGGTGGTCTGCCTCCACCACAAAAAATCGATCGTCATATATAACCTTACATGTGTTGAAAATGACGTAAAACACCATTTAAACAAACAAATACGGTGTAAACCTTCACGCCTCTCACCGTTGCAGGTTCAAATCCCACTGGGAACTCAACTTGTCAATGAGACAGTGTCGATTCTTACGGATGGCGTGAAGTATATAGTACTAGTTCTACCCAGGTACAGGTGGGTGGTCTGCCTCCGCCACAAAATAATTGACCGTCATATATAGCCTAAAATGTGATGAAAATGAGGTTAAACATCAAACAAATCATTAATAGCTGTATTCGTGATTGCAATTAAATGTTTTAACGTCTCACACCACAATTAATTTTCCCTAGGGTCCCATTGTAATGTTTTTATTCGTGGTACAGAGATAAACATAATTTACAACATGTATTTATGCTGAAATTCTTCATTGATCCAATATCTGCAATTTAAAATAGAGTTAACAATGTTGAAATATTTACTAGGTATATTTTTTTAAATTTCATGTCACACCTATCACAATTTAGCGCTATCATACATAAAAATACAACCCCGTGGTGATTAGACCCATGATGTGTGAAATGAGGCAGAATCAGCTAGAAATCTTATATCAACATGATCTTTTCTGTGATCTCTTCCTAAAATGCTGAAGATTTAGAACCTCGTAAGGATAAATCAATTTATGCACTGGAAAGTCCGGTAAAAAGTAGAAAACCGAACTTATTGTTTTGTTATCTACATCCTTCTTCTGTAGGGCACGAGTATTCAAGGGATATAATAGTGTTGTGAGTCCTAAAGGCATGTTGTTACATAAGGAGCGCAGCCTGTGATCAGGAGTAATTCTATCAAATTCAGTTAACACTATACAGTTTTTGTTATCTACATCCGGCATCTGTAGGGAGTATTCAAGGGAGATAATAGTGTTGTGAGTCCTAAAGGTGTAACACGCCCATTGATTGTTGCATTGAGTTGTTTTCGCATTAAAATTTAAATGCCATGTTGTCATTCATATCTAGGCCCAAATTAAAAATGAACAACTTACATGACACATAATTATGCTGCCAAAAAATCCACAGAAAAATGGGGGTCATGTATCTTCTAAGAAAGAACTTGTCTCATGAATGAATGCTCCCTTTAAAAACATAAACACTGAGATGCCATAATATTGTATTGAAAAATGTAACAAATAGATCAACAATGTGATATAAACCAAAAATAGCACTTTAAATTAGTGAAAATGCCTTTTTTTACAAAAAGAAATGAGAATTATTTATTGACGCCATTATGCGATACCCCAGGCCGACACCTCCTGTGTTGCAATGGGTGTGCTACACCTAAAGACATGTTGTTACATCAGGAGCATAGTCTGTGATCACTGGAGTAATTCTATCAAATTCAGTTCACACTATACAATTATACAATCAAAGCATACAAAACATACCTGGTGATGTATTGAAAGATATACCGCATCATCTATCCAGTTATAAATTAGTAAACATGTTCACCGCATTTTTTTATTTACATCCTGATCGATGTATTGTTTGTTCTCATTGATGTTGCAAATTCGTGACATAGCTATTAAAGATTAGGTTTAAATGAGTAAATAGTGCATTTTCTAATTATCATGGGTAATAACATAAAACGCAGTTAAAAAAAAAATATATATATATATATATACAACTTTGATAAATGTTCTGTTTATGTTTGTTGTTGATATATAATGTATAGCCTTTATGACAAAATATGTGGGCACCCACTTACAATTTTTTTAAAGGATATTATTTTATTTATTTTGGATATTGTAATGTCACATTACGTGGCACGAGCATTAACTTTCATACCCCATCCACCCCTTCTCCAAGAAACGAAAACGGGGTTGGCTGGGGTATGAAATTAAACCTTAATTTCGCCTTAAACAGTGTTCATATTGCAAATTTTAAACATTTAATAAGTAATTCTAAACAGTTAAAACATTTTTTCGGTAAAATAATGTTTTTAACGTGTTTTATTGTCAAAATATCCGTTATAAAAATCCTGCTAATTTAAGCTTTCCCATAAGGCTGGACCACGTAATGATTTTTCAGTTATTCCCTTTATTTATATGTATGTTATATTTTTTGCATTAACATTTATCCCCGATGTTATCAAGAATATAGGAATAGTTCATGGGTATCCCGTGAGTTTTCTTTGAAATTCAGACTATTTTCAGACATGTACACTAATTACGTTAAATAACTTGAATTCTATTTTTTAGAACTAACAAACATGCCCTATTCCTGAAAGACCATATAATTTCCTCTCAAAATATAGCAAATACATGCTAGAAAGCAACAAAGTCAGTTTCTCTGCCTACAAATACAATTCATTTACCCCACCCACTTAGCACTCAAAAAAAGGAAAACATGACATTTATAGAGACACGGCAGCATATACCTGTCCCTTATTTGAGATATAACACATCCATAATTGAATGACAAACACTCCAAATTGTCATAAAAATGCTATTTCTACATACCTTATCCGGCTTTTTTTTCCGTAATCTTATGTCGAATGGAGAGATGAAGGAATTGATCAAATAAAGCTACCATTTACAACATAGCCACCAGTTACTAGTTTCTGTTTACAGCCTCTATACCGGTCACAGTACAAAAACTTTATTTACACCAAAATTAACTATTATGTCATACTAAGTCAAAAACACCACATTTGTGGATTTCTTTTTTATTGTCTGGCCTGTACATGGCTTTTAATCTCTTAGATTTCTGTTTTATAAGAAATTCCCCATGGACATTCATTCGAAACTAAGGAGTCTCCCCTTAAGGGCAAAAATATTTTTTCAAATTTTTATTTGTTACTTTTAAATCACTTATTCCAGTTATTTCGAGCATTTTGATACGTCAGCTGTGCCAATCCGATGGAATTTAGGCATTTCAGAGCTTCTTAAACTTGGCACTATAATTCCTGAAAAGTTACATATTTATCAGTATTTTTTGTTCTTTTTTCCTCTTCTTAGAATCAAAATTAAGTTGGTATATTTGTTGTAAATGTACTTTTGAGTACTTTACCTACATAGTATTCAGGGTACAGAAAAATCATTTATTCCTGAACTCAAAATATAAAGAACCTGCTTCAGAACTTATCTAGAGTAGTCTCCCATAGCCTACATAGCAACAACGTCATGATGCATAGCAACAACTTCACCCTTGCCTAGCAACGCCAGTATAGCATGTGACATAGTGCAGATTTTTTGTCAAACATTGAGGCAATCTATACCAGACATGACAAAGTCGACAAGGTCATATTTTCCCAAAAACTTGCATCATGCGTTCGGGCGCGCATAAGGCTTGAACTGACGCATATAGAAAAAAATAGTGTATCCGAGAAGCAGTTTGTCGAAAAGGGCAGGGCAGCAATAAACAATATACTGCCCTGCTTTAGCAACATTCATGCCCAGTGCAGAATATATTCAACAGTGTGTCATGCCCATCTTGCCAGCTATTCCACCAACTTTTTGCCATATTGCAAACACATAAATATTTCAAAGGAAGACCATAAAAACATCAAACGGGTACTTGATGCAGTATTTTCAGGAGGAATGTTGGGTCGCATTTCCAAACTCTACACAACAAACAAGTGTGAACATTTAAACAGTCGAGTGTTTACGTATGCACCAAAAAACATGGAACAGGCAAGTCTGCCCAATTGTTAGCTAAAAAGGCTGGATTGAAATATGCGATGGCAGACCCTTTCTTAATGCACATGGCTCAACGCGATCGGTTGAGTAAGTATCGCACACAGCTGTCGGAAACAGTCCAATACAAGCACAACCGTAATATATCCCGCAAACGACGAAGTAACAGGAAACTTTTAAACACTAACTTTTATGAAACTGTAACATCTAACAATCATGAACATAACTATGGAATAAATCCAAATATTTAAAATTTAAACATGCCTTTGTTTTAACATATCAACATAATAATTACCCATTATCATAGAAGGCACGGCCTATAGCCACGGTGACCATTACAAATGTCTTCATTTCTACAAACTGACCGCTGATTATTTACTAAACAAGTTTCCAAACTTAAATGCTTAACATTAATGCAATGTTTTTGATGACACCTATGTGACACATGCAGATGGCTGGGTAACTGTTCACATTCTGATGATATGTAGAACATCAGCCTATGAACAGTTAACCATTTTCGGTGACCACGAAAAGTAACGCGGATAACACCATAGCCATCTTTGTTTTTGCTGCCACCCCAAATATGACATGAATCGGTGATTACGAAGTTTTTTAATTTAAACTCGAAATTGAATATTTCCATTTCAGTTAAAATTGTAGAGAAAATAATAGACATAACGGTCACTGCAGCTATGGTTATGCAGACTGCAAATTAAAAATAAAGTAAAAAATAATATGGTATGCACAAAAACATCCAGATAGTTTAAGTGCAGTATGAACTGAAAGTAGGTAGCATACCAGACATGGCTCAAACCTACACTACCATACTTATTATACCAGACCTTAACTAAGAACTTACTTACACTATCATATCACAACTTTAAATAGTTACGACTCAGATCAGAACAACGATATTTTGTATGCTGGAGGCACACCCAGTATTTAAGGTCTGACATGAGTCTGATATAAAAGGTCTGATATGAGTGTCTGACATGGGTCTGATATGAGTGTATCTAGTAGTGTAGGTCTGACATGGGTCTGATAGTGTGGGTCTGACATGGGTCTTATATTGTAGGTATGATATCAGTCTGATAGTGTATGGGCAATATATGCACATTGAATGTCGGACAGACTCATTCCAGATCTATCCAAAATATCAAACTCAATTCAGACTTTCACTATTTGATGCATGTCAGACAGACCTACACTTTCAGACTCATGTCCGACCTACAATTACATCAAACTTACGCTATCACTCATAGTTATAAGACTTAAAGTATCAGAGTCTGACCTAGAACATACCAGTGAGATGCAGACCTATATGTACACAATAATAGTTTTTGTGTCTGATATTATAGGTCTGATATGGGTCTGACATTTTTGGCTGATATGAGTCTGATATGCATCAGATATTGTAGGGCTGATATTCAAGAGTCTAAATATTGTAAGTCTGATGCGCGTCTAATACTGTTATACCAGTAAGTCTGATTTTGCATGTCTGATCAGAGTTGGTCATAGCAGAGTGCAATTTATTGTTGGGTCTGATAGTTCAAGGTATCTTATATGGAAACCTATTCTCCTACATTAATGCATTCTTAAATGAACAGTTATATACAATTAACAGGCTCCAATTATAGTTTCTACAAAAATAAAATTGAAAAATGTGTGCAAATTCACATTCGGTCATTGGAAACTAACAAAACTGAGATGGTCTATTTTTACCCGCAAGTGTTACTTCCCTTGGCAATATGTGTCGATATCTCAAAATGGAAAATGTCGCAATATTTTGATGATTTCGGAGCAATTTTGTGTTGAAAATATCAAAACGCACTACAACCTGTGTTCTAAACCTGAAATTGTGTATAATCGGTACTATGCATATTTTCCTTAAGGTCGGAATCTACAGTTTTCTTTGAAATTCAGACTATTTTCAGACATGTACACTAATTACGTTAAATAACTTGAATTCTATTTTTTAGAACTAACAAACATGCCCTATTCCTGAAAGACCATATAATTTCCTCTCAAAATATAGCAAATACATGCTAGAAAGCAACAAAGTCAGTTTCTCTGCCTACAAATACAATTCATTTACCCCACCCACTTAGCACTCAAAAAAAGGAAAACATGACATTTATAGAGACACGGCAGCATATACCTGTCCCTTATTTGAGATATAACACATCCATAATTGAATGACAAACACTCCAAATTGTCATAAAAATGCTATTTCTACATACCTTATCCGGCTTTTTTCCCGTAATCTTATGTCGAATGGAGGGATGAAGGAATTGATCAAATAAAGCTACCATTTACAACATAGCCACCAGTTAACTATTATGTCATACTAAGTCAAAAACACCACATTTGTGGATTTCTTTTTTATTGTCTGGCCTGTACATGGCTTTTAATCTCTTAGATTTCTGTTTTATAAGAAATTCCCCATGGACATTCATTCGAAACTAAGGAGTCTCCCCTTAGGTCTACCACCACTAATTACATGTAAGCCTCCGAGGTGTATCGAATGTAGTTCCTATAATAAAAAGTAATCCCTCTTTTTTTATGAAAACGGGCATTATAAGTAGGGGGAAACTGCCCATTCCTATTCGATTGTGTGGTTGTATGTATGTACATAAGAGCCATAAAAGCCATGATTCTCACGTCTACTGCAAGTCTATCTGTACGTGTCTTATGAATCGTGACATCCCACTCCCAACAAATTTCAATTTGTATGTGTGTGTATGTGTGTATTTCTAAGGAGTATAGTCCGTCCGCCTACCCGACGATTATAGGCACAATGGAGTCATTATTTGCTCGTCAGGCAATGGTTACAATTGACTACTCCATTTTTAAAGTATTTGGTATTACGCGGTCAGGTGACTCGAACCCACGACCTCCCGAAATGAAAGGCAGACGCTCTAACCAGTACACCACAATGCTTCGGTCAAATTTCAGTTCGTTCCCAGACAGGACAGATATGACATGGAACGAACTTCGAACGGCTGTATAGTCATGGTCCAGTCTGGATCGACATTGGCTGAATCACTAACCGTCAAAAAAGCTGCTACTACGTCAGTGTATGTAAGATATATAAACCGTGATGCACGCGTACATTTTTTTGCCGAACAACATGTAATTACGGTTTGAACGTTATGTCATTACGAAAAAATGTATATATACGATTTAAGCTTTTTTTATTCGAATAGGCTATACGTCTTGTCTTCAACGTGTGTTAAATTGATTCATACGTATTGCCTAATCATTATGATGAAGTATGTTTGAGAAAAGTACAATGTTTTTAAAACATAGGAATTTGTTGTTTCCTGTTTGATATTTAATAAATGGTGGTCCATTTTCAGAATATTAGTTAAATCAAATTTAGTTGAGTATGTCTGGGGGTGGACGACACCGGGTCCGACGTTTTTTATCAATATATTCTGAAAATACACCAAATTCATCAAATGCTAGGTAGAAAAGACGTTGGTTTGTTTCAGCGTTCTTGATGTTTAGCACAGCTGTGCTCAAGATACTTATTAGTTTCTACATGTTAAGAAACTAAGTGTCCTATTTTACCCTAATGTTTCTGTCGGCGGTAGAAAAACAAAAATAGTGAAATTATAGGACAGAGAAAAGCATAGATCGCTTGAAGCAGAAGACAGGTAAGTTTCCAAACCGTGTTTTCATCACCTTCAAATTTGAACTACTCCGTAGCATCAGACCAAACCGGATGACCGGTTACAGGTACACTGGCATAGGAACGTTTCATTTATATGTGGATCCAGTGGAAACATCAAAATTTGTTAAAGGTATCAAAAAAAAAAAGGTGAAGCACCAATAGTGGTTCGAACGCCGGATTGCGAATTTAACATTTTAACTGAAAAATCTGTGTGAAAAGTGGGGATAGTCCAGGTAAAATAAATGACATAGTTAGGGTTATTTTCATATAACACTTGTAATGATACTGAACAAGTGTCCAGTTTCAAAGCTTTTCGACAATTCATTTTTGAAAAATGAGGAAAAAAACAAACTTTAACGAAAACTTTAAACTCGTAGACGGACGGATGGATAGACGGACAGACAGATGGAAATAAGCCTGGATGTGCTACGCAATCCAGCCAAAAAAAAATAAGAAAAAATGTCTGTTCATTATGGTGGAGTCTAAACCCGACATATATCTATTATTTCGGGCGTTTGTTTAAGCCAAAGGTTTTTCAACTATGTAACGTTAAGTGAGTAATTTTAACAAAATGTAAATACATTATATATAATTGGAACTGGCAATTTTAGTTGTAAATAAAAACACCTTAGTTTTGAAATTCGGTTAAGAAATAAATATTTTACAGCCATCAATTTAGATGAGGCTTTTTGTATGTAAATTCCTATCTATCTGTCTACATCCTGCATAACCCTCTTTCAGGTATTATGTACATCTGCCGTGTTGCTGGAAAAGCAAAAAATTAAGAAATCTCAAATATAACTTTAGTTAGCCTCAATTGTTTGCTATCAATTTTTCAGGATGTCTTAATTTCGGTTTGCCCAACTCATTAAAACCATTTTTGGATAAAAGGTCGAAAGGGCAAGGTAACACTTTGGGTAACGCTTCCGGTTAATGGCCGTTTTGGCGACATAGGTAAAAATGCAATTTCATTGTCATTTTTGGATGGGTTCGAGAAAGGTTTTTAATGTTTTTTCACCGCATTCTGCTTGGAAACCACCATTCCTAATGATTTCTACGAATGCTTATCTTGTTAATTTCGTAACGAAATATGCTACTTAACGGTTGTAATCGCTCATAAACTACCGTAAATGACCCAAGACTTTTCAAAAGGATGGATTGATATGTTTACTTTTCGCCTGCATGATATCATAGGAGCTCGCTTGCGCTCGCTATTAATACGTTTTACTGGATCACTGACGAACATTTTCGATATTTCGAGCCTCCAAAATCTCGCTCAAATGAAGCCACAAACCTCCGAAATTGCACTCATATTTCAAAATTTTCCCAGGGGAGACCCGGGTGGACACCACCTCCCGCACCCTCCCAAGGGCGTATTCTCTAAAACCTTCTGGCTACGCCCCTGGAGAAATTCAGGGACGAATTTGTAGACGAATTTCTGTGCGGTTGGCGTGTATGGAACCGGTTAGAGATAAATTGTGAATAATTGATTCCTAACCGTATATCCTCGAGATAGCTCAGTTGGTACAGCACTGGTACGGTAAACCAGAGAGGTCCGTGTGTTCGAGTTCCAGTTGAGGCCAGATTTGTTCACTAACTGTTTCATCAACATTGTAATACAAAGTCACTCTTGCACACGTGAGTGTATGCGCATGTCCGTGTGTATCTGCGTGTCTACGCGTGCGTTCCGTTGGTGCGATGCACGTGTTCTTGAGCCTGTGTGTTTTCTCTATATGCATATATGTTAAAGAAACTAACCCGCCAAATAACGGCACAATTGCACTAGAAAATAATTCAGGTTATATAATAATGTATATGTGCCGATTAAATGTATAGTTTTTTCAAGCGTTCTTAAAATATCGGTGATAGTATATACGTGAAATGAATTATGAGTTTGGGGTTTGATCTGGCTAGTTAAAGCCAATTGTATTGTGTCTATAGAGTTTGTATTCTCAAAATATGTAAGTTATATATGTACATCGTTGCCAGTAGGTACATCTGGTGTAAAATTTGCCTGTTGATCATGTTGATAGCGGGTTAGCTACTTTAATATATTTGAATAGAACATGCTTTTCTCTAGTCACTATATTTGCAAACACTTGTGTAAATTCGAAAATGCTATAATTTTAGTTTACTAGTCCAACTGTAAGTGAACTTGTTTATTACCGCTACAAATTCGACCATGACTTTCATTTCAGGCATTCTTATCCGGGTTCTTTATAAAATGTGACGTCATCAAAGATATCTTATCTTTGTACATGTATTTCTTACTTGATGGATTCTTCTCTATGTGTACTATATTCACGACAATTCAACTTGATAACAAAGTTGAACTGTAGATAGGGTAGTGAGATAGACGATGGAGATGTTAAACGGTAGGAGTTAGTTAATGAGTTAATTGTTTGTCTTTTTAATTAAGAAGTAATCATTGTATAGTGAAAGGTATGATCTATTATACAAAATACATATTATGGCGTGTTTGGATGTTTTATGTTCATGTAACTGGCATAGTCGCGTCAGCAAATCACATTGGATGGAAAGAAAGAAAAAGTTAATGTTATTTAATAAGCGAAACAGCAAGACTTTAGGGCATTTTGTTAAGAGGGATACGAAACGGCGCAGCGAACATGGGGTACTTTACATGTTCTGGTAAATATAAATGGGACTGAGTATTCAATGAATTGAATTACTGTTTAATGGCTCACAAACACATTGGTTAAGGTTATTTCCAGCCGCCCCAGAGACAGAGTGGTCGGATATATAGGAATCCGGGAACCATGTCAGGCCCGTAGTTAAGGATGTTGGCTGGGCAAGTTTTGACATCTTCAAATCTAAACATTTTATTTTTTAAATCATAGTTTTATTTGACAACAGAATTGTTTCATTTTTTCCATTCTAGTAGATATGGATATAATGTAGGATTTAAGATGGTAACATACCAAATTTTAAGCGAATTTTTTTTTTCATATTTTTTCCGTCATTTGTGATCACTTTTTGTGGTCAACAAAATAGGGGGTATGGGTAGCTCTGAGTAGAATTTATCCTTTTGCTATAGAATAAATCAGATTTTTGTTTTTCAGTAGTGAAATACATATATAAAAGTAGATACTGAGCTAATTTTATTTTTGATCTCCATGTCAATATTGTGTATACAGTATTTTACATTGAAAATGTCAAAATAACTCAAAAATGGGTGTAATTTAAAGAATTTTTAATAAAAAATCATTAGAAGCCTGGTGACATATTTTTTTTTTTACTTGTTTTGAAAGAAATGTCATAGGACCTTGACATATACAAGTTTTAAAAAAAGTTGATCATTAGAACATAATTTTTTATCTTGAATTAATTTTTCGGTAAAAACAAAAGTGGGTGGGGTACGGTCCATATATGTTTGCTTTTTAAAGTAAAAAGACGAATGAGGATTACGACTGTTTTTGTATGATTTGAAAGATATGTATATATGCAATCGAAAATTAATTATTGTTTTTCAATAAACGTAATGTTATGAAAACAATTGTGAAAATGTTCAATGACCATATTTTTCCTCTTTTTAGTGAAATTTTGAAGTTAGAAATATGTGCCTTCTTTAATGGCATCTAGTGGGGGGAAACGTGTGGTGACCTAGCCTTTTTTGATAATTTTGAATCTAAATTATACCAAAGAAGCTTTAAATATGAATTTAAAAAACATCTCATCACTACATCCTTTCCCAGCCAACCACCTTAATCTGAGGGAGGCAGTTGCCTCGGACATTTTTTAAAAGAGTAACACATACTGAAATAGGCATTCTAATGGAATATCTGTCTTACTTAAAACTGAAAATCTGGTCAGGGATGCACTAAAATGCAGGAAATCTCATGTAGAAATCAAGAGTTTTTTTCCGGGATACAGGTCCTCAGACTCCGCTAGAAAAAATTTGCCTCGGTTAAGTTTAAGAGCTGGCTACGATCCCGTCTGTCCTACTGTTATCTCCTCCGTGATAGTATAAACGGTCTCGCCTCTCACCGCTGCGGTATCGAATCCCTTTGCGATCTCGACTTAGGTATACAGTACTGGTTCTACCCAGAGAAAATGTGGTAGTCTGCCTATAGCACAAAAAAATATCGACCCTCATATGGCCAAATATTTGCTAAATTTGGCGTAACATACTATTCAAATCAAACTGAATATGAAGTCTGTGCGTTTCAACATTTGGGGTTGGCAGAATTCTGATTGCTGTGCTCCGAGTTTGTTCTTGCTCTCGAATATCAAGATACTAGTTGATAATTTTTTTAAATTGATGCATTTTCCCCCCAATAACTTCTGGTTGTTTTATTTTGCAGATATAACTTACCGTTTGATACTTTGCATTGTGGTTCTGAATACGCAGTACGCTGGATATGGTTTGTACAATATATACGTATATTATGTAACATGGGGTCTCATAGACCTCAATTTGCATAACAATGGAAAGAGTTGAGACTTGTTAACATGCCATTTTAGACATATGGGACAACGGTCAGGCGATCGTTTGCGATGGCATTTTGTCTTCGTATGCCCGTCTGTCTGTCTGTCGTCTGTTTGTCTGCCACAATTACTCAAAAATGGCATCCACTCTGTAACCGCCCATTGGATGTTAACGAAGTTTTGCCGTTGCATGACGATTGTGCTTTTGGTAGTACTCTTCTTTGTTGCCACGCGTTACGCGAATTTAACAGAAGGTTATACATGTATATGGAAATATATAGTAGCATCTCCATGGAAACCGCGTCAGGAGTTTGTTCTTTGGGTAGTTTATTTTCGGATGTGTGTTTGTCGTGCAAGATTGCAACTTTTACTTATGTAGCTATCCCGACAAATTAAGACAAAATTACACTATAAAACCGTTTTCACAACTCTATCCAGTGCTCAGGTCTTGTAATAATGTATATGTGCCGATTAAAAGTAAAGATTTATTAACAGGTTCTAACAATGCCCCTGATTGAATATGAGTTGGTAACTCTTAATTTGAAGCTCCAGTTTTGGGGTTTCGCCTGGCTGGTTAAAGCCGTTTATATTGTATCTATATAGCTTGGATTCACAAAATATGTAAGTATATATATATATATATATATATATATATATATATATATATATACCTTGTCGTCAGTAGGTTTATAAATGGGGTACATGTTTTGTAAAATGTGGCTGTTGTTGGCGGGATACAAATCTACCAAAATTAACAGACATTCCAAACGACATTTTCCGAAATCGCATTTTCTGCTGTAATACATATGTTTATTGTATCCTTATGTTAACCTCTATCTCAAACACACATGCCTCTATATATTCGCAGACGCCTTAGAATGTCACTCGTGCTTAAATGTGCACGACACCTCTGAGTGCCACACTACAGCCACGTGCAAAGCAAATGAGGTAAAGTGTTTATTATACTTATTTACAGGAGCTTCAGTGCAAGCTGATGACTTCTGTTTCAGTCAATGCTTAAAACTAGTCATCAAACCAATGGAATGGAATTGTTATTGACCTCAGCAGCGGACTATTGAATCATGTCCGGGATAACTATTTTAAAACAGAAGAATATCGTTGTCTTAATATATTGAATTGTAGAGAAAAGTAAGAAACGGTGTCAAGATAAGTAATCTATTTTCATTGTATTTTATAATAGGGAAACATGTTTTCTTTAACAACAGGAACTTTAACCATAATAAAACATCACCATACGCTCTGGACAATATTCAAGGTAGTCAGATGGTCGGAGGTATACAGTACTGGTTCTACCCAGGAATAAGTGGGTTGTCTGCCTGACGGAATATCGACCGTCATACATAGCCTAAAATGTGCCTGGGAAATGACGTTAAACCCCAACCAATACAATCTTCTCAAGAACCAGTGAATCAATTTCGACAGTTTTTCTTAATTAATTATCATCAACCCTTAGCCTATCAATTACCGGTGTCAAACATGGCTGCACCCCCGGTGCACAAAGTGTATATCGATATGTCGTTTGTTTGACATATACTTACTAGAAGGTAAGGAAACAAACTGAAAACTCTTTTCTCTGAAATCACAAGGCATAGAACTCTCATATATTGTATGTAGCATAAATATATGGTTCACTACCAAGTTTGTTCAACTGGCGACCTTGGGGTTAAATCTGGCTCAATCACGTTGGTGCAGTTTTACATAAAGTTAAAAAAAAGAAATCATTAGCAAAATATATTCTTCTCTGAAATTGCAAGAGCTAGAGATCTAATATGTTGCATGTAGCATAGACCTGTGGTCCTTAAGTTAGTTTACCGGGGGCATCAGGTTAAAATGTAAATTAGTAATCTTTAAACAAAAAAGTTTCGAGCTTACAGACCTTTTTCAAACCCACGTTTGTTTCTAGTGCAAGCGTCTACAATATAAAAAGGTCATAAGGTTAGCGATTCTGGGCAGTTTGGTAATCTTATTTTTTAATCGTTGTTTTTAACTTTGGCAATCTTATTTTTTAATCGCTTTTAAATAACTTACATATTTTAATTATAAGTTTAACAGAGTCATGCTTGGGGACATTTCTCATGCTTAGGCGTTTTATTAACTTTAAGTAAATGCTGACAACTACATGTATGACGGGACACAGGGTCATAGGTGTGTATTGATGATATTTGGACATCATTGATATTTAACCTTAGAGAAACTGTACCGCCAAATAACGGCAAAATTACACTAACAGTCCGCTTATCAAAACTCTATCCATGTGTTCAGGTCATATAATAATGCATACGTGCCGATTAAAAGTATAGGTTTAATCACGGGTTCTTAAAATGCCCGTTATTGAATATGCATAAAATGAATTATGACTCAGTAACTCTTATTTTGACGCTCCAGTTTTGGTGTTTGGCGTTGCGGGTTAAAGCCGTATATAAGCTGTATATATATCCCTCGTCGTCAGTAGGTAGCTGTATATATATCCATCGTCGTCAGTAGGTAGCTGTATATATATCCCTCGTCGTCAGTAGGTAGCTGTATATATATCCCTCGTCGTCAGTAGGTAGCTGTATATATATCCCTCGTCGTCAGTAGGTAGCTGTATATATATCCCTCGTCGTCAGTAGGTAGCTGTATATATATCCCTCGTCGTCAGTAGGTAGCTGTATATATATCCCTCGTCGTCAGTAGGTAGCTGTATATATATCCCTCGTCGTCAGTAGGTAGCTGTATATATATCCCTCGTCGTCAGTAGGTAGCTGTATATATATCCCTCGTCGTCAGTAGGTAGCTGTATATATATCCCTCGTCGTCAGTAGGTAGCTGTATATATATCCCTCGTCGTCAGTAGGTAGCTGTATATATATCCCTCGTCGTCAGTAGGTAGCTGTATATATATCCCTCGTCGTCAGTAAGTAGCTGTATATATATCCCTCGTCGTAAGTAGGTCTAGAAATGGTGTACATCTATTGTAAAATGTGCCTGTTGATGGCGGATAGGGACTTTAAGCTATCTAAAAAAAACAAGGATGCCAGTATTTCTTCATGAAGTACTTAACGTGATTGTTGATTATGGTGCAGTAACAATGTACATATTTAAACCTAAGGTTGAATAAAGAAGAATAGTTGAAAACTCCAACTTTTGTTTAAAAATTAAACATATATTTATGTCGATATCAAATTAATAAATAGAATACATAATTGCAATGCTTGATAAAAACTTCAAGATTGCCATGTCAATCTTTAAGTGGTTGATTTTGTTTCGTTTTTGTATGTAAATGTACGAGGGTGTTTCAAAAAGTTCTGTCACTAGGCATATATCCTTTGAACTGGATATTACACTGAGAGAAAGTAGTGTATTTATAGTACTGCTGGGTTCGCTCTCTTAAATTCCACAACAAAAATGAAAAAATTCCGGTTATTTATACCCCTGAATTATCTTCCCCTACCATACCTTTTGGAAACTGGCATCTCTGAAAATGTCCTTGTTACAAAAAGTTGTAAAAATTATTTGAATAATTCTATGCTTTTAAATTTTCTTGTACGCCATCTGTTGTTATTCGCCCATAATACATGAAAATGATTGTCGAGAATTCGGAAAGGTCTTGCTGCAAACCAGATATGAGTGAATGCATATCCCTTAATTTTAGCAGAAATAACACTGATTTTCTTCATTTTGTTTACGGAAATGTTATAATATCTTTTAAATGTCGTATTTATTCTTATAGTATTAATATGTTTTCATATTTTTTTACAAATCCTAGTCCTTCAGTGTTTAAATTTCATATTCAACACATAATGGTAGAATTTTGTACAATGTTTAGTGAAAATATTGATCGTCCAAAAACGCTATTTCAGAAGACTGCCCTGTCCATTTATCATTAAATTAATTTTACACGTTAGCTTAAATGTTAATTTCTAAGACAATGCCTTTTCATCTACCATGCTTAAATTCTAGATCTTGTAAGGCACAGATATAACTGGTAATGTATGAGGAATTTCAAAGGTCTTCCACAAGTACTTAAAGAGAAACAGGCATTTAAAAAAGTAACAATTAACATACCTGAAAAAACTCAGGACGAAAATGCCTCAGTATGTATAAGTGATGTGTATTAAATGTTCCATAACTTTCGTCACACAAAAGATACATCATTAATATTACCATCAATGGAATGGTATTGAAACCCTCTTTCATTTGGTACCAAACATCAACACTCACAATGAGTACATAATTGTTAAAACGCGTTAGTGACAGAACTTATTGAATGACTCTCGTAGCATCTCAGTAGCTGAGTAGTTAACCTATTACACTTCGGGGCAACAGTCCTTTGCCCCGCATGGATTCACTGTCTAGCGGAGGCATGTCTGATCGGAAACGTCGTCCCTCATCTCATCTCCATCTGAGGTTTCTGTCCCAATAGAATGAGTTAACGCGCCACGTAAAACCTCATTTACTATGTATTTAAATGTATATAAGAAGTGTGTTTCCTTTTTCAGAAATGCTTCACGGAAGCCATTGGAGTGGGAAACAATACGCTGTTTACTCTAGGGTGCAGGACAGATGCGGTAATCATGTTTAGTAATTACTGTGTTATTTCTTGCATACCGGATAAGGTTATCCATGTTTTACGCAGATGATCTAGACTATTAGTATAATTGTTTTAATCGGAGAGCTTTGGTTCCGATAAAAATAAGTTAGTGATATATCGTTACATATCGCCACTACAAGATAGACAGTATGTGTGTTGTGTGTGTATGTTGTTGAGTGGAGGCGGAAAAGAGTGTGGAGTGGGGAATGCAGCGAGTCATTTTTTTTAGGACTATCGGTCAGCCATCTTTGATCCAAATACTCCAAAATCGATGAGATATGGTCAAGTGAATTTTTCAGCGATGTACGCATTTTAGGCACGAGCAATGTCAACTATATAGTACATGAAAGTAATTCAACACTATTGATGTGAACATAATATTAGAAAGAATACTTATATGGAATTGTGCGCTTTATATTCGATCGTGGTTTGAAAGTAGAATATTGCTTAGGCGTGAGAGGTGTTGCACTTCATATTACCCCTCATGAACAGACTCCATAAAATCGAGTCTGCTACTTTTATCTCTGGTTTGTATTTGTTGATTTGAAGGGATCCATTTTTCAGTATTTATTGACATTCACGCTAGTAGGCTATTTATTCAGTACTGTGTGGCGGCCGTAAAAAGTCGCCCGACTACAGATCAGTAGTGTTATTACTTACTGGTCATTTGGGATCATCAAACCCAGTATTTGTGGCTTGAAGGTAGAATGTCACCTAGGCGTGAGAGGTGTTGCACTTCACATTACCCCTCATGAACAGACTCAGTAAAACCGAGTCTGCTACTTTTATGTCTTGTTTGTGTTTGTTGATTCAAGGGATCCATCTTTCAGTATGTATTGGGGTTTACCCTGTTCTGTGAAAGCTGCATTTCCTGTTCTAACTTTTTATTTAATTATAGATACGATGAGATATATCTCATATTATTGATCGGTAAAACGGGAGCGTTTTTTTTTAAAAAGCATTAGGGGATCTTGTTATCGCCTCTGTCACTCCGTCCGTCTGTCCATTATCATATCTATTATTAAATCACTAAACGAATTCAACTAAATTATGTGACTTCTACGCATAATAACGGCGTGAAATAATGTTATTTCTGGCTCCGTCTCCAAGGACCAATTTTCCATTACGTTTGCACATAGCTGGATATAAATACTCAATGTCAATGAAACTCTGATGTTCACTGAAGGCAGTGGAGTGTGTGTGGTGGGTGGGGATGGTGCGAAAGCGGAAGGACGGGGTTGAGGGTTGTGCGGGGGTCGATGTCAAATGTTTAATAATGTCTCAAAGTGCAAATGTTTCATGTATAAATACGTTTATGTATGCGTGTTTTAATCACCTCTCTTTATATAAATTACAGCAATGTGTAACCATGCAATTGTAATCAGATATCTTTATATGATTCACAGCAATGTTTTAGTATGCAAACCAACTCGCCAGGTTTGGTTGGTCGGCAGATTGCCGACAACACCGCCGACGACGGGTCTACTTCAACGAACTGTGAGCAATGTTGCTCAGTAGACTACTGTAATAGATTGCTCTGTAGTAACGCTGCCCAAGGTATGGTCGCTTTACATCAAAGGGGATAGCTGGACTTTAAAACCTGTGAAATGACGTCGCTTTCATATGTTTGATATTACCACACGTATGACGCCATGCAATGTTCGGTATTAATTTTAATTTTAATTATAAAGGACATATAAAAATATTTTTTCCTATGAATAGATTAATTTTTAATTGGTACAAAGAACTGTCTTTTCTAAACATATTTCATCTATACAATTAATATAGATGATATATAATATAGTCTGTCTGTCTGTCTGTCTGTCTGTCTGTCTGTCTTCCTGCCTGCCTGTTTTCTGTTGTCTGTTGTCTGTTGTCTGTCTGTCTGTCTGCTTTTTCGTGCATTCGCTAGGCAGTGAATCCATGACGTTAGTGTAGCTTCCATCCTCATAAAACGTTATAGGTATATCGGCCTTGGTCAGAGGAGGACCCAAGTTGCTTTTGGGGTCTCTAGGTCAAAGGTCAATGTGATATTATGTTGACCATACGATTTCCTCTTGTGAAAATTAAAGTACATCCGACATCAAAGAAAATGCGAATGATCGTGATACAAGGTTACATATGTATATATGTGTAGAATTCTATATGTAGGCTATAAGCTATTGTATTGTAGTTTAATGTTGAATGAAATTTTGATTTGTTTGTTTGTATGGTGTCGTGTATGGTGTCGTGTATGGTGTCGTGTGGTGTCGTGTAGGGTGTCGTGTAGGGTGTCGTGTATGGTGTCGTAAATGGTGTCGTGTATGGTGTCGTGTATGGTGTCGTGTATGGTGTCGTGTATGGTGTTGTGTATGGTGTTGTGTATGGTGTCGTGTATGGTGTTGTGTATGGTGTTGTGTATGGTGTTGTGTATGGTGTCGTGTATGGTGTTGTGTATGGTGTTGTGTATGGTGTCGTGTATGGTGTCGTGTATGGTGTCGTGTATGGTGTCGTGTATGGTGTTGTGTATGGTGTCGTGTATGGTGTTGTGTATGGTGTTGTGTATGGTGTTGTGTATGGTGTTGTGTATGGTGTTGTGTATGGTGTTGTGTATGGTGTTTTACCTCATGTAAGATTATATATGACGGTCGATTTTTGTGGTGGAGGCAGGCCACCCATTTTTCTGAACTCCTCCAGCCGTCAGTAAGAATCGACACTTCCTCACTTACAAGTCGAACTCCCAGTGGGATTCAAACCCGCGTGATAGGCGAACGTTTACAACGTAACGTCGTTATCCATTCGGCCACGGAGACGCCCAATAAAATTATGAAATTATGTAATGTTGTGTTGCGTAGCATTGCGCGTTGCATTGCGTTTCGTTACGTTATGTTACGTTACGTTACGTTAGATACATGGTTCTATCGACCCGAGAAAAGGCATATTGACCAAGGACGTAAAAACCATGTATAGACCGAATTAAAAAGGCAACAATAGTTGTATTATAAAATCAAAAAAATAAGAAATTTACCGCCGTAAATGTTGCCTTTTAGTATTATCGGCATCTCCATTTTCTATTTTTTTCTTTTTTTCATCAGCACAACCTGTCGCTGACGTTTTGAACCCGATGACGTCATTCTATTGTACATTCGTAACTACTCACGTTCGCTCGCGCACTTTTATTTTAGCCACGCCTTTGAGTCAATACGAAAAGTCAATATACATTTCTCAAGTCAATACGTCTTTTTAGCAGGAATCATGTGACCAGCCATGATCAAATAGAATTTCTTTAATTTTTTGATTTTATAATAATAGGTTATGTTATGTTATGTTATGTTATGTTGTTATGTTATGTTATGCTATGTTATGTTATGTTATGTTATGTTATGTTATGTTATGTTATGTTATGTTATGTTATGTTGTTATGTTATGCTATGTTATGCTATGTTATGTTATGTTATGTTATGTTATGTTATTTTATGTTATGTTATGTTATGTTATGTTACTCGCAGTAATCACATCGGCGGATGGACAGTGTAAGGACGATGCCGATTACAACTGTGAGCTCATAAGCAGCACGTTTAACATTTGCAGTGACCTACAACACGCGAAGACCGTCTGCCGTAAATGGTGCGGTCTTTGTGACCTGGGTAAGTAGAAAAGTGTAGTCTTACAAATACGGTCATTTAGTTCCAGGTTCGAAATAATCCGCACACTTTACAAATTATGTACATGCTCGGACGGTTCAATACACGTTTCCCCTTTCAATCTAGGTTCTAAAGCGTTTTAACAAACAGACACAAACTAAAGTCATTACGTGCAAAGACGCATGGCCAATCCTATCTATGTTCGTAATCACAACAAACATTAGGCTTTTTACATCAAGATTAGGAATCTTGTCCAGAAATCGTGAACACTCGGCCAATCCCGCCATTCTTCGCGAAGCAGTGTACGAAATGTTGCGAATGAATTGACCAGTTACAACACGTTCGGATTGTTTAAATGTTATTTAAAAGAGCTCAAAAACGGTGACTTGTCAGCGTACCATAACAAAATACAAGAGCTGCGTCATGTTGGCATTTTGTAAAGAAACATAAATGAAGGCGGCCATCTTGCATTATGACGTTATCAACTCCTTTTTACTATCAACATTCATTCGCAACGTCTCGTTCACTTCCTCAAAGCATGATCCCGAAGAATGACGGGATTGGCCGAGTTTGCATGATTGTATCAACTCGTGTAATTGTTAAAACATACGCTCCACCCATTCTTGCAGTTGATGGGGCGTGGTCAACCTGGAATGCGTGGTCTATCTGCGATTCGACATGCGGACTTAGTCATAGAATTCGACTGCGGTATTGCACGGATCCCGCACCCGTAAGCGGTGGTCTGGACTGTGTCGGAGAGAATAAAGAGTTCCAAAACTGCACAGTCAGCCATTGTCCGGGTAAGAATTGAATTTATTCTAAAACTTTGAACGTGTAACACACCTATTGATTTTGGCATTGAGTTATGTATGAATTAAAATGTAATGCCATGCTCGCAGTCATATCTAGGCCAATTTAAAAAAGAATAATTTACATGCTCCAAATGGCACATATGCTGCCAAAACATCCACAGAAAAAGTAGGGGTCGTATATCTTCTAGGAAAGAACTTGTCTCATGAATGAATGTTCCCTTTAAAAACATAAACACTGAGATGCCAGCATATTGTATTTATACGTTCATTTCCATATAAGCAATACAATTCAACACTGACAATTTTAACACGACAATGCTTGAAAGATCAGTAATGTTATATAAACCAAAACTGGCACTTTAAATGAGTGAAAATGCCTTTTTTACAAAAAGAAACGAGAGGCAATGGGTGTGCTACACCTGAAACAATCATAAATAATAATCATATTCAACATGACAGAATCAGGTAAATATAAAACTATACAGGGAAGATAATCTAAATTCATTCCCATAGGCTCCAAATTCAAAATCTATAAATTCATATTAGAATTTAAATATCTAAAATCATGTAAGAATTTGAATAATTGTGTAAACTTATGTAAGAATAAAAAGAATTATATAAAATCATGTAATAATACACATAATATTAAGAGGTTATTAACTGGTAGTCCCCTTGCAATTGTATTTCCGTGGAAATTTTCTGCAGAAAGTTGGAAACATATGTCATTGTCAAGCTTATGTCATTAGGAATTCAAATACCAATGTTGCCATTTTTTCCCCTCTATTTATAAAGGTCATGACCTCAAGGTCAAGGTCATGCCTTAGCAATTTATAAGTAAAAATATATTTATTTCTGTTACCGAGTATAATGTGTCACAATCTGTTTATTTTCAGTGTATTATAATGTTTGTTTTTTGGTGATAATGACAAATAAAAAACACTTTACAAGTTCAAGGTCATTAGTGCTGCTGCACAAGTGCCACATTTACCAAGATTCAAATGCTGAGAGTGTATCATCCTCTTCTATTATTGACATCATATACTTCATGTTAAGTGTTTTAACCCTAAATGCCTACTCACATGTTACTCAATATACACATGTTCAAAAACATGTTTAATTATTGTCTTTATATGACTTTATAACCTAAAAGTCTGTGGAATTGGTATTTGTCATTGGTTTTCGCGTACTTTGAAATTCTGGAATAGTTCATGTTTTGTGTATCAACTAACTGTCGGCTGTTAATTTTACATGATTAAACACTGACAATGTAGTCCAAAGACATGATTACGTTTAATTAAGTTTAATCATGCGTTTCGTTGAAATCAGTTTTTTTTCTCCAAAAACATATGAATACTGACACATTTACCTGCATATGTTGTCCCAAATTATAGCGAGTGCAGGTGCAGACTATGTATCAATGAACATTAAGCAGAAAGTATTGTTTAATATTTTGGGAGGACTGTTTTGTTGCTGATTTGTTTAAAGACTTAATAAGCAGTTTATAAATATTTCGTTTTATTTTAAGGAATGGTTCCAAGAGTTATGTGAAACATTGATCAATCTTTTTCAACTATAGGTCAGGATTTATTATATTCTTTCTGTGTCAGAAAAGAACACAAGAAGAGATTAAAAAATATATCTCCAAGATCTGGTGACTCGTATGAAAATGTTATCAAGTTTGATGAATTTGACATATTATATGGGTCTACTACTTGGCGGCAAATATTGGAAGCAAGTGATATAGAGGTGTCGTTGTCCACATAGTCACTCTGCAAGCATTGTTTGACATCCTAGCAGACACATACGATGTGAAGGGGTGGTATAGGGATTTGGTGAACTAACTGAGTATCTCTGTAGACACAAATGACACAGATTCTTTAAATCGTATATCAGGAGACATGTCTGCGAAGGTGAAGACTGGCATTCTTATGGAACAAATGCAAGGTACTGACGGAAAACAATTAAGCCACATATTTCGCTCATATATGACGATGGTAGTGTGACTGGTGTCATTTTTCAGAGCGACTGTGTTGGAGAATGGGATCTGCACCTTGCCAGTCTGGAAAAGATGTTCAAATACTTCTTTGCACATGATAAACTACATTATTCAAGGATGGTTCTTTATACATTTCGAAAATGAATAGTCTTGAACAAACATATCCATGCATTATTGCATAATTTAGAGAAGGTAACCACGTAGCGAATAAGTCAAGTACTGCATTTTGTGCAATAGGGGCGGATCACGGAATAGAGCATTTGAATCTTTGGATGAAAGTTCTCGGTGGCTTGTCTGAGATTACATTAAACCCTAGCTAGTGCTTGCAACTGGGTTTTCTTGAATGCCCCATGTTTGGTTCGCCTTTCTGAAGAGGTACACGAAATAGCTGGATCTCACGAACAAGATAAATCGAAACACCACGAAATATCCCATCTGTACTAAGAAAACAGGAACATAATAATGAGAAAGTACTGAAAGACGTGATTGTTCACAACACCAATCCCGTTGATGTAGATGCGCCAGGGAGGAACATCATTACAAAGACTGTGATGCCAACATATATCGTGAATGATTTGCTAAAGAGAGATGACATTGGACAGGAACGCTATATAATGTTTGTATCGCTGTGAATAACTACTGATCAGGTGTATTTCGGGTCTCCAATGAAAAAGGTCAATTTAAAAGTGTGGAAAAATGCCCAAAAGCCACTTAAACATCAGCTGAAGTCACAGGTTGTCAACTTAAAGGAAGAGATTTATGGCTGCTACATGTATGCGATCTCGACCAGAGATCGACTTGAAGGAATCAATTGGCATGTATGAATTCTCTTCTGTGCCAAGGTTCATGTGTTCTGCCAATATAAAGCTCATTCCATGTTTGGATAAGAGTAAACTTACTTGAAGCTAAAGTTCTACATGCTGATGGTGAACTCGTTGACAATAGCGATTCGGAGTCATATGAACGAAAGGTATTACTCATTGATGGTATGGCGATGGTTCAAGAAATAGGAACGCTTTATTCAGTGAAAATATGTAGGGATTATACAGATTAATTTTTGGAAAGACTTGAGACCTGCGTGGTTGAATTCCATGAAGCTCACATAATATTTGACCGATACAACTTAGACAGCTCGCTTAAGTCTGCAACACGAAACAGACGACAAGGCAAGTATGCACCTGTAGACTACGTCGTTGACGATTCCACTAAAATTCAGAATGTAGCAGTTCAGACGTTCTTGTCACATATAATGACAAAAGACTGGCTTACAGTGTATTTGGCTGATAAGATTATTGGTCATTTTTCAGACTCAGAGATAGATGTCATACCAGGGAAGAAGTAATGCCTAATGGGATGAACGTCCAACATCTGAAAAGCACACAGGAGGAAGCAGATACACGACTAATACTGCATGCTGTTGATGCATCTACCAGACTACCAGATACACGACTAATACTGCATGCTGTTGATGCATCTACCAGAAGACCAGATACACGACTAATACTGCATGCTGTTGATGCATCTACCAGACGACCAGATACACGACTAATATTGCATGCTGTTGATGCATCTACCAGACGACCAGATACACGACTAATACTGCATGCTGTTGATGCATCAGCCAGACGACCAGATACACGACTAATGCTGCATGCTGTTGATGCATCTACCAGACGATCAGATACACGACTAATGCTACATGTTGTTGATGCATCTACCAGACGACCAGATACACGACTAATACTGCATGTTGTTGATGCATCTACCAGACGACCAGATACACGAATAATACTGCATGCTGTTGATGCATCTACCAGACGACCAGATACACGACTAATACTGCATGCTGTTGATGCATCTACCAGACGACCAGATACACGACTAATACTGCATGCTGTTGATGCATCTACCAGACAACCAAATACACGACTAATACTGCATGCTGTTGATGCATCTACCAGAAGACCAGATACACGACTAATACTGCATGTTGTTGATGCATCTACCAGACGACCAGGTACACGACTAATACTGCATGCTGTTGATGCATCAGCCAGACGACCAGATACACGACTAATGCTGCATGCTGTTGATGCATCTACCAGACGATCAGGTACACGACTAATGCTACATGCTGTTGATGCATCTACCAGCCGACCTGATACACGACTAATATTGCATGCTGTTGATGCATCTACCAGACGACCAGATACACGACTAATACTGCATGCTGTTGATGCATCTACCAGACGACTAGATACACGACTAATACTGCATGCTGTTGATGCATCTACCAGACGACCAGATACACGACTAATGCTGCATGCTGTTGATGCATCTACCAGACGACCAGATACACGACTAATACTGCATGCTGTTGATGCATCTACCAGACGACCAGATACACGACAAATACTGCATGCTGTTGATGCATCTACCAGACGACCAGATACACGACTAATACTGCATGCTGTTGATGCATCTACATACGACCAGATACACGACTAATACTGCATGCTGTTGATGCATCTACCAGACGACCAGATACACGACTAATATGGCATGCTGTTGCTGCATCTACCAGACGACCAGATACACGACTAATACTGCATGCTGTTGATGCATCTACCAGACGACCAGATACACGACTAATGCTGCATGCTGTTGATGCATCTACCAGACGATCAGATACACGACTAATGCTACATGTTGTTGATGCATCTACCAGCCGACCTGATACACGACTAATATTGCATGCTGTTGATGCATCTACCAGACGACCAGATACACGACTAATACTGCATGCTGTTGATGCATCTACCAGACGACCAGATACACGACTAATACTGCATGCTGTTGATGCATCTACCAGACGATCAGATACACGACTAATACTGCATGCTGTTGATGCATCTACCAGACGACCAGATACACGACTAATACTGCATGCTGTTGATGCATCTACCAGACGACCAGATACACGACTAATACTGCATGCTGTTGATGCATCTACCAGACGACCAGATACACGACTAATATTGCATGCTGTTGATGCAACTACCAGACGACCAGATACACGACTAATACTGCATGCTGTTGATGCATCTACCAGACGACCAGATACACGACTAATACTGCATGCTGTTGATGCATCTACCAGACCACAAGATAAGCTTAAAATACACGCATCAGATACAGATGTATTAATATTGTCGGTATCATAAGATGTGCGAAAATACAGTAGTGATAGGGAATCGAAGATAGCAGCTAGCTTGCCGGAAATGCTTATCGTTCTGCAAATTGTTTCAGTCAAGCTCTGAGGACATTATACAGACATTCTGTGAGTTGGGTAAGGACACAGAAGTATCACATGGTGCACAAGCATTGGAGAAGTTTGTTTTGACAGATGTATTCACCAACAACTGCATTCGTTAAAATGTAATATGTTTACAAAAAAAAGCTGAATCAGAACAATTGCCACTGACAAAATCGGCTCTAATATAAATGGTATGAAGAGATAACTATTTTTCAATGACATGGTGTCAGGATGTTGTTGCGCAGCCCAACATTCCAGATCCGTTTAACCATGGTTGGCAGTTGAAGGATGGCTGCTATGTTCCAGTGAAAATGACCCAGCCTCCAGCACCCAAGGCTATCATAGAGCTCATCAAATGCTCGTGTAGTAGACGTTTGTCCTCAATATCATCATAGTGTTCCTGCAGATTGGCAGGACTGTACTGTACAGAGATGTGCAAATGCGGAGCAGATCATAAAGTCTGTAAAAACACAATGATGAACAGTACATTTGTAGTTGGAGATGAGAGTAATGATGACAAGGACAGTTGAGTTTTTAATTGGCAGTATTTTTGTTACCGGTATTACTCACCAAAGGTCAATGATGATGTCGGTAAATGCATATACATGTATATGTTCATCGTTACCAACAAGAAATAATTTGTTTATATGATATAATGTAAGAATGAAAATGTTGACGTCAATAAATTGACCATACTATGGCAAGCCAATTGTCCAATAATTACGTGAACCCAGAACCCAGAACGGTCGAAAAACTAGGATTAACGATCGATAAACCAGGTTTTTCGAACGTAAAAGTATGTTAATCTATACTTTCGAGCGAAAACATAGGATAACGTCGTAAACCGTAGATCACGCTCGTAAACGTAGGTTCACGCTCGTAAACCCAAGTTCACGGACATAAGTTCATGTTCGTAAACTATGGTTCACGCTCGTGAACCCCGGTTCACGCTCGTAAACATAGGATAACGACCGAAATTCGTAGTTCAATCGAGAAACCTGGTTTATCAAACGTAAACCTTGGTTTACGGTCGATATACTAGGATTATTAAATCAACTATGAATTTCGGGCGTGAACATAGGTTCACGACCATAGTTTACGGACGTAAACCTATGTTTACAACCGTGAACTATAGTTTACGCTGGTAAATTATGGTTCACGCTCGTAAACATAGGTTCACGCTCGTAAACATAGGTTCACGTTCGTAAAACCGGGTTTATCGACTTGTAACTATGCTTTCAGACCGGTATCTGTGATTTACGACCGTGAACCATAGTTTACGAACGTGAACTATAGTTTACGAGCGTGAACCTACGTTTACGACCGTGAACCATAGTTTACGGACGTGAACCTATGTTTACGACCGTGAACCATAGTTTACGGACGTGAACCTATGTTTACGAGCGTGAACCTATGTTTACGACCGTGAACTTGGGTTTACGAGCATGAACCATAGTTTACGAACGTGAAACCTAGATTTACGTTCGATAAACTAGGTTTCTCGAACAAATCTATGATTTTCGGTCGTTATCCTATGTTCACGAGCGTGAACCTATGTTCACGGTTTTAAACCCATGTTCACGGTCGTGAACCCAGGTTCACGCCCGTAAACATAGGTTCACGCTCGTGAACTTAGGATAACGACCGAAATTCTTAGTTCAATCGAGAAACCTAGTTTAACGAACGTAAACCTGGGTTCACGAGCGTAAACTATAGTGAGCGTAAACTATAGTTTACGCCCGTTATCTTATGTTTTCGCTCGAAAATATAGGTTAGTATTCGATAAACCTGGTTTTACGTTCGAAAACCCTAGTTTATTGATCGTTTATCCTAGTTTTTCGACCGTGAACCTGGGTTGGTAGGTTCACGTAATTATTGGACAATTGGCTTGCCATATACGCCGAACTCTCAGTTATAACAAGTTACACTAACTCAGACTTACGCCAACTTTAACGGTATAGCATAACCCAAAGATATACGCATGCATACACAACTACAATTGGAAAATCATAATTTAATTGGAAAGTTTCTATTGGAAATATTCCAAAATTCCAATTGGAAAATCATGATTTAATGGAATTTTCTTATTAAATCATTCAATTGGACAATTCCAATTGGAGCATATAGTCGCCGCATTTTTCGTAAGACCGTGTGCGCGTCCGTGCGTCACACTTTTTGTCCGGAGCATAACTCAAAAAGTATGCTTGATTTAAGTTCGTGTGAATGATTAGAACAATGAGACGGAGTGCAGTTCATAGGAACCATAAGTCTAGCTTCACTACTTTTTTAATTATCTCCCTTTTTTGCCCGGGTTTGCACCTGGGGTCTTCCTCCAATAAATAGCTGGAATGTCGCCAAATGACCTTAGCTGTGGTGCAACTATAAAATCCAGTTTAATGAATTTATATAAGATTTGGTTGAATTGAATAACGATAATAAGAAGTGCCATTTAGTAAACAAATATTAAATGATTCAATTGACAATGCTTTCGCAAAGAATAGTCACAAAACTGTCCAGAAAACAGAACTTTCCCGACAACTGTAGGCTTTAACGGATGAAAAGTAACTTGTTGACTTCATAGGATTGCCTGTATTGAGTATTATGCTGTTTGCCATTGTGAGAAGATGATTATAATTTATGAGGTTGACATTTACATAGATTGATTTTGGATTGGGTGGGGTTGAGGTTGTGGGGTGAGTGACACCATAAGAATATTTTATCAACAATATCAAGAAAGATAATGGCACGAACGTCACTATATATCACATTTGTACCTTTAACCAACCATATATATAATGTCACATTTCAGTGCACGGTGGGTGGACCACATGGGCCACGTGGTCCAGTTGTAGCGCCACGTGCGGCGTGGGGTTACAGAGTCGACAGAGAGACTGTTCAAATCCCCCACCAGGCTATAATGGTAACCACTGTTTCGGCGACTCCGTCGATAACAAAGTCTGCATCCAAAGCTCTTGCACAGGTATGCTTAGTTCGGCTTTCGATTTTTTTCTGATTCTCTCTACTAGTTCTAAACATGAATAGGCCATACTATAGCCAAAGCAAAACAAATGTGAAACTAGTACTCTGACTGTTGTGAAAGCGTTTTACGAAACATAGTGTCCCGTCTGCATTATAAATATGATCTGTTTTAATGTGTCACGAATGTTATTTTTGCAGTCCCCTAATTGTTAAAATAAAATAGTTGGGTAGATGTCTTTTAAGTGGGTAGGTAGGAGCACAACAAACCGACAATTTTTTAAGAATGGCCTGGTTGAATGGTGTCTTACGTAATGTTCAGCACATTTTAGGCTATATAAGACGATCGATTTTTAACGGTTGTTGCAGACCCAGTAGTTTTTCCCGGATAGAAACAATACTGCTTACCTCCATTTATAGTTAAGAACGAATTCAAATCATAATTGGTAGGGGCATTTGCCATTATGAGAGGATGTTTATATTTCATTGTCATTGAAATTCAACATTTTCTGCTGGAGTTATGGCCCTTTTTAGACGTAGTAATTTATAGCCTACAAAGAAGCGTGTGGCCGCAACTAGTCATTGTGTTTTGAATGGATTCAAACCATTTTAGTAGATTTGTTTGCGATTGTGAGAAGACGATCATAATCCATGAGGTGAGCATTTACGTTCGCCAATCTCTATGGGGTTATAGCTCTTGTAGGACCGAGGGCATTGTCACAGCTTTTTGATTTTCAATCTGCGGTTTTGTATAACCCTTTCGCCGCCAAGAGTCGAATGTTCCCTGCTCAAATTAAAATCTTCGATAACCTTTGATAATATTTTATATATAAAGTGTTATGGAATGTATTCTTACTGAGTGGCGAACAGTGTAAGCCTTCCTGCACAAAGACTGCTCAACTTTTATAATCGGTCACTTTTCAAAGAATTATATATTTTTTAATAATTCATATTTTCTTTTGAAGTTTTATCTGGCGTCGTTTAACAAATATCGCTAGCGATTTATGAAACTTAAACTGCCTTGATTGGACTAAAGCCTTGTTGATAAGCTTAATAAAATATTGGTATGTGTTTCGGTGATTTCCAGTTTTTAGTATTCGTGTTATTTTCAAAAACCCTGGGTCACCGATTATAAAAGTTGAGTAGTGCAGTGTGCATGTTGGTTTATGCCTACACTGGTTGTAAAAATCAATGTGTTTGTCTGTGACAGCGAAAGGTCTAGTACTCGTCTTAGTGTATGCTAAAACGTAATATAGGTGTGAGACCACTAATTATTTTCCCCATAGACACTAATGTTAAAGTGTCACATATTAATGATTTGCTGCAAATTCAACTCAAGTATGGATAATGCAGCAGTGTAATGTTCATATAGAAAACTAATTTTCCACTTGAAAAATCACCAGAAAAGGTGGGGTCACAAGACATGTAAGAAAGTTCTTGTTTGTTTACTAAACAGGTCAAGGGTACAGCTGTTTTCATTGATTGGCTGTTTTCACTGCTCACAAAGTATAAGCATATAGTCGAAATTTGGAAAATGTTCATCAGTGATCCAGTAAAACTTATTAATACGCTTCTTATACATACAACCACAAAATCGAGTAGAAATGGGCAGTTTTCCCCTACTTATAATGCCCATTTTCATCAAAAAAGGAGGGATTACTTTTTATTATAGGAACTACATTCGACTACACCTCGGACATGTAATTAGTGGTGGTAAACCTGTATGTTGTAAATTGTTTGGCCATTATTTGATCATACGTATTACCATAATGCCATTTTCGCTAGGAGGGTGTACATTGGTAACTCTTTCATTATCTTGCTTATTATTTGATTTATGTTTAAGACGGTGGATGGTCCGTGTGGTCGTCGTGGGGAGCATGCTCAACAAGTTGTAATGGCGGACTTAAATCGAGGACAAGAAGTTGCAACAACCCCGCCCCGTCCTTGTTTGGGCAGACCTGTTCCGGAAACAACGTGGACTATACTGCATGTAGTACTATCGTTTGTCCATGTAAGTCTTGCAGACGCACGCGTACACACATACACACGCGCGCACACTTACACACGCCAACATACAAAATAGCCAACATACAAAATAGTGTATGTAAGCAAAATCTCGACTTTGCTAAACGTTATGAAGCAGGCTATTGTCCGTCATGCGTGAGTCACATACTATGATCCGTTATGCGTGAGTCACAGAGTCGGCTAATATGCGTAAGTCACAGAGTCCGTTATGCGTGAGTCACAGAGTCGGTCATACGTAAGTCACAGAGTCGGTTATGCGTAAGTCACAGAGTCCGTTATGCGTAAGTCACAGAGTCCGTTATGCGTAAGTCACAGAGTCGGTCATACGTAAGTCAAGAGTCGGTTATGCGTGAGTCACAGAGTCCGTTATGCATGAGTCACAGAGTCGGTCATACGTAAGTCACAGAGTCGAGTATGCGTAAGTCACAGAGTCCGTTATGCGTAAGTCACAGAGTCGGTTATGCATGAGTCACAGAGTCGGTCATACGTAAGTCACAGAGTCGGTTATGCGTAAGTCACAGAGTCCGTTATGCGTAAGTCACAGAGTCGGTCATACGTAAGTCAAGAGTCGGTTATGCGTGAGTCACAGAGTCGGTCATACGTAAGTCACAAAGTCGGTTATGGGTAAGTCACAGAGGCCGCTATGCGTGAGTCACAGAGTCGGTCATACGTAAGTCACAGAGTCGGTTATGCGTAAGTCACAGAGTCCGTTATGCGTAAGTCACAGAGTCGGTCATACGTAAGTCAAGAGTCGGTTATGCGTGAGTCACAGAGTCCGTTATGCATGAGTCACAGAGTCGGTCATACGTAAGTCACAGAGTCGAGTATGCGTAAGTCACAGAGTCCGTTATGCGTAAGTCACAGAGTCGGTTATGCATGAGTCACAGAGTCGGTCATACGTAAGTCACAGAGTCGGTTATGCGTAAGTCACAGAGTCCGTTATGCGTAAGTCACAGAGTCGGTCATACGTAAGTCAAGAGTCGGTTATGCGTGAGTCACAGAGTCGGTCATACGTAAGTCACAAAGTCGGTTATGGGTAAGTCACAGAGGCCGCTATGCGTGAGTCACAGAGTCGGTCATACGTAAGTCACATAGTCGGTTATGCGTAAGTCACAGAGTCCGTTATGCGTGAGTCACAGATTTCGTTATGCGTAAGTCACAGAGTCGGTTATACGTAAGTCACAGAGTCCGTTATGCGTGAGGAGTCACAGAATCGGTCATACGTGAGTCATAGAGTCGGTTATGCGTAGTCACAGATTCGGTTATGCGTGAGTCACAGAATCCGGTATGCGTAAGTCACATAGTCGGTTATGCTTGAGTCACAGAGTCCGTTATGCGTAAGTCACAGAGTCGGTTACGCGTAAGTCACAGAGTCCGTTACGCGTAAGTCACAGAGTCGGTCATGCGTAAGTCACAGAGTCGGTTATTTGTAAGTCACAAAGTCCGTTATGCGTGAGGAGTCACAAAGTCGGTCATACGTGAGTCACAGACTCGGTTATGCGTAAGTCACAGAGTCCGTTATGCGTGAGTCACAAAGGTCGGTCATACGTGAGTCACAGAGTCGGTTATGCGTAAGTCACAGAGTCGGTTATGCGTGAATCACATAGTCGGTTATGCGTGAGTCACAGAGTCCGTTATGCGTGAGTCAAAGAGTCGGTTATGCGTGAATTACAGAGTCGCTTATGCGTGAGTCACAGAGTCTGTTATGCATAAGTCACAGAGTCGGTTATGCGTTAGTCACAGTGTCGGTTATACGTAAGTCACATAGTCCGTTATGCGTGAGTCACAGAGTCGGTTATGCGTTAGTCACATACTATTGTCCGTTATGCTTGAGTCGCATACTATGGTCCGTTATGCGTGAGTCACATACTATTGCCTGTTATGCGTGAGTCACAGATTCGGTTATGTGTAAGTCACAGAGTCGGTTATGCGTGAGTCACATACTATCGTCCGTTATGCCTGTGTCACATACTAGAGTCGGTTATGCGTGTGTCACATATTATTTCCCGTTATGTGTTAGTCGCATTATATGGTTCGCTATGGTGGAGTCACATACTAATGTCCGTTATGCGTGATAGTCACATACTATGATGGTCCGGTTTGTTTGAGAGTCACGTACCGTGGTCCGTTATGCATGAGTCACATACTAGTGTCCGTTATGCGTGAGAGTCACATAATAGTGTCCGTTATGCGTGATTGTTATTTCCTTGCACAACGTTTTAAATTTAGTATTTCAATGCCTTACCTAAAATAGTGATATTAAAAAAATATATATATCATATTTTGATTTCAGCTGAGAAAGTGTTCTTTACGGTCAATACTCCTTCGGGGCATCTTTTGGCCGGAAATGTCCCAGAATTCTCCAAAATCGTCATCAATGAAGGAAATGGCTATAACGAGGCCACGGGCGAGTTCGTCTGCCGTCATCCAGGAATATACCAATTCTTTGTGTCATTTGTTACTACTAACGGCACAACCCAATGCATGATCCGTAAAAACCGCGCGATCGTAGTATACGCACTGACGGCTTCAACAAATTGGAAATCCGCATCTGCGTCCACGTATGTGCACCTAGTTCCCGATGACGTCATAGACCTAAACTGTGGCGGTTGGCAACACGTGGATCACAACGCATCCACAATGTTTAGTGGAGCACTTGTCGCCGCAGATTGAGTTGCAGTATATAGAGAATATTATGTTAGTGCCTGATCACATTCAGTTTATCAGGTGAGGCTGAGAAAAACATGAAGCCCGAGGCTGTGCCGAGGGCTTCATTTTTTTTTGTGCCGAACCTGATATACTGGATACGATCAGGCACTAACATGATATTCTATTTATCATGTTGATCGTTTAAAATCATTTAATTTACCTTTTTTCCCCATTTTTTCCGTTCAAAAATACCCAGACGTCATCAAATATACCCAGACGTCATCAAAAGAGGTGCTGACGTCATCAAAAGAAGTGCACCTGACGGGATAGGAACGTAACTGCCGAGATAAGGTTTTATCTCAAGCACCCTGTTTCTCGCCAGAATTATATAGATCGACATGAAAACATATAATTAGGCTAATATTGTACGGATATGTGTCTTTTTCCTCTGTATCTTATACGGACATATAAAACGAGACGGCGCAACTATTGATCACAATTATTTTAATTTCTTACCATTTCGATCTAATTTATATATAGAGGATCTTACATGTGTGCTCATTCATTATTGAATTTATTAAACTCTTTAGCAAAAATGATATAATAATGCTCGGCCGAGCATTCTTGCCGAGCATTATATCATTTTTGCTAACGAGTTTAATAAATTCAATAATGAATCTTGCCGAGCATTATATTAATTTTGCTAACGAGTTTAATAAATGCATGAATGAGAACGAATGTTAGATTCTACTTATCACATAACTTATAACGTCACATTACGTTAGAAAACGTACAATAACCGTGACGTCCATGACGTCATTAACGTTATGTTATACCACTAGTGGAATATCGAAAATATTGAATGGTGTTATTACACTCCCACACCACATGTTCTGTGATAAATATATATACTGAATCAAACAGCTAACGCACCAGTAGACAGTACCTTTAACATCTCAATAATAACAATCAATAAATCAAAACAAATTTCATTCTGAACGAGACAAATATCTTGTCAATAACGACTGCAATTTAAAAAAAAATCATTCAAATCCCCTGTCTCCAACGGTACCAGTCTGCATATAATAAGTTTATACATTAATGGTATTGTCTCCTGGTGCGTTAGCTGTTTGGTTCAGTATATATATATATATTTATTTATTATATACTTCCCAGTGAAATAGTGGATAAACACACCTTATATTCTCATTGTTTATATTTTCACAGTGAGAATATAAGAACTTATATTTTCACTGCCGGAAAAAATGGAACAACTTTTTTCTACATTTGCTTATAACAGTCATAATTCGTGTCAAAGTTTAGAACTATATTCTATGCGCACTAAATATATATAAATCGCCTCACGCGCTGGCGTTACTATATTAATCCGCGAATACGTTAAAGGGGAACTGTCGAACGAAACGTATTTTCTGTTTGAAACAGTTTGGTAGTGTTGCATGATAAAAAGTATATAATACATAGAATATTTGTTGGTTTGTCGTGAATATAGGATTTTAAAGCACTCGTGAAAATATAAGTTTTCTCACTTCTCGATGAAAATAAATCGTATATTCACTCCAAACCAACAAATATCCTCTCTCTCTCTCTCTCTCTCTCTCTATATATATATATATGTATAAACAAAAAACAAAAAACACACCACAATCATCTTCATCAATGAAGAAATATTGGCATATATTCAAACAAGCTTTATTATACAAGGTCGAACAGGAAGTGGTCGTTCTTGTAAAAGCAGAGATGAAGGTCGAACAGGAAGTGATCATTCTTGTAAAAGTAGAAATAAAGGTCGAACAGGAAATGGTCGTTCTTGTAACAGAAGAAATAAAGGTCGAACAGGAAGTGGTCGTTCTTGTAACAGTAGAAATAAAGGTCGAACAGGAAGTGATCGTTCTTGTAAAAGTAGAAATAAAGGTCGAACAGAAAGTGGTCGTTTTTGTAAAAGTAGAAAGAAAGGTCGAACAGGAAGTGGTCTTCTTGTAAAAGTAGAAATAAAGGTCGAACAGGAAGTGGTCGTTCTTGTAAAAGTAGAAATAAAGGTCGAACAGGAAGTGGTCGTTCTTGTAAAAGTAGAAATAAAGGTCGATCAGGAAGTGCTCGTTCTTGTAAAAGTCGAGATGAAGGTCGAACAGGAAGTGATCGTTCTTGTAAAAGTAGAGATGAAGGTCAAGCAGAAAGTGATCGTTCTTGTAAAAGTTCGGAATGAATAGCAGTTCTGATTGCAAGCACGGGGACATGTTTTACCGCCGCCACACTGCACAGGAAACGCTACTGTGATGAATAAAAAAGTATGAAAGGAGAAATTTGGAAAACGTCGAACACGATGAATACAAAAAGTACTGCAGTCTCGGTTTGATTGAAACTGTTCATGAACGGTAGAAAAAGTGCTTGCTACCGTTCACTCACTCTAGCCAGGGTTTAGCAGAACTCAATATTTAAAATGTCAATAGTACATAAATTTGAGCCATCCCGAAGATGGTCCCAAATTCTAACAAAACGCGTTGCCCTAAACGAGAAAACAATGGGCGAAATAAACAAAACGGAATTTAGTTGGGAGCAGAGGTTATGAAGCCGGCGTATCACAGGTAACAGTCAAAAGACTAAATTAAAAAGCAGGCAACATATCCTAAGGGTGATTAAACAATACTCAGAACATTTAAAGACTGAAGCAGTGGAACCACCTATTCGAAATTCAAGTAAGAAACCAAAAGTATTTGAGAATATACCACCGATATCTGTAAATATCGGGCTCAGCGATCTCCAAAGATCGGAATGAATAACAATTCTGATTGCAAGCACGGGGAGACGGTTTTCCGCGCCACACTGCACAGGCAACGCTACTGTGATATATATATATAAAATTTGGAAAATATGAAGTCTATGGTCACGGTCGCCCTGATTTTAGAAGCTTTTTATTTATACAACGGTTACGTATGATAAGCAGTTAACTCGAGTACAAACTCTAAAAAAAAAAATTATTTGACAAACATATATCCCATAAGAAGTTGCTCAAGGAACATCCCCGTCTAAGTGGTGGTAATCAACACGGTAATGTCATAACATATTGTATTGAACATTTTGGTATGTCAAATCTGATACAAGACCCTACATAAATGAGAAAAATGGTCCTATAGAAATTCGGGATGTATCCAGAATTGTACTGAACAACCACAGCAGTTGATACATGCCTTACCGACAGTTTACCCTCATTGGCAGGCGCTACACTCCCCTAGGTCATGTATGAAAGCAATGAATTTCACTACTGGTACTAGTGACTCTCATAAGATGATAGGTGCTGTTATAAACAGTATTACATCAATCTCAGAACGACGTAAAATCAAATACGGAAATCTCAAAACGACGTAAAATCAAATACGGAAATCTCAGATCGACGTAAAAGCAAATACGGAAATCTCAGAACGACATAAAATCAAATACGGAAATCTCAGAACGACGTAAAATCAAATACTAAAATCAAATACGGAAATCTCAGAACGACGTAAAATCAAATACGGAAGCTTTAGGAATTTTAAGAATGAACAGTTTGATCAGTTATCCAAAACCTAGAGTTTCTTTCCGACACACTGTATGATTCTACCCGTGTAAATGAAACTTACACTTTATACGAAAGTAAAGTAATTATTAATAAGCATGCGCCTGTTAAGGACATATTTAGAGCCTATTGTATTCGCGGGGGAGAGCATTTCTATAGGTAACTGTAAATCACTATTAGCCATGCAATTTCATGAGAACATTGTGATATTCAATTTTGATTCAGATTATAGCCTTTGTGTGTGCAGTAAAATATAAACACGTAACAGAAAGTTGTTCATTTAATGCCTTGCTGTCATTCTTGTTCTAGACAAAATAAAGAAATATCAGACAAGTTTTGTATTTAAAATAGCTAAATTATGAATATGCTTTTCTAAATTACAAAGTTGTGTTTAGCTTTACTAACCCAAGACAATATCTAATATAGCAATGTAACACAAAGAAAAAACTAGAAGCGGGCCTCAATTTATATACCTCAGTTGATCGGTCATGGAGCATGCAGTCAGTAAATAAGCAAGATTCCCATGCTTTTTCAACGACCAAGTAGCGATGGGAAATACTAGGACATATGTCCTTAAGAAAACATATCAGAGGCAAAAAACAACAACAGTACATGAACATGGAGTAATGAAAAAGGTGTAACATTCTAATTATTAAAAACGAAAGAGTACAATAAACTGGAACAGCTATAAGAGGCAGAATTTATAGAACATCCGTGACCTATAAGGTATTTTGAGGGAAAAAATGTTGTTTTTTTTGTGTTTAAAGACACCGTCATTCACAAATGAACCTTTCAGTGAAAACATTTCAAGAACATTGGACAAATGGGATACCGTTTATGAAAAACATACGATCATTGGTAATCTAAATTATAATTTGTTAAAAGAAGTCAGATACAATGTCTTCACATATTTTCTTAAACATTTTGGTATGTCAAATCTGGGTACTCTGATACAGGAACCCTAGGCCAAAAAGAAAAGAAAAATAGATGTGTTTCCGGTGGCCCGACCGATCCCATTTTAAGGGGCCGACCCTAAAACTGTTTATGCCAAAATGAAAAGAAAAATCAAAAAAAAATCTTTAAATGGTTCTGAACAATGATTTATCACATAGCTTACATCATCATGAAAGTGAAACATAACACCATTCTACATTTTCTATAATCAACTGAGCACTGGTGGTATAAGTGTCCTATTATTTGTAACAAGAAAACGCGTAATTTAACTGGGTCGGTTTTCTATCAAGGTAATCTCACAACATCACAGATCAACTTCCACGTTGTATCATCAACTTTTATGGGTTTTATGTCATAAACAGAATCTCACAATATCTTGCTAAAAAAAAGAAGAAAAAATGCCTATTTTTCAGAGCATGCAATAGGAAACACACCTATTTTTTTCTGTTTGGCCCTATGAACAACTGTTTACCTTCATTGGAAGATGCTATATTTACAAACTCCCGAAATGATGCGAATAGACTTAAACGAATCTCAACAATTAAACTGAATTTATCGAATAAAAACATAGGACATCAGGCTTAAATTAGTTTAAATGAGGATGATAAAACCCTATCAGACTCGCTAGAAGTTAGATGTTTAATTCCTTTGATGTAAATGATTCAAAGGATATTAGAAAATGTATACATTTTGATGAGATTTCACACTCTTGTATTGCAAACAAGTAAGATTAATATAGATTCTCAGAAAACTTTAGTTTTGAACCAGTAACTCAAGACAAGCAACAATTCTGATAAAAACAATATTAAAAAGGCAACAGGTGTTGACAAAATATCAGCTACGTTTGTCGAATTAGGTATGACTCCATTAATAAATTTGTTTAATGATTTAGAAAAGTCCACAATTAAACTGGTGTTTTCCTTGATAGGTTAGATGAAGAACAAGTTAGGTACTTGTTTAACAAAATGACCCAACAAGCCAACCTCAACTACTAGTGTAGACCAGTAAAATGTGTCCATACCATCTAAAATCTTTGAGAAAACGCTTGAAGAACAGCTTTCACAATTTTTGAGAACATGTTAATAACTATTTTCCGTTGCGTTTTGTAAAAAAAAAACATCCTGGTTGTCAATCCAAATTGCTTCGCTTGTTAGAAGATTGGAAATCGGCACTTGATGATAATATGTTTACAGCAGATACTTTAATGGACTTATCTAAGCGTTTGACTGTTTGCCTCACACTATAATAGTATACTTAGTAAACTGTCAGCATATGGTCTATGTATTTAACCAGCTACTTATCACACATAAAATAACAGGCCACGGTAAGGGAGATGTTTTCACTTGGTCTCGTAAATACAGAAAGGTGTGCCTCAAGGATATTTATTAGGCCTCTTCTCTTCAAGATATGTATTTCATGAATTATGACATATAAAAAGAAACATGGAGCCAAACCTATGTTTGAGCTTAAGGACATATTTCCTAATATTTCCTATCGCTACTTGGTCATTGAAAAAGATGAAAACATTTAATAGCTAATTTCAAACATATTATCGCATTTTGTTCCGTAAATAATGTTTGTAAACGTGTTTTATTGTCGATATACCCGTTATAAAACCCTGCTAATATAAGCTTTCCAATCGCTAAGATAGAATTAAGGCGGGACCATGTAATGTGACATATAAGGTATTTTGAAAAAAAAGAAGGTTGTTTTCTTTGTCTTTAAAGACACCGTCATTCACAAATGAACCTTTCAGTGAAAACATTTCAAGAACATTGGACAAATGGGATACCGTTTATGAAAAACATACGATCATTGGTAATTTAAATTATAATTTGTTAGAAGAAGTCAGATGCAATGTCTTAACATATTTTCTTGAACATTTTGATTTGTCAAATCTGGGTACTCTGATACAGGACCCTAGGTCAAAAAGAAAAGAAAAATAGATGTGTTTCTGGTGGCCCGACCGACCCTATTTTTAAGGTGCCGACCCTAAAACTGTTTATGCCAAAATGAAAAAAAAATCAAAAAGAAATCTTCAGTTTTTTTCTGAACAATGATTTCTCACATAGCTTACATCATCATGAACGTGAAACATAACACGATTCTACATGTTATGTAATCCACTGAGCACTGGTGGTATAATTATGTTTAAAGTGTAATATTACTTATTAATTTAACTGGGGCGGTCTTCTATCAAGGTAAACTGACAACATCGCAGATCAACTTTCACGTTGTATCATCAACTTTTATGGGTTTTATGTCATAAACAGAATCTCACAATATCTTGCTAAAAAAAGAAAAATACCCTATTTTTTCAGAGCGTGCAATAGGAAACACACCTGTTTTTCTTTTTGGCCCTATTTATATGCTTTATGAACAACTGTTTACCCTCATTGGAAGATGCTATATTTACAAACTCCCGAAATAATGCGAATAGACTTAAACGAATACCAACAATTAAACTGTATTTATCCAATAAAAAATAGGGCGTCAGGCTAAAATTGTTTTAAATGAGGATGATAAAACCATATCACACTCGCTAGAATTAGTCAGTTGTTTAATTCCTTTGATGTAAATGATTCAAATGATATTGGAAAATGTATACTTTTTGATAAGATTTCACACTTAGTAATTGCAAACAAGTAAGATTAATATAGAAGCTCAGAAAACTTTAGTTTTGAACCAGTAACTCAAGACAAGCAACAATTATTGATAAATTAAAAATATCAGCTACGTTTGTCAAATTAGGTATGACTGCATTGGTAAAAACGTTTAATGATTTAGCAAAGTCCACAGTTAAACTGGTGTTTTCCTTGATAGGTTAAAGGAAGAACAAGCGAGGTACTTGTTTAACAAAATAATGATCCAACAAGCCAACGCAACTACTAGTGTAGACCAGTAAAATTTGTCCATACCATCAAAAATCTTTGAGAAAACGCTTGAAGAACAGCTTTCACAAATTATTGAGAACATGTTAATAACTATTTTCCGTTGCGTTTTGTAAAAAAAAATCCTGGTTGTCAATCCAAATTTCTTCGCTTGTTAGAAATCGGCTCTTGGTGATAATATGTTTACAGCAGATACTTTAATGGACTTTTCTAAGAGTTTGACTGTTTGCCTCACAGTATAATAATATACTTGGTAAACTGTCAGCATATGGTCTATGTATTTAACCATTTATCACAAATAAAATAACAGGTCATGGTAAGGGAGATGTTTTCACTTGCTCTATTAAATACAGAAAGGTGTGCCTCAAGGATATTTCTTAGGCCCTCTTCTCTTTAAGATATGTATTCATCAATATTAAATAATGACATATAAAAAGAAACATAGAGCCAAATCTATATTTGAGCTTAATATATAATACTAACTGTGATAACGATATTAAATATTTAGAGGTAAACATAGATAGTCAACTTGTCTTTCATCTCCATATCAACAATATTTGTTTAAAAGGACGTACAATAAACTAACGTGGTAAAAAGGATATGTCATCTCGAAGCTTAATTTGAATAAATTGTGCGTATTTCATATTTTTATCTTTTCAAATTTTATTCTTTGCCCACTGGCATTTTTGTTCAGTTGAAAATACCAAAAAGATAGAAGGGATTCAGGAACGGGCTTTTAGGTTTGTGTATGCAGATTATTTATTACGTTATGATGAACTACACATTAAGGCTATAATTCCTTCATTACATATTAGAAGGCATATGGCACTGGCAAAATTCGTACTTGGCTGTTTCCCGCGTCAATGTGATTGGTCAAGCCCTTATGACGCGTTTTTTTTCTGGAAATCCATCGCGCACCAGTTTGTTTGGTGTGCAGGTAAACTTTATACCTTTAAAACTCACATTTGTGTGTGTATAAGCGTTTATTTATCCTCGCTGTATTGCACGAAGCATTTTAGCGAGCAGACCTCGGTTTAAAGTCTCATCCGAAGGACTGGTAAGGTAGGAAATACTTTTATGAAATATTTCGTTAATTAACCCAAATTCGGTCCTGGCTGGGATTGAACGCACGATCCCTGGATTACTAAGCCGCGATGCTAACCATTACACCACGGCGCTACCTCACTCACATTTATCAACGTTTAAACGTATAACGGTATTGAATTTCGACTATAATAAGTTTTCAATTAACATCATTTTATATTGAACAAAAAAAGAAATAACTAAATCATTCTGATCAATATTAATAATCATCAAACACCAGAGTTAGTGTGTTGCTGCTAAAAAATGTTTTATTCAAATAGCGAAATCACTATATTTGTATTATAAAGGGAGGTAATCTGAAAATATTCATTCTTGAAAGCTGTGTGGCGCAAAAGTGAGTGAACAGGTCAGCTTAATTTCAGTTTTTTTTGGTGCTGGGGTAATCTTCTATTTATTTCAATAGAACAAAACTGTGTTAAATCAAAGTTTAAACCACAAGACCTGGAAATGCTAAACCAAAACAAGGGGAATAATTCTGCGTACACGTTTGATTCAAGGAAAATTGTTTTAACAAAGGTATCAACATATAAGACCAAATAAAATATATTTTCATTGTGTCTACATGTATGGGTAAAGTTGCGGACGTTTCTTTTTTTGTTGAGTATATTTCCCCCATCATTTGGAGATCACTTTAATGATCTGTTTTGAAAGACCTGATAAGTATAACTTCAGATATATACAAGTATTTTCATGTGCCAAGAGCGAACTACATACGGAAAGTTTCAAACAATCATTGAGATATGCATCCACGGTACTCTGGATCTTCCTGAAGAAATAAGAAAAGGGGGAGATTGTAATCGTTTTAGAACCATGATATCTTCTTTCGAGAGGAAAAATAGTAATTGTTATCAGTTTGAAAATTGCAATTCTTAAATGTAATTGTATACTTATATCTACCGATTGTTCCAGAAAACGTATGTGTTACCCCTTTGCTTGCATGACATTTTTAACTTTTCTCTGCATTTGTTTCTAAATAAAATGTTATAAATATATATATATTAAATAGTTTTGAGTATAAATATATTAGTTATAATGCATTGAAGACATCTATTATTATAATTAGTGTTATCATTTCGTTAATTAAGTTAGTAGGTGTATACTAATAGGCCTTATTTGTATATTAATAAACTATCTATATATTTGATTATAAAATAGCTAACGTGTATTCATCAGATAGACAATAATGAATATATTACATCAATCGTGCAAACTCGCTCATTTCCGTAGATCATCGGAAATAATTATTTTTTGGAAAAAAATAAATAAAAATGGTTGAGGCAGTTCCGATTGTATATTACATATATGTCAGCAAGTCATATACTGTTAAATTATAAATATGATGAGTTTTGTATTGTATACTGATAGGTATTTTGTATTAATAAAGTTTACATATGTCTGCCAATGGTAGCTGGATTTTCACAATCCCAAACATGATATTTAAGAATTCGTTTTCTACCTATCTACCTATCTATCTATCTACTGATACTGCAGCACCCCCTCACGGCTTTTAAACCATTATTTTAAATGGGGATCTACTATAATTGCAATGCTTTGAATGTGTCGCTGTAGTTGTATTTCTTAATTATTTTAGGATAACTGGAGTGAAAATTTAAACAGATGCCTCTCGGCGAGGAAATGTAACAAAATAAAACAGTTTTGCCCCTACCCCGGGCCTAACCTGAGATCTTAGAAATATAGTTATTAAGTCTATTTTATTACTCGGCAAGTTATTTCTTAAAAAAAAGGAAAAACAATTGTATGTAAAAATTTAAATAGTGTGTTTTTTTTTATACATAAACATCATTATTTCATGCAGAAAAATGGTCCTATAGAAATCACTGCACCCAGACGCAATGGCACATTAGATCCCACAAACACAGAGCAAATTGACTATAAAATGGAAACGACATTGATGAGTGATGAAGACAGGGTTACCGACTTGGAACGGTCAGTAGGCAATATGAGCCACTGGTTAGCTTACATCGCTTTTAAAACACATCCTTGATATGGTAGTGGGACACAAGGGACCATGGACAAAAGGGACCAGACACTTGGGACCACATTTTGGGACAAAAGGGACCACATTTGGGGACAAAAGGGACCATTCAAAAATTAGTTAAAAATGTAGATTTACATTGATAATAGTTGTGTATTGCAATGGTAAATATCATAATTTGATTATTTAAATGATAATTTAAAGGATAACTTAAACTTTAGAATACCATTTGATGGCCAATTATTCAATAAAGTTATAGGTTAAAATGTTCATTCTTTTTCCAGAATTTAAGTTTAATTAATTAAAATTAACTGTTCATAATATTAGATCTTATACTATTTAAACATGATGGAGTCTACTGTCACGTGTTTATATTCATTGTAGAATTCTGGAACCAGTTACCAACTTAATATTTTCCTTAAAGGGCCATACTAGATTAATTGAAAAATCTTTAAACTAATAAGTTCAAATCATCAAAAAATTAAATAGAAAACAAATAATAGCTTACTAATAGTATTTATTTGTTTGTGAAATTGTTCCCATAATATGGATCTTTTAAGGATAAGGATATTTAAATCCAGGATTTTTTATATAAAAGTATGCAAAAACAACAATTATTTATTTGTTTTACTAGTAGTATGTATACATATGTCATTTGTGAGTTCTTATCATATAAATTGTTTAAATAGCCATTTCATGAAGATAGATAACTGATTGCATTTATAATCCAGCTTCTTAATTAAATGATTGTATCACAATACAAAAATAAAACTATGGTCCCTTGTGTCCCATAATGTGGTCCCTTTTGTCCCAAAAATGTGGTCCCAAGTGTCTGGTCCCTTTTGTCCATGGTCCCTTGTGTCCCATATTCCTTGATATTAACCTGTCTTCAGCGCTCAAATTGACAAAACAGTGTAAATAAAAGTACATCTCATCAAAAGGAAATATCTAAGTCCACATCCAGAGAAATTGCCCACACGTATTTGATATTGTAAAGATATATACAAAAATTCAATAACAAAAATCGAATTTCTTTTCGTTGGATTTCAACCGCCATGAAAATTTCACGTTTGATATTGTTTTGAAATAAAGAATTCCGGTTGGACCACGCTGAATCTAGTACCTGGATCAGCATGTGGGCCTAGAATGAAGTTACACCTCCCAAGCCACAAAACCCGCATTTCCACTGTGCTGTTCCCGGGAAATACTGATTGCCGGAAAATGTACCCGCGAGTAAGTATGCAATGTCATTGGTGCACGTGATTACTAGCAAGTCCAAACAAAATGGCGAACAAGGCCTCCGGTAAGACATTAGAATTTAGTAATTTACGACAGTCTTTCAGTTTCCTTCGTTAAATGCCTGTATATTCTGCGTTTATTCGTTGTTGTTTCATTTGATGCGTTTAATTAAGTAGCGTGTGTTACGTTTAAGGAACACAGATCGGTTGACACTCGCTGAACCTGTTCAGCCTTCAACTCTTCAACTTCACTATTCAAGGCTGTTGTTCAAGTTGAATCAAAGTGACCTGTAAGGTCTACAATTGTTTTTTAATTAAATAGTCGAGATACTCTAAAGCCGTGGTTTATTACTAGTTAGTCATCTGGCTTCAAATTATATTACTTCCGACTATTTTCCAAAATGTCATGGATTGTTTACAAAAAATATCCTTCAGTCTTCAGATAGTTTTGTGTTGCCAAAATTTACATTTTTTTTTAATGAAGGTATTCATAATTTTGCATTACAGAGATGTTGAGATTTTAAAACCCTGCCTATTTCATGCACATTCATGCGAATTTATTCAATATATGTATCTTTTAAAATCAAAATCTTGAAAATTATGGTATTTTTACTCTGCCAAAGATTTTTATTTTACTATAGGCCTAGAACCTAAAGATAAAAACCGAGTAACACAAATTTTTATCACCTAATGAAAATAAAATAATTAAAAAAGAGTCGCTCTGTAGATACCTTAACTTTAACAGTAAACTTGGTTGAACATCATGGATAAAGATCGAGTTTATCACCTACCAGAATGTATTGGTTATGTCTTATTTCTGGTCACTGATTGGTCAGTTTTTCTGATGATGCTCTATCAAAATTATGAATATTTTTTAATGTTTTCTCCATTTTTCTAATTTAATGAAACTATATTTGAAATATAACGAAATAGTTTCATATGGATTAATTGCGTTTCAAAGAAAAGAATTGAATTGAATATTGTTTAACGGCTCATCAACACAGTATAGGTTATTTAGAGCCGCCCCAGAGAGTGCCCTACTCTTATTATCGAATAGATTCCTATGGTTCTTTAACGTGCTCGGAGGATAGACCGATACACGGGACCGGTTTAATAAAGAAAAGAAAATGAAAGTAGAATTGCTGTTTGACAAGAAACTACAAGCAGCGTTCAGCATGGAATCAAAAATGAAAGTTAAATGCAGTTGAATTGTGAAATGTTCTTCTTCGCATTTTTTTTTAGTTTTAATGTGATGGTAAATAATACTTGGTGAGGTACAGATACATAGACGTTTAGATCTCTTCTTTTTTTGTCAAAATTAAGGAAAAAGGTCCAGGCAACTAGTGCGTTTTTTTAGATATACGCAGAACAGTTTATTAGGCAGAACTTGAAGACTTTGCTATGCAAAATTATGTGCTAATACGCGCGAAGAGCCAGTTTGCGCCAGGTTATATACATGTCTTACTGAATGTATCCAAAACCTAACAATATTGGGAAAGTAAGACATGTAAGAGGGGGGAATGTTTTTTATATATTAAACCAATGTTGTTTTTGTTTTACATGGATTTGTGGAATTTTCTAAGCCAAAGAGGGATGAAAAGTAGGTTATTTTGCCTGGGAAAGAGGTCGAATATCGGCCCTGCTCTTAGCCAAAGAGGGATGAAAAGTAGGTTATTTTGCCTGGGAAAGAGGTCAAATATCGGCCCATGTTGATGAAGGGGGAAAAAGCTCTTGAGATCACAAAGGTGCGGAGAAAAGGGGTTGAACTAATAATCCACATTAATCGTACATGCATTTACACTTCCCTCAAAGAAAGTCTCACATCTAATTTTTAACCAAATAGTTTCGGCTCTGCGACCAGGGCACGAAAATTACACTCGTCCGCTCGTATTCACTATTGACGAGTGAAGTTCGAATCCAGATAAGCGAAACTAATGAATCGGTCGTCCCAGAAGACGAGTAACATTTCAGTTGAAAACCCCTCGAAGAAAATAGTTTTTACAGGGTTCGACACTAACTTTTATAAGTAGGAAGCCTGCAGGACTTCCTGTCTTTGAAAACTGGTGGTCCTTCTTACAAATAGGTGGTCCTTCTCATGTACATACTTACCGAAACATCACAGTAAAAAAACCCAACACATACAGTGTTGTTCTGTTCAATGTTTACCTGTTTACATTATTATTATACCTGCATTAATTTGTTTTGAGTGCCAAAAGGTCCATCTCATCAAACAATTAAGAAAACGCAACTCTAGTTATTATTCGTTGGTATCATTTCTAATCACCTCGGGTCAATTATCTTCAACTTGTAGTTTTGATCATGTTTTCAATCGAGTGTTGAGCAATTATTTTTAACACACATTAGTCTGACTGTAACGGAAGCTGCGATTGGTCAGTTGTTTAGCTATAGATACACAATCCCATTGGATAAGGCGTGTGTATTCCTTGTACAGTCTAATTTATAAACAAGAATGGCAAGGTGCGAAATTTCCCTCAAGGGGATATCATAACATTAGGCAAGCATGCTCCCTGTGGGGTTTCTGCTGGGATGGATCAAAGCAATTCATATAATCCCTTCCCAGTGACAGTGGCAGGTAATTGATTGATTGATTAGCAAATTATATTAGATTTTTATGTGACTATGGCGCAAGGCGCGCGCTTATCCCAATCACTAATGCTGTTTTTCTTTTTTTCAATGCTAGTTTTCTAAATTTTAATGCTGAAATACACTCAACAATTGCTTATCTGGAGTTTTGTAGCAGTACTCTAGAAACAAATTGTAAAAACTATTGATTTTGTTTGCCTTGTACAGGTATGAACCCGTTTGACAGACTGAAAAAGCCCCTGAAGGTGGGACAGGAAGAGCTCCAGTACTACAGTCTGCCTGCCCTTAAGGACAAAAGATATGGTGAGTGAACATCATTATAGTAAATGTAATAGTCATGAAAGATTTCTATTCTCTATATCTATATAATATATATATGTATCACTGTGTAAACATGAAACTATTGTTTTGTTCTTGTTTAACATGCCTCCCCCACACCCCACACACCCACCCACCACCACCAACACTGTTTAGAATTCTCCTGTCCATCTGTGATCTGTGACATTAATAGACACAGTCTGAAACATATGTTGTAACCCCTGGAAACCAGCTGAATATTTTCTGAATGGTTTTCTTGAAAAGAAGGAAAGGAACATACAGGTCTTAATTATTTTGTCAATATATGTCAAGCCCACCTAAGCTAGTGGTAATATGTTACGCTAATTGTATACTAATAAGTTAAGGCCATAATACATTAATTGCTGGATTCTCATCCCCGCCCTCCCTCGTTTTTTTATGCCGCCCTGGTAATTTTTATTTCTTCAAAAAAATTAAATTAAAAATTGCTGAAAATATGAAACGCTATTAAAAACATGTTTTCAATCTTGGAAGTAGAAGTACTCAGTAGTATGTTTTACTATTTTTGCCTTGTGCCGAGGCCATTTTCCATTTGACGTATAAGATATAAAAAAAAAATTCACCACCTGCCCCTATTTTAAAATAAATTTGGATGAGAAATTAGCAATTAATTTATTATGGCCTAATAAGTATTTGACTTATTATCAATGCCGTTATTATGGGATCTACTCACTCTTCCGAATAACAAAAATATATAATTTCAGAGAAACTTCCATTCTCCATCCGTGTGCTATTGGAGTCAGGGGTGAGAAACTGCGATGACTTCTATGTGTTCCAGGACGACGTGGAAAAGATCCTGGACTGGGAGGTGAATCAGTCCCGTGACGTTGAGATACCCTTCAAACCATCACGTGTCATTCTGCAGGACTTCACGTAAGTATCTGACTTCATATATAAGCACATACTTGGTCGAGGTGTTAACGTTGGGTTGTAAACCTTTTCATCTCTGCGTCGAGTTTGAATCTCACTGGGAGCTCAGCTTGAAAGTGTCGATTCTTACAGATGGCGGGAGGTATATACGGTAGTATTTGTTCTACTCAGGAATAAGTGGGCGGTCAGCCTCCACCACAAAAAATTGACCGTCACACACAGCCTGGAAAATGACATTAAACACCAAACAAACTGGCTTTAAATATACATTTGTGAACAGTCGGGTAGTGTCCAGATTTCATCTGACATGCACCTCCTCTATAAGGAGTGGCTCTTCACAGCTTCTATAAGAGAGACTGATATTCCTGCTGTTCAAATACCAAAACTAGTCAGGGGTAACTTGTTTAAAGGGAATGTAGCGACACAGCCAAACAAGCTCTTGCTATTGCGAGTTCTGAAAAACTTAGAAAAAGGTGAAAGAATTATCAAAATCGGATGATAAACAAAAAAGATATGACCATTTAAAGGTTGTTCTAAAATGAATATGGGAGCCGCCATTTTTAGAACTGGCGTCATATTGATACATATCATTTAAAACGAAGAAAATCACTGCAAATGAACGATTTTTTTACTGGTCATATAAAGCATTATTGCCATTAGGTATTACATATTTTTCATACAGTTGCTGTCATTTTTTACCTATATAAATCAGTAAATTTTCATATTTATAAATATTCCATATATTGTCATTTAGAACCGTGATGTCTTAGCTCTCAAAATGGTCGCTTCCATATCCGTTTCAGCAGAAACTTCAAATGATCATATCTTGTTTGTTTATTATCCCATTTTGATAATTCTTTCACCCTTATTCAAGTATTTCAGAACTCTCAATAATAAAGATGATTTGGCTGTGTCGCTACATTCCCTTTAAGTTATTACATTTATTTATTTTTAAATAACTTCAACACATTATTTTCAGATATGCATTCATTTTCATCTGTGAGGGCTGGCGTGGTGCAGGCGGTAGCGCGGCGGATTTGTAACCAGAGGCCCCGGGTTCAATCCTCCGTGGTGCCACTGATTTCTGTTGGTGTGTTCTTTGGCAAGACACTTTCCCTTAGCCTCATCCGTCAGATGGGGACGTAAACCGGGCGGTCCCGTGTATCGGTCTATCCTCCGAGCACGTTAAAGAACCATAGGAATCTATTCGATAATAAGAGTAGGACAGGTTCCCGGATTCCTATGTATCCTTCCCCTCTCTCTGGGGCGGCTCTAAATAACCTATACTGTGTTGATGAGCCGTTAAACAACATTCAATTCAATTCATCTGTTTTTAAATCCTTTTTCTATCCAAATCAGAATTTTTCTGTAATATATGATATGTTCCCCTGGTTCTCTTATCTTTGTTATTAGCTAATTTGCCATTACTTATTTTACATGATGTATACAGTATAGACATCTTTTTTCACAAGCTCTTAAAGGGTACATGTTACATATTAACAAAATTGGTACTTAATTGACTCTAGGGCAGTCATACCTACATGTAATGATGCAATCATTATTCAATTAAATGGTCAAGTTTTCTGTTGAAAGGATTTATTTCTTGGGGTTTATTACTGCAGCAACTAGCTTTATTACGATTTTTTTTTTTTCATTTTCCCCAAAAGTATCCTAAATAGTTATTTTACCAAAAGTAAGAGAAATGAACTCTTACTCTGTGTTGAAGGGAAATAACTGCAAATTATTACTAAATTACATAGCAAAAGTGTAAAATATTTAAGCCATTAAGCCATATATTTACTTGCCTGGAATGTCATTATATGTTCGGATAGAGTTTAACTTTTATCTTTCATGTAAACAATGAGATGCTAATACACTATTAAACTAATAAGTAATAGATAGAGTCAGTCTGGTCTCAGCGAGTTGGCTTATTTAAACACCGAGATGAGTCTGGTCTCAGCGAGTTGGCTTATTTAAACACCGAGACGAGTCTGGTCTCAGCTAGTTGGCTTATTTAAAAAACGAGATGAGTCTGGTCTCAGCTAGTTGGCTTATTTAAACACCGAGATGAGTCTGGTCTCAGCGAGTTGGCTTATTTAAACACCGAGATGAGTCTGCTCTCAGCGAGTTGGCTTATTTAAACACCGAGATGAGTCTGGTCTCAGCTAGTTGGCTTATTTAAACACCGAGATGAGTCTGGTCTCAGCCAGTTGGCTTATTTAAACACCGAGATGGGCATAGCCCATCAAGGTGTTTAAATAACCAACGAGCTGAGACAGACTCTATCTTTTTTGTAGCATGGTGTACTTCGTAATACTGTGACGTCAGAGTGACCGCACTCTAACTTTCTATATCTGGTAGTTGAAGTACGGTTTAGCCATGCCCCCTTTAGTCACCCTAAATTAAACAATTTAATGTTGTGCATTCATCAAAGGAAATGTCACCGACGATTCTACGACTTAAACAAGTTACACCCCTGACTGTATATATATTCTATCCTAAAAATAGATAGTTATCCACACATTGACTGACAAAAACACCTTAACCCGCTACATATATATAATGGACTGTTCTTTCTTTGAATTAAGAATATTCCAATTATGTGATAAATGGGTGTTTTGGGGAAAACGATTGATCAGCAGCCAGACATTGTCTGCCAGTCTGCGCAGGCTGATCTGGGTTTACAATGGTCAAAAATGTTATTATAGTTGTGCTTAGCAGTTTAAGGGTTAATATGATAAGAAAACAACCCATAAAACATTTTAAAGTTGCCAGTCTTCACCAGTGTATTAAATATATAACTGTGCAAGCCTCACCAATGTTGAAACAAAAGGCTGGATCCAGGATTAAAACACATGCAGTTTCAGATTTTACTCTGTGCATGGTGTGTTTGTGTTGGATGTTGGAAGGTGGCGAAGGGAGGGTGTGTGTGGGGTTGGGGTGCACCCCTGAATCTGCACCTGATTGAAGATATGTTGTGTTACTAAATGCACTTATAAACAATGTGGGGGTGAATCTGCACCTGATATGTTGTACTATTGAATGCACTTGCAATGTAAGCAATGCATGTGAACCATGTACTTCAAGTGGGACATCCTTAAATAAATACTGAATTTCTTATCTACATCTTGACATATTTGATAAATTTACCATTTCATCTATAACTTATAACGCCCTGTGTGTTGAGTAGAACTATGTACTTGTTCGAAGTTGAGGGTGATCATTAGAGTCAATCGGTTTCACGAAGAATGAATTACAATTCGCAATTACAAAACTGATGATCAACTACAGCCTAGTGTTACGTCAAACTGATCCCAATAAGGTCAAAAAGAAAAAACACGTGTTTCTGGTTGCCCGACCGACCCTCTTTTTAAGGGTCCTACCATAAAACGTTTTATGCCAAATTAAAAACAAAAAAATGTTTGTTCTGAATGATGCTTAATTTTTTTTATCACATGAATCCATTCTATAATTTCGGTAATCCACTGGGCACTGTGGTATAACTATGCAAATTATTACTGAATTACATAGCAAAAGTGTAAAATATTTAAGCCATAAAGCCATATGATTTGCCTGTAATGTCATGCTATGTTCGGACAGAGTTTAACTTTTATCTTTCATGTAAGTAATCAGATGCTAATACACTTTTAAACTAATAAGTAAAATGCATGTTAAACAAAGGTCTTCTGGTTTAAAGTGTCCTATTATTTGTAACGAATGCATATTTAACTGGGGCTGCCTTATATTGAGGTAAACTGACAACATCACAGAGAAACTCTCAAGTTCTTGCTATAAAAAAAAGCACAATAAAAGCCTACCGACCTTCCCTTATATGTTTTTAGAGCGAGCAATAGGAAACACACCTATTTTTCTTCATCATGTTCATAGCCTAAACACTAACAATTCTATAATGGATTGTCAGGAACATTGTTTTCAAAAAAAAAAAGGATCTTTGTTTACAAAAAGAAAGAGATATTTCCAGAAATTAAGAAAATCGGAATTTTGCATGAGCTGGCGCTTACAACTCGCAATTGGTTATTTCAGTCTTGTGCACGAAATATTCTCGAACCAGAGAACCAAAAATGTGTGGGAAAATGGCATAAATTTTCATTCTTCATAGAAAAACTCTATTAACTTTATAATCAAACGTAAAGTAACTGACCTTACGCTATAAATAATGTACCATTTGTTTCTTCGAATAAGGAGACGGGTGTTTAATTATTAGATGCTCAATTAATTTCACATTTTGTCTCAATTATTGATCAAGAATGGAGTAGATGTGTCTGAGAGTGTGGGCGTTTATTTGAGAAAATTCGAATAAATAATTTTATTTTTGCTATCATTTGACATACCAAAAGTTGGATCTAAAATCATTTCTTAAAAATTATGAACCCTTTTTTTTAATTCTAATAAGAACTTGCTAGGATAAAACATGCTTTGGTTATTGACCGAAAATTTATATTGAAGCTAGGTCAACACTTAAATCTGATTAAATGTGTACATTCCTATGTCCCAGGGCTAGAAATTAACATTTTTAGTTTATTAGGTCTAATAGTTGGGTGAAATCACTAGACATGCTCAAAATTTACTAGCCCAATATAATATTCAACAAAAAATGCTATTTTAATTCAAATTTTGGTTTCTTTATATTAAGAGTTTTACCTATAGGCATGCATTTATTGAAACTTCTATTTTAAAAGACCTGTTAGGTTAGACAGTGCTAGGTAAACAGTGCTGTCACTACACAATCTATCGATTTATAATTTATTTCTTATTTGAACAATTTTTGTTACTATCGGACTACCCAGACACAAACATTTGCTAGCCCGGCAGCATTTTTGCTAGCCTCGGACTACAGGACGAGTGCTAATTTCGAGCCCTGTGTCCTATATAAACTATAATTGATATTAAAGCCACAACTGAATAATTGCTCAAATTTATCAGATATTTTACCCCTAGTCGAAAGGCTGATTAGAAAACTTGGGTAGGTCACATAATCAATCACTATTAACGGTACATTGTCCAGAAATTGGGACTAAGGGTCTCACATCACTATTAATTTTCAACTATTAAAAAAAAAAAAAAATCCGACAGGTTACTTACATTGTTTTCAACATCTGAGCTTCAAAGCTGGGCAGCAGAGCTTGTATTGGTTTTAATATTTCAGCTAGTAATTCATCTATACCGCTTGCTTTATCTTTTTTTGAATTAAAAAGTGCTTTTTGTATCTCAGTTATTGTAATTGCATTTTCAAATTCTGGATTCATTATTTGTTACATTTTCATATTTGTAATTAATCGGAGCAGAGCACTTTGATTAGCCCAAGAAGTACACACATTTTAAAACAGTTTTCCGCTTTAATAATATAGATTTGTTACCTGAAACAATATTCCATTATCATCTGTTACTTCCATAGGAATTTTCTTTTTCTTTTAAAAGGCAACAACTATTTTTCCAACAGACTTTCCAAAATCACATAAATTACTACTATCACTTCTTTGAGTACAACCAGAAGTTAACACATGCAGGAAATGCTTTAAATGTGGCTATCGGTGATTTTACTGGAATTTCTCCCCAAAGAGTGCTTTTTTGTACTGTGAATATAGGAGGTTAGTCGAATAAGACCATACATGGTACTGTGGCAATTTATATGGATTTAGGAGTATCGAATGCACCTAGAATTGACGCTAGCTCCGTGTCATTGACCCTAGCTCCGGATACTTACATGAACCCAAAATTGACAATAAATCCGCCATACATTTCTGATATTAAATTCTAACCCTGTTTAATGATTATATGATGAGCTTTTCATTTCCACATATAGCATTCTCCAATTTTTTAAGTAAATCGTTGTATTTATGATATAATGATAAATAACGAGTTCAATCACTCTCTGTTGTTTTCTTTTGTCCATGTCTACCTCGTAAATGTCATTGACTCTTGTTTCCATATATCTCCAAAAAGAGCTAGAGTCAATGTTTAGTACATTTGTACGTTTGTGAGATTTTTTTTTTTTTCTGATTTTTTTTTTTTTTTTTTAGGTTTGTGAGATTTCAGCAGAGATAATAGAGGTGTGAGACCAAATTAATCCCGCGTTATCAATGTATTGCACTTAATATCTTGAGTTTATTTTAATAGGTAATCAGGTGGACCAGTGTGCATTGACATGCACGTAACCATTCAGTTGTACCTGATTGTGTCTGTCCCTGGTGTTTACATGCACATATCTGGGATTTCCTTTCTTGGTGCTTGGCCCCTATCATATTGGTCAGTGATACATGCAGATGTGTTTCTGTCAAACAGATTTTCGGGGTTGTTTTTTTCTCCATTATTTTGGGAACATAACCCATACCATAACAATTGAGAATTTTGGTGCAATTTTTCATAAAATTGGGAAAAATTAGTAAACCATTAGTTTAATAATTGTTTCTTTAAAACCGTTTTCAGGACACTAAGGTCAACAGAGAAATTTAAAAGTGTTTTGTTCTCAGTACTTGCTACACAAACGACCTCTTATTTTCTTCATTCAGTTGGGCATTTTTATCTCAAAATGTAGCCCAATAACGGCTATAAAAACAGCCTTCCCCACCCACCCCAAATACAGTAGGCTCAAAATAGGTCTGTAAAGTCCAGAACACCAAGTTTCACTTAGTATAAACCTGCTATAGAATCTTACTAGGAATAATGCCCTAACCATAGCTGTAGATCACTCACCACAGCTGTAAAACATGTCCTCACCTCAGCTGTAGACCACTAACCATGACTAGATCATGCTGCCTCACCACAGCTGTAGATCATGCCACCTCACCACAGCTGTAGGACATGGCCTCACCGCAGCTGTAGAACATGCTGTCTCACCACAGCTGTAGATCATGCTGCCTCACCACAGCTGTAGGACATGGCCTAACCACAGCTGTAGAACATGACCACACCACAGCTGTAGAACATGGCCTCACCACAGCTGTAGAACATGGCCTCACCACAGCTGTAGAACATGACCTCAAGACAGCTGTAGAACATGGCCTCACCACAGCTGTAGAACATTGCCTCACCACAGCTGTAGAACATGGCCTCCCTACAGCTGTAGAACATGGCCTCTCCACAGCTGTAGAACATTGACCCACTACAGCTGTAGAACATGGCCTTGCCACAACTGTAGAACATGGCCTCCCCACTGCTGTAGAACATTGCCCCACCACAGCTGTAGAACATGGCCTCACCACAACTGTAGGACATGGCCTCCACACAGCTGTAGGATATGACCTAACCACATCTGTAGGACATGGACTAACCACAGCTGTAGGACATGGCCTAACCACAGCTGTAGGACATGGACTAACCACAGCTGTAGAACATGGCCTCCCCACAGCTGTAGAACATGGACTAACCACAGTTGTAGAACATGTCCTCCCCACAGCCATAGAACATACCTCACCATGACCTCTGTGACTCCACAGCTTCTACTTACTAGAGATACTAGTAACATAAATGATCATACAACACTATTGGTTATGTCACAGAAAGTATAACTTGAGTTGGAGTAATTACTCAACAATCACTGGACATAGCATATACAGCCATATGCAAAGTATGATACAATAATTGTAAAGATTGTATTGATTGTATTGAATATGATTTGTAATGCTTATTCATTGACTGATGTTTAACAAATATAATTACCAGGACAGTCAGGGCTCCAAGAAAAGGATTTGCGGCGCGATCCTAAAACTAAAAGAAAATAATATTCTTTTAGTTATATGATGCAATGGATAAATAAAAGAAAAATATAGGAAAATAGAACTGTCTTGTTTGTTTCTAATCACATGTGTATTATTAATTAATTATAAATAAAACAAAGTAAAAAAGCGAAGAATATATATTCAATATCGACAAAAATTATGTATCGGCAACTATTCATTGGTAATAACAATTTCGGGGCAAGTTAAAAAAAATCAGGGCAAGTGACTTTTGAAATCTACTTGCCCTGGACTATTCCCCAATTTAAATTTTCTTTGAGCCCTGACAGTAAACAGAAAATAAAATTCGTCTTTTTGAAATGCAGACGCCGTACTTTGAACTTAATCAATAACCTTGATTCAACATATTTAATTAATAATTTTAAACAGTATTTTACAAGTATAGAGATGATACATAATTTCTACAAATACAAGTATAGACATGATACATAATTTCTACTTTAAATCGCCCGTGTGGTTCTGGGGGTCTGTTTGGTTCCGGGGCAAAGAATAGGGCCACTGCAGATCCTGTTGGAGGGGAAGGCAGAGGGATAGAACCCCTCAAATTCATGTTCATTTTATCATTTTTTGTTCATGCTCATAAAAGGTCTTCATCATGACCCCTGCATTGTTTCAGGTGCCATCTCGCTCACCACTAGAGCAGTGGCAGAAAAACAATAAACGTGGCTCCAGCGTAAATGGAGTTTCTACAATAGAATTTGCAGCAACTCTGCAGTTCTGCAGGTGAGAAGGTTCTAGGCCCATTCTCCGTAAACTAACTCGGATGTACATGGAGGATGAGCCTGGCATGTTCATTCCTGTTAGGCGACATACAACCTTTCATGTGTTGGTGTGCCTTAAAACCCCAATTCAGTTCAATTCAATTCTACTTTAAATCAAATCGGTATAAACTAATTAAATAAGTAAAATAATAATACAAGTAGGAGGAAGTATGTAATTATACTGAGGGAAAAAAGTTTAGCAGGTTTTTGTTGCACCCTGGAAATAATACATTTTTGGTTGTAAAATCAAGAAACTACTGCCATAGAAGCAATATTTTATTAAACAAGCATCAATAACAGTCAAACATCTTAATGACGTAACGAATAAATGAACGTTGGTGTCAATCCCCAAAATGTCAGTTTATCTTGTATACAGTATTATTTCATATAAAAAACTTGCTAAACTTTTTTTCCTTCAGTATATATACCCACCGATCATGTGATAATTTAAATCTACTTAATTTCTTATGGTTGAGCTTTCGGATACGCTTTCGAGTTTATTTTCAGTGAGTTCTTAAATTCGCTAGACAGTGAAATCGTGAGTATAAGCGAAATTAAATAATACCGTATCTACAGTAATATAGAGAATCAATTGGTAAAGGTGCGTGTGTGTGTGATTTGAGTGCTGTGTTCAGGTCCAATCAAATTACTAATTTTATATCGACAACTTCTGTGTATCTTTCAGTGGTGTGCCCGCTGTGGTCGACTTCGCTGCCATGCGTGATGCCGTACAGAGGCTTGGCGGTGACCCAGAGAAGATCAACCCGGTGTGTCCCGCAGATCTTGTCATCGATCACTCCATACAGGTGGACGTGTCCAGGAGGTGAGATAGTGGGTCCAGGCTCCTTTATAATCCTCCAGGCCTATAAAAAATATTGTTTGTTTTTGGTAAAAAATTGTTTTAAATCATTTGAGATGATGAGATAGGGGTTTCGTAATATTGTTTTTTTGGGTTAAAAACTTTTTTTTATGTATTTTTTTTTTTATTCTACTATATGACTTTTAGGCCGTTCTTGCTGACATTGTCTGATTATTTCGTATTTAAAGAATCAATAACCATTTTAATATTAACATTACCGAACAATATAAAAATCCCTATTACCTTTTCAATGCTTTTCTGGTACCCTAAACAAACAATTTTATTTTGGCCTCATTCCCATATAAGCTTTTGATATAGTCAGAAACAGACATTTTAAAATAAAGGCACAATATTTGTATTGCATCACAACTTTAAAGGAGCAAGGCTTAGTATGTTGTAATATATTTAGAACTCTTGGCTTATACTATACCATCATCGGATACCCACAGGTGACATTATGATATACTCCATCACAATAATAGTATAACGTAATGTCACCCAGTGGGTATCCGACAATGGGCTTATACCTGGATTAAATCAATAAAATCTTGCTATGTGAAAAAAAATGCCAAAATATTTTTACTATCTGTTTGAAAATCATAAGCAAACTTAAATTAATATTCTCTTGTAAGTCTCATACTTTTAAATAAGCATGCATGTGACCGAGTGGTTCAAGTCTCTGGCTTAATACCACTTACCCGTCACCACTATGTGTTCGCGCCCTCATAGGATCAAGAATCTTTATGTGAGGAAGCTGTCCAGCTGGATTGCAGAATGTCAGTGGTTTCACTCAGGTACCCATTCATGCAAGACAATGGCCCTGAGGGACACCAGGGGTCTTCCTCCACTAAAGGAAGCTGGAAAGTTGCCATATGACCATAGCTATTGGTGCGACTATAAAATTTAATTTAATTCAATTTAAATAATTAAATGATATTTGAGTGAAAGATTTATGCATCATTCACCTGGTGAATTATATCATTCACCAGGTGAATTATACCCATAATATATAATCATTTTACTTCAGATTGCAATTATTCCAGTGAATAATTTGTAATTGTTTAATTAGATATTTTAGTAGATTAGTTTGGTAATCATTCATGGAATATTGGTGGACATTCAATCAAAGGGAATTGTTACGGAATTATTACCAGCTAATCTACCAAAATGTCATATATAAAACAGTATTTATTTTCGCTTGCGCATTTGATTTGGTGTAATTTGGATGCAATAGGAATAGTATGCCTTTGTGGTCATAAAAAGATGTGTTTTATTATCGGAGAACTTTTGTTGGTCACTTGTTTATCAATGTTGATATAAATCCAGCCATAATCTCATCTGCATAATTTATTCACACAGCATTTCATTTTGGCCATGTCCTTGGATAGGTCAAAAAGCTTTGTAGTTTGCGGTTTTGGCTTATATAATATATATATATATATATGAATTTGGAAAAAACAATGTGTATGACTTCGGCTTTTAGAAGACCAGGTAAGGGATTAAGAAGGTATGGCTGTTGCTTCAATTTTCCCAAATGGTAGAAATAGTTTGCATAGGAGCATTGTCAGAAAAGCAGTCAAGGGAAGAGAATTTGTCACCTTGTTATAAGTAAAAGATTAGAGAATTTGTCACCTTGTTATAAGTAAAAGATTAGAGAATTTGTCGTCTTGTTATAAATGAAAGATTAGAGAATTTGTCACCTTGTTATAAGTAAAAGATTAGAGAATTTGTCACCTTGTTATAAGTAAAACATTAGAGAATTTGTCCTCTTGTTATAAATGAAAGATTAGAGAATTTGTCGCCTTGTTATAAGTAAAAGATTAGAGAATTTGTCACCTTGTTATAAGTAAAAGATTAGAGAATTTGTCACCTTGTTATAAGTGAAAGATTAGAGAATATGTCACCTTGTTAGAATTTCTATAAGACAAAATTCTTACTGATGCATAACGTTTTTAAAACTAATTGTTTGACTTTTGAACTAATGAAAATTAACTCAGAGTTTTATAATTTGCATAAATTTTGTAGAAATTTGGTCGGTACTGCAGGCTATATCACAAGTTAATATCGCATAATTGATACACAATAGATTTAAAATGAATTTTGAATAATTTATTTTCTTTCACTTGTTGGAAGGCATATTTTGTGTTCACTCGTTCGGATAGATCTGCTCACTCATAAAATGACACAAAATCTCCAAAATTATGAAAACATTTCTGGTATCTTAAGAACCCATCATTCGAATAATCTCTACTTAATATATCATTATTTTTTGCTCTACATATCATCAGTAAACATATATTTTTTTTACTCTGCCTTTTACTTGCTTCAGAGAGCAGATATTCATCAAGGTTAATAATTCCAACTTGATTACTTTCACTGAATTTCATTGGTTAATAATTACAACTTGATATCTTTTGCTGAATTTCATTGGTTAATAATTCCAACTTGAGATTTACTTTCACAGAAATTCATTGGTTAATAGTTCCATCTTGATACCTTTCACTGAATTCCATTGGTTAATACAAGTAATTCCAACTTGATATCTTTCAATGAATTGCATTTGTTATTAATTCCAACTTGATTCCTTTCACTGAAATTCGTTAACTGATAATTCCAACTTGATACCTTTCACTGAATTTCATTGGTTAAGAATTCCAACTTGATACCTTTCACTGATATTCACTGGTTAAGAATTCCAATAATACCTTTCACTGAATTTCATTGGTTGATAATTCCAACTTGATACAGCTAACTGAATTTCATTGGTTAATAATTCCATCTTTATGCTGCTGAATTTCATTGGTTTAATCAAATCACATGATCATTGTTCATACTTCGATAAACTTTAATTTACAAAAAGCAGTCACACCTCCCTCCACCCAAATGTGTTGGAATCCTTAGAATTAAATTTATGTCATCTGTAGTTTATTGGAGTGAAAACTTTGTCGAATCATGCGCACATTTGACAATGACCATCAGACTATATTCAGTTTGTGAATGGGCGAAGTTTACTATCCAATAAACTACAGAAAATAAGAATTTAATCCTGTTAACTATTGAATAATTGGAATATTATACTGAAACTTGACAGAAATATTTTATTTAAATATTCCAATTATCGAATATTTTAACTAGATGAACATTTCTATTCAAGACATGTTGGAAGGCAAAGTGGAGACATTTAATTATCTTATTTTCAGCAATCTTGTGAATTATTCCCCAAATCCTGGCGGAGGTCAAAAGTCATGTCAAAGGTCAAATGTGTCGGGATCAAACACGAAGGTCAAGGGGCAAGGGGCAGACCTCTGTAAAGATGCAGGGTTGACAATATCAGATAGAGTTTGTCCGTTTCATGGACTACAAACGCTGGGGTGTGTACTATTTATAGCTGTTTGCATGGCGTACAGGACATGTTATAAAAATAATGCTACAATTGCCAAACTGTTAAAGGTACTGCCGTCAATATTTTGGGTTCACACATCAAGTATGAGATTAAATTATACTTAAAGCCTACACATATTTAAGGAAACGTGACCTTTTGTGTTGTAGGTAGTAATGTCTCAGAGTGTAGCTGTCTGTATGCAGAGTTCACAGCTGTGATGTCTACAAAAAAATAAAATTATTTAGTCCGAAAATGCGGCAGAATTACATAAGGAATAAATAAAAAGTATTTTATTTATTTTTCCATGAAAATTTAAAAAAAAGGTCTGGATAAATCATCATCATTTTCAGCATCAAAATAGGGATTTTAAATGTTGAAAAATACTCTGGAAATGCACCACAGTATTAACAAACTCACCTAGCGTAATTCGTCTCTAACTCGCTTAGCGTAATTCGTCTCTAGCGTACCACTGCAAACACACCGTCACATGCAGAGGGGTAGGACCCCCCATTCATGTTCATTTTGTCATTTTTTGAACGTGCTCATTAAAGGTCCTCATGACCCCTGCATTGTTTCAGGTGCCATCTCGCTCACATCACTAAGAGCAGTGGCAGAAAAACAATAAACATGGCTCCAGCGTAAATGGAGTGTCTACAATAGAATTTGCAGCACTCCGCAGTTCAAATTAAGAAGGTTCTAGGCCCGTTCTCCATATTTTATCTCGATGTACATGGAGGATGAGACTGGCATGCTCATTCCTGTTAGGCGCCATATAACCTTTCATGTGTTGGTGCGCCTTAAAATTGAATTCAATTTGTCTCTAGCCTATAAAAAAAACTAAAAACAAAGCTCTTACTACTCACTTGATGTCCCTTCACCTTAAGCTGCTGGCATGGTACCATCTAGATGTATGCCTATCCCTTAAAAACACGAATAAACCTGCAAAATGCCTATAATTTATATCTACGGTATCTATAATTATCTCTTTGTAGGCTATACTTCTTGAAAAGCCTTTCTTTTAGACTTGGAATTTACTTACTTAAATTGCATCAAAACTAATCTTGATCCCTAAAAACATTAGTCACCCGAAGGGTAACTGCCCTCACATCCACCCATAATATTCAAATTTTATTTCCCCTATCCCTAAAATTATTTTCGATGGTAGACCCTGTAAGCATACATTTAGTGAACCCTAGGCTAAGCTTTATTTATTGGACGTTGATGATGAAACAACCCACACAGCTAATAAAATCTCTCAGCGGCACAGATTCCAGCATCATTGTTAAATGTGGTTTCGATTTAGGGTAACCCTTAGATGTACATGTATAATTCCCAGTGGGGAAGTCAAACTCCAGGTTGCCATGGTAAGAATTTTACATCCCAGATTTATTGTTGACAGTACCTTTAACGAAGGAAAGACAATTGAAATGATATTGATACAAGTTGTGTCCCTTGCCCCATGATCTGTGTGTTTGCTGTTACATTTGGTTGGTATCAGTGTTTTGAAGGGACACATGGCAATCTTGGAATTTTTAAAAACTCACGACATCCCTTTTGTTTTTATTCGTAACTTCCATTTGTTCAATCGTTTGTATTAATTATAAGAACATTATAAAGAACATTGATTTTGCATAATATCTGCTGACAATATTACTGCAATAATATATTAAAACCTACGGTAAAGTAAGACGAAAAAGATAAAATTCTAAATTTATTTAATTATATGCAAGTAGGTTTAATGTCAAAATGATACTCGATAAATAAATCAACATTCTAATTTCAGTGCTTTGTAAACACTTCAAGATTGTCACATGTCCCTTTAGAGTAAAACACAGCAATCTTAAGTTAATTTTCAAAAGGAAATAACTATCCTGAATTCAAATTCTTTAAATTTTGCATTTTTATTTCTCATTTACACAAAACTTATGGCATATTATAACCATCTTTCAATTCTAATGACATGTAAATTACTAAGGAGAAAACTTTATGCTATTTAAAATATTTGTTATTTGTGATTTTTGCAAAACTACAAAATATTTGTTAAAATAATCAGTTTTACTGTATCGAAGACAGTGGCTAGGAAGAACAAAGGAAGATACTTTTGTAGAATTTTGGTTTGTTTTGATGTTTGAAAATGAGTCAACAAGACCTCAAAATTGCCGTGTGTCCCTTTAAAAGTGGAAGACTTGAAGAAGTGTTTTGTAGACGTGTTACGTTTGATATTTAAAAACAGTTCTCTTGGTACATTCAATGCACACAGGGTTTATTTTATGTATACTATTCAGGCCATCCTTAAAAAAGTGTTTGTTTGCTGTGCTCCGACCGACTGTCTAAAAAGGCAGCGACCGTGTTGTTGTTTTTAGCCTTTTCAGATTATTTTTTTTTAATTTTTTTTTTAAATGAAATTATTATTATTTTTTATTTTTTATTTTTTTTTACTAAAAGATTATTCGTAAAGAAATATTAATGAGGTTATCCACAGACTGCATTATCATACATTGAGATAGGAAATTATGATTTGTAAAAATGTGGCAAAAAAAAAAAAGAAAAAAAAAAAGAAGACCTACCTACCTGCCCACTTAGAAAATTCAGGGTCGGAGCACAGCAAACACATATTTTTTTAAGGATGGCCTCATTAGTTATTTTGATACATTTAAATTTGATACTATCTTTTAGTTACTATACTGCTGATATCAATTTTGAAAATGTTTATACCGTTAATTTTTTATCATATGTTTGTTGGTCTGAAATGAATATACGTTTAAGAATTATGGAATGCGAAAAAAAAATTGTTCAGAAGGATGTAAAACTTGTGAAGATACCATATTTTGAGTTTTCTCATTTGATCGAATGAAGTAAACTTTGATATTTGTGATAAACAGCACATCTTTTGTTTAATGTTTCATTGTGGACTGTTTTCTTCCATGTTACAGTGCTGATGCTCTGGAGCAGAACCAGATGTTGGAATTCGAGAGGAACAAGGAAAGATTTGTTTTCCTCAAGGTAAGAAAACAGCAGGCCCAGGGTTTTGCATATTGTAAAATTAAAACATTTAATGGGTAATTTTAAACAGGTTATCGCATTTTTTCAGTAAAGAATGTTTTAAAAATATTTTTTATTGTCGAAATACCTGTTATATAAAATCCTGCTAATATAAGCTTTCCCATCGCTTAATGGAATTAAGGCGCGACCATGTAATGAAGGAGAGATTATAAAACATTGTAACACGTGATTACCTACAACTGTTATGATTAATATATAACTAACGGATCACGTGACTTGTCGTACCCCGTTTTCTGCACTTCAGAAAATATTTCTTTGTTGTTAACCCTGATGATGGCTATGGTTTAGACGAAACTCAGTAGGTCATAATAAAATCATGCATATTTTACCTTGTTGGTAGAGTATATTACTTCCCTTACCTTGCTTTTGAAACCTGTATACAGTCAAACAGGCTTTAGAGATGATCTCAATAAAGGGACCAGCTACTTTGAGTCCACAGTTCCAATTCCCAATTGTATTGTTTTAAATTAAAAAGTACTTGCATTTATCAGGGACCACTGGAAGGCAATTAAATACACATCTATGGGTGAACCTTATTTTCTGAAAGGACTAGGTATGATAAGGGACAAAATTGGCCCAAAATATTGAAAGTTTTAATGCACAAGTTTTGAATATCTAGTTTAGCTAAAAATGAACTGGATCAATATTAAAACTCATTACAAGTATGTTGGAACTTCTCTAAATGAGTTTAAGAGCCTCACAGACGAGGCCTTTTCTTTCAAAAAATTACATTTTTGTTCATTTTCAGCAGTTTTCAATCAGTTTTTGGTCTTGAAAATACAGAGCGCACCCTCGAGCACAGCTGATCTTTTGTTGAAACCGGTACTTGATAGAGATGCATCATCAGCCAAAAAACTGTGTGTGCTCGGAGGTGCGCTGTATATGTTTAGGATAAAAATATTGCCCAGAAAGGTCCAAAATCTACAAAATATAACAAAATTACAAAAAATGCCATTTTTTGAGATGCTATTAATTCTTCTAGATAAATAAAATAAAACTATTTTGAAGATAGAATATGATCAATTTACTTCAACATGCACAAGGGATAATATGTAAATGTTGTTTTGCATTTTGAATATATTGGGGACATAAATACCCCCTTATCCTACCTTGTCCTTTGATTTTTTAAACTCGATTTTGCATCTGTGGGTGGTTGTTTAATTTCAAAAGTACCTTTCTGGGGTCTCATGTATGCTTTAATGGAATAGCCCTTAATACAATACCACCGGAGATATTTTACTCCCTTCAGTGTTCTCTTAATACAGATTTGACAATAGTTGGTTATACTGCAGACAGTAGTTGGTTATACTGCAGACAGTAGTTGGTTATACTGCAGACAGTAGTTGGTTATACTGCAGAATGGCTTAACAAATCACTTTTACGAGCCATTTACTTCGTCCATTTAAAGTTAAGATTTGCATTTAAATGGAACTAAATGCCTTATTCAAACTTAGATCAAAGTTGCATATTTGGTATTACATCCCCTCTGACCTTGACCTTCATTATATCCCCACTTTCACAAAGCGAAGTGGGGGCTTTATAGGAATCGCGTTGTCCCCAATGTCGCGTCGCGTCCCATCACGTAACATATTTTTTTTGCGCCCCGTCGCGTTGCACATTTTTAATACTTCCATATCTCGAACACTTTTCAATGGATTGTTCCTAAACTTCATATACTCATAACAACTGAGGACCTTATGTCCCTCTATGTTACCCATCATTGATTGGCTAATGTATTACAGAATTATGGCCTTTTGTTTGACTTAGAATTTTCCACTCTAATGTTAACATTTTTTCTCAAACATTTTCGAATTCATTGTTCCCAAACTTCATGTACGCGTAATAACTGATTACCTTATGCCCTTCTACATCACATATTGTTGATGCCTAATTTGTTACAGAAATATGGCCCTTTATTTGACTAAGAATATTTCACTCCATAATGAACTTCATAAGGCTTTCACTTTGAACACTTTCATGAATTTTTATTAAAATTGACATACCGTTCAGACGTGATAATATGATGTGTCTCTGCATTAATGGTTTTTCGATTCTGTCTTCTTTTTAGCTCTACTGATCAGAGATCAGCAGAGCTTATGCCGTGGTGCGGCGTCCGTCGTCCGTCCGTCCGTCTGTCCGTCCGTTAACTTTTTTTTTGTAGCGACTACTCCTCTGAAACTACTGAATAGATTTTCATGAAACTTTACAGAAATGTTGCCCATGAAGTCTAGTTGATCCTAGCAAAAATTCATGTAGATGTGAAATCCAAGATGGCCGCCAAATATAAAAATAGGTTTTTAAAAAACAAGTTTGTAGCGACTACTTCTTGAAAACTCTAAGGGATATTGCTATGGGACTTTTTCTAAAATGATCAGCATGACATGATGTTGGTCCTTGTCGAAAATCGATTTGATTCGACGTTAAACATGGCTGCCAGCGGCCATCTTTGTTTACATAGAGTTATATAATGAAAACTTGTAGCGACTACTCCTCTGAAACTACTTGACGGATTTTCATGAAACTTCACAGGAATGTTGCTCTTGATGTCTAATTAATCCTAGCAAAATTTCAGGTCGGCCGGAAATTCAAGATGGCCGCCACGGCTAAAAATAGATTTTTAAAAAATAAGATTGTAGCGACTACTTCTTGAAAACTATAAGAGATATTGATATGGGACTTTTTCTAAAATGATCAGCATGACATGATGTTGGTCCTTGTCGAAAATCGTTTTGATTCGACGTTTAACATGGCTGCCAGCGGCCATCTTTGTTTACATAGAGTTATATAATGAAAACTTGTAGCGACTACTCCTCTGAAACTACTTGACGGATTTTCATGAAACTTCACAGGACTTGATGTCTAATTGATCCTAGCAAAATTTCAGGTTGGCCGGAAATTCAAGATGGCCGCCACGGCTAAAAATAGATTTTTAAAAAATAAGTTTGTAGCGACTACTTCTTGAAAACTATAAGAGATATTGATATGGGACTTTTTCTAAAATTATCAGCATGACATGATGGTTATCCGAGTCGAACATTATTTTGATTCGACGTTAAACATGGCTGCCAGTGGCCATCTTTGTTTACATAAAGTTATATAATGATAACTTGTAGCGACTACTCCTCTGAAAATACTTGACGGATTTTCATGAAACTTCACACAAATGTTGCTCTTGATGTCTAATTGATCTTAGCAAAATTTCAGGTCGGCCGGAAATTCAAGATGGCCGCCATGGCTAAAAATAGATTTTTAAAAAATAAGTTTGTAGCGACTACTTCTTGAAAACTATAAGAGATATTGATATGGGACTTTTTCTAAAATGATCAGCATGACATGATGGTTATCCGAGTCGAACATTATTTTGATTCAATGTTAAACATGGCTGTCAGTGGCCATCTTTGTTTACATAGAGTTATATAATGAAAACTTGTAGCGACTACTCCTCTGAAACTACTTGACGGATTTTCATGAAACTTCACAGGAATGTTGCTCTTGATGTCTAATTGATCCTAGCAAAATTTCAGGTCGGCCGGAAATTCAAGATGGCCACCACGGCTAAAAATAGATTTTCAAAAAACCAGTTTGTAGCGACTACTTCCTGAAATCAAAATCAATCAGTAGAGCTTCAAGGTCATTGACCTCTTGTTTTTTACAAAATTATGGACCTTTGTTTTACTTAGAATTTCTTTCACATTAAAAAATTAACAGATATTTAAGACATTCATTATTCTTCATTTTGCCCATCATCAGGCTATATCAAAAAAGCGGGGGTATTCATCACCTTCAGTGATAGTTCTAGTTAATGTAAAGAAATTGCACAATTTTATGTTCCAAGTTGGCTCACGTGTTTGAGCTAAACACATATTTTATTGTATTCTATCAATAACGAAACTTTGAAGGATAACATTTGGTGTGTTGAGTGTTGTTTTAGTCTTTTTTCCGAAAGAAAATATCTAATGTAGCCATGAACCATTTGATTAACAGCAGCAATATAGAGTGGAAATTCCAGAGTTGCATTTCTTTTTTCCTCCAGTATATATTCAAATTAACATTTCTATTTTATGTTTACAGTGGGGAGCCAAGGCCCTGAAGAACATGTTGATAGTACCACCGGGCTCGGGGATCGTCCATCAGGTAAACCTGGAGTATCTGGCCAGGGTTGTGTTTAAAGAAGACGGACTGCTGTATCCCGACAGCTTGGTTGGCACTGACTCCCACACGACCATGATCAACGGGCTTGGTATCGTTGGCTGGGGTAGGTTGGCAGTAACGTTTTTCCTATTCAGTTTCATAATTTATAAAATAATAATTTGTGAATTTGGTATGAACGTAAATAAAATGACCTGTGACACACAATGCTTTTATTATTAACTTCTGATCAAGGCCGACAAGAGAAAAAATATTTTCTACCCATATCATGACTGACTCTTTTTTTTTTTTTTACTCTTGTCCCAAATGTTTACCCCTACCACCATTGACACATTTAAACTATCGGTTTTTCATCTTCACATAATTCTCATGCCATTAGGTCAAATAACATTCGTGATGTTTATTAACCCTTAGCCTGCTAAGGGCGACTACAATAGCCTTTGCATCCATTTTAAACCCAGATCAGCCTGCGAGTAACTTAATTAAATGTTAATTAAGAAAATGTGTCCATGGGAGATTGACGCCTTGCTTTGGCACTGTCTGTCATATAAAAACTTGAATGTACACGTTTTATACGGATAACTATATGCCCTCACCACTTTATGAATGGTTGAACCATGTGAAGAAACATCCTTTCTTCTGCATTTGCCTGCCCCTGGCACTTGCTTTTTATGATTCACTTTAAATGAATTATTTCCTCCATCTAGGTGTTGGGGGTATAGAGGCAGAGGCGGTCATGCTGGGTCAGTCCATCAGTATGGTTCTACCTGAGGTGGTGGGCTACAAACTCACAGGCTCTGTGAACCCCCTCACTACATCTACAGACATAGTTCTCACTATTACAAAGGTATGTAAACCTAGTTGATAGGACAGCACATGGTGAAAACCACAAAAACATATATAAATCTACAAATCTACATGGGATTCAAAATCTTGATAATTGTTTTAAAACTGCAGCCTTAGATGAGAAGCACTCCCTCTTAATTACACGGAGGGAGGACCTTTAATGTTTTCAGATTATTTCATGATAGTTGTAACGCAAACAGTTGGTATGACCCACTGGATAGCATGGTGGCTTTAAAACAGGAGGACCGGGTTCATACCTCGCCAACACTACTGATTTCCGTCAATGTGTTCTTGGCAAGACAATTTCCCTTAGCCTCAATTGTCGGGATGGGGACATAAAACAGACGATCTGTTGTATCGGAGTCTATCCTCCAAACGTTAAAAGAACCATTGGAATCTATTTGTCAGTAGCATCAGTGAGGCTTGATCGTAGGTCCTCTGTTTTTAAGTACGCCACACTATCCACTGGGCAATGCCGAGTTACACTACAATAGCCTTTGCATCCATTTTAAACACAGATCAGCCTGCGAGTAACTTAATTAAATGTTAATTAAGAAAATGTGTCCTGCCTTAATTCCATTAAGCGATGAGAAAGCTATTTATATAAATTAGCAGGATTTTATAATGGACATTTTGATAATAAAACACGTTTAAAACATTTTTTACTAAAAGTATGTGATAATCTGTTCAAAATTACCTATTGTTTTGATTTAACAATACCGGTATGCAAACTTTTCAAGACGAAATTAAGTTTTTATTTCATACGCCAGCCAACCCCGTTTTCGTTTCTTGGAGAAGGGGTTGGATGGGGTATGAAAGTTAATACTCGGACCATGTAATGTATTGTAAATAGTAATACAGTCGATTCCGTTTAATCGCATATCGGTTAATCGCATATTTCGGTTAATTGCATAAAGTTTTGAAACACAAAACCATTCGTATTCTTTTGCATGTAAAAAAACCTGTATAATCGCATAGGTTTTTGTCAAATTCCGGATAATTGCATAACGAAATTCTGGCTAATTGCATACTGAAAGTCAAATTTACCTGTATTTTTCAACTGCTAATTGATTGACGCGGTCTGCGAGATAAGGCCGAGGCAAATTGTGGCAAACTGAATGACAAAAGGTGCTAATTACGTCAGCGACAGGTTTGTGCGGCTTCCGTAAAAATTACAAGGCATGACGATCGCTCAACAATTAGCATACACGATTTAATAAGATAATATGACAATCAGTAGCTCCTATAGGGTATTTAAGTTGAAAATCAGCCAATCTGTGCCATTCAATCATGTCTCTCAAACGGAAAGGAAACGATCTCTCTCTACAAGAAAAATACGAAGTTGTCAAGCTCGATGAGAAATTGTCACAGACGGAGATATCAACGCAGCTAGGGTGTTCCCATCGCAGGTGTCGCGCATCTCCAGTAAACGCGAAGCCATACGAGCACGTATTTCTCATCAGAATTACATGTATTGCAATAAAACAATAAAATAAACATTTCGTGTTATTATCACGGCTGTGTAATTCACACAGCAAGCCATAGCATTATGACGTAGATTCTGAAAGTTTGGAAGAAAACAAATACTTAAGCATAAATACTGCATAAAACTGCATAAAATCTATCAAATATTCACAATAATAATCATTTCCAACATATTACATAGAATTAACTCGCTTTTATGGAGTGTCTATGTAAGTATTAACAGAACAGTAAAATGAAAGTAGAAACGTGCATCACTGCATGTACAAAATGTTCAATTTTGGCTAGATTAATTGCATATATTTTCTTGACAAATGGGCTATGCAAATAACCGAAATCGACTGTAGTAAGATTGTATTGAATAAGCGTAATATTGGAACAAGTAAGATTCTAAAGATTAAAATTTCCGCATATTGTCTTTTCTTCAATTCCAGCATCTACGATCTATAGGTGTGGTAGGAAAGTTTGTGGAGTTTTTTGGTCCTGGTGTTGCGGAGCTATCTATCGCTGATAGAGCAACGATATCAAACATGTGTCCAGAATATGGGGCAACCGTGGGATTCTTCCCCGTCGATGAGAAAAGTCTCGGTTATCTCCGACAAACAGGTAGGAACTTGATATTACAGACTGATGTATTCCTCTGAGGAACAGGGCTGGTAATTGTCGATTTAGTCATTACTAAAAAATATGTCCATGGGTTTTAGTGATGTCAGTCACATAAAAATGGTCTAAATGAAAAAATATATATATTACTGTATTAAAACGTGTCGGGGATTTTTTTAAACTTTATTTCAGAATTGGGAGCAAGTAAAAATAAAATAAGAAGTGCAGATGAATAAAATATATGAATACCTTTTCTTCTCAAAGTTTAAATGTCAGCTATTAAGTATTAAAATACATTGCACAATTAGTTAAATAAATACTGAAAATGAGATCCCTTGGAAGAAACAAACACAAGTAGCAGACTCGGTTTTATTGAGTCTGTTCATGAGAGGTAATTTGATGCATGACCTCTCAGGCCTCCTAGCATCGGCTCTTTTAAAGCTACACAGAATGGGCTTGATGATCCTGAAGGACCAGTAAATAATAACACTACTGATTTGTAGATTAAATTTATCACATTGATGTGTATTTGCTTGGGTAACCATATATTGTTATGCATATATGTATGAAAGAAATAAAAAATATAGGAAGTGTCGATTCTTAGGGATGGCGGGAGGTATACAGTTCTGGTTCTACCCAGGAAAAGTCGGTGGTCTGCCTCCACCACAAAAAATCAACTGTCATCTATAACCTTACATGTGTTGAAAATGACGTAAAACACCAAACAAACAAACAAAATAAAAAATTATTAAAAAATAAAAGAATAAGTAAATACTTTATAATTATGCTTTCGATGATTTATAGGTGAAAATGCAGCTTTTTTGTTGTCGCTCATTATTTACGCCCCCTTTCAAAGAAGAGGCGATATATTGCTTTGCACATGTAGGTCTGTTTTTTCGGTCTGTCCCGTTTTTGGTTTCTGCTCAATAACTTCCCTCGAGGGATTTTTATAAAACTTCACCACAAGGTGCGGCTCATGGAAAGGAAGCTTGGGATTGTTATTCGGATCATTTGGTCAAAGGTCATTGTTACTATAAATAGAAAATTGGTTTCCGCTCAATAACTTCAGTTTCCCTTGAGGAATTTTTAGGAAACTTCACCTCAAGGTATGACTCATGGCAAGGAAGCATGTGATTGTTATTCGGGTCATACGGTCAAAGGGTCACTGTTACTATGAATAGAAATTGGTTTACGCTCAGTAACTTTAGTTTCCCTTGAGGGATTTTTATGAAACTTCACCACAAGGTGCTTGGGATTGATATTAGGGTCATTCCGTCAAAGGACAATGTCACCAATACTATAAATAGAAAATTGGTTTCTGCTCAATAATTACTATTTCCTCTGAGAGACTTACGAAACTTCACCACCAGGAGTAACTTTAGTTTCCCTTGAGGGATTTTTATGAAACTTCACCACAAGGTGCTTGGGATTGATATTAGGGTCATTCCGTCAAAGGACAATGTCACCAATACTATAAATAGAAAATTGGTTTCTGCTCAATAATTACTATTTCCTCTGAGAGACTTACGAAACTTCACCACCAGGAGCAGCTCATCGAAAGGAAGCTCGGACTTGTTTTTCGGGTCATTTGGTAAAAGGTCAAGGTCACCATTACAATAAATAGAAAATTTGTTTCTGTGTAAAACTGGAGTTGATGCCCACGAGGAGGGCATATATGTTTTACCAAGATTTCTTGTTTATTGAAGTGTTGGATTTGTTTTTACAGGAAGAGAAGAGGGCAAGATCGAGTTCATAGAGAAATATCTGAAAGCCAACAAAATGTTCAGGGATTTCAATAACGCTGAGGAGGATCCAATATTTACACAGGTATGTCTGCATTATCTGTCAGACACATTAAACTTGCTGGTGTTTTAACATGGAATATAAAAAGGTAATTTCATATTTTATCCAGAATGTACTTGTCACTATCCATATATTTTGGGTTATAATACCTCTCCAGTAAAAACATAATTTTAGATATGAAGTTTTATCTTTTGTATGAAATATAATTTTTCAACTGTAAAATTCAAATGAACAATATAATGTGCTATAAGGTAACACTTTGGAGGAAAATCTCATTCGGCCCTCTGATAAAACAAATTTTATGTTACTTCTCCTTTCCTTGGGTGATCTAATTGCTCATATTGGAACCTTATTTAATTTTTGAGACCTCTCAGCTGTTGGCAGTCGGCAATAAGCCCAAAAGATACATGTAGACTGGTTTTAGCGGACGGTCCTCTGTTGATATAAATGCAACACAATCTGGAATAAGTTTTTTTACTTTTATATAAAATTGTCTATACAGTCGAACCTCGATAGCTCGAACACCGGTGATTCTAATACCATCGGTAACTCGAACACATTTTCCGGTCCCGACACAACTCCTATATAATTCAATGTAATATAACCTCGATTATTCGAATATTATTTCTGGAATACCCCGGCTCACTCGAATACTTTTTACGGTCCGAAGATCCATTTTTGTGTGAATTTTAACCTCGCTTAATCGAAGGTGATGATCCGTTGCCATGCGACGTCGGCCATATTAATTGTAATCGACGCGTTTGTATTTGTTTGTAGCAAGTTCGATCATAGTGCGAAAACAGATAAAGCTGGTTGTTAAAGGTGCGAACATTTATGATTGAAAAGCGATAATAGACAGATAAAATTTATGTTTGGTGAACTTCGTTTACTGTTAATTACGATAAGTTTAACACGGTTGATTTTCTGATTAAATAATGTACCGAAACCAGTCTTATCTTAAATCTATTCGTGTGATATTTCTTTAAATAAATGATAAAACAAACACATTATTGCAGTTTTTCTTGTATTTTCAGTGTAACAATTACATGTTATATATCCGTTATGAGGTTTAAACAAACATGCATGAACATAAAAAAAACACCGAGAACGATAAATCACGTACACAAGTAACACTATTTCGGGTGGTACACAATTCGGATAGATATTTTGGTTTTTACCGTTACCTCGATGCCTCGAAGCCACCGATAGCTCGAACATATCCCTAAGGTCCCGCTGTCTTCGAGCTATCGAGGTTCGACTGTATTTTGAAATGTGAATTGAAATCGAAATGAACATGCAGAATTGTTCTATATTAATTTTGTCAACGTAGGTGATGGAGTTGGACCTATCTACTGTGACGCCGTGCTGTTCCGGACCTAAGCGCCCCCATGACAAGGTGACTGTGGCCGACATGAAGACAGATTTCGCCAGCTGTCTCAACACCAAGGCCGGATTCAAGGTAAGGTGGTGCTAGGTTAGCAGCAAACTTTGTACTGCAATGCATGTTGATGGGATGGATAGGTAAGGACTTCCATGGCTTAGAATATATTGGTCTGGACTTCCATGATTCAGGATAGATAGGTAGGGACTTTCATGGCTTAGAATATATTGGTCGGGACTTCCATGATTCAGGATAGATAGGTAGGGACTTCCATGGCTTAGAATATATTGGTCGGGACTTCCATGATTCAGGATAGATAGGTAAGGACTTCCATGGCTTAGAATATATTGGTAGGACTTCCAGGATTCAGGATAGATAGGTAGGGACTTCCATGGCTTAGAATATATTGGTCGGGACTTCCATGATTCAGGATAGGTTGGTAGGGACTTTTATTGTTCAAGATAGATAGTTAGGACTTCCATGATTCAGGTAGGTTGGTGTGGACTTTCATTGTTCAGGATAGATAGTTAGGGACTTCCATGATTCAGGATAGATAGTTAGGGACTTCCATGATTCAGGTAGGTTGGTATGGACTTTAATTGTTCAGGATAGATAGTTATGGACTTCCATGATTCAGGATAGGTTGGTAGGGACTTTCATTCTTCAAGATAAATAGTTAGGGACTTCCATTGCTTAGAATATATTAGTCGGGACTTCCATGATTCAGGATAGGTTGGTAGGAATTTCCATTGTTCAGGATAGATAGTTAGGGACTTCCATGATTCAGGGTAGATTGGTAGGGACTTCCATGGTTCAGGGTAGATTGGTAGGGACTTCCATGGTTCAGGATAGATTGGTAGGGACTTCCATGGTTCATGATAGATTGATGGGGACTGCCATGATTCAGGATAGGTTGGTAGGGACTTCCATTGTTCAGGGTAGATTGGTGGGGACTAGATTCAGGGTAGATTGGTGGTGAAGTCCCTACGACTTCAATGGTTCATGATAGATAGGTAGGGACTTCCATGAATCGGGATAGATTGGTGGGGACTTCCATGGTTCATGATATATTGGTGGAGACTTCCATGGTTCAGGATAGATTGGTGGGGACTTTCATAGTTTAGGATAGATTGATGGGGACTTCCATAGTTCAGGATAGATAAATAGACTGCCATGGTTCAGGATAAATTGGTAGGGACTTCCATGATGCAGCATAGATTGGTAAGGACTTCCATGGTTCAGGATAAATTGGTAGGGACTTCCATGATGCAGCATATATTGGTAAGGACTTCCATGGTTCAGGATAGATTGGTAGGGACTTCCATGATTCAGGATGGATTGGTAGGGACTTCCATGGTTCAGGATGGATTGGTAGGGACTTCCATGGTTCATGATAGATTGGTAGGGACTTCCATGGTTCAGGATAGATTGGTAGGGACTTCCATGGTTCAGGATAGATTGGTAGGAACTGCCATGATTCAGGGTAGATTGGTAGGGACTTCCATGATTCAGGATGGATTGGTAGGGACTTCCATGGTTCATGATAGATTGATGGGGACTGCCATGATTCAGGATAGGTTGGTAGGGACTTCCATTGTTCAGGATAGATAGATAGGAACTTCCATGATTCAGGGTAGATTGGTGGGGACTAGATTCAGAGTAGATTGGTGGTGAAATCCCTACGACTTCAATGGTTCATGATAGATAGGTAGGGACTTCCATGAATCGGGATAGATTGGTGGGGACTTCCATGGTTCATGATAGATTGGTGGGGACTTCCATGGTTCAGGGTAGATTGGTAGGGACTTCCATGAATCAGGATAGATTGGTGGGGACTTCCATGGTTTATGATAGATTGGTGGAGACTTCCATGGTTCGGGATAGATTGGTAGAGACTTCCATGGTTCAGGATAGATTGGTGGGGATTTTCATGGTTCAGGATAGATTGGTAGAGACTTCCATGGTTCATGATAGATTGGTAGGGACTTCCATGGTTCAGGATAGATTGGTGGGGACTTTCATGGTTCAGGATAGATTGGTGGGGACTTCCATGATTCAGGATAGATTGGTGGGGAGTTCCATGATTCAGGGTAGATTGATAGGGATTTCCATGGTTCAGGATAGATTGGGATGGCGGGAGGTGTACAGTACTGGTTCTACCCAGGAAAAGTGCCACAATACCTCCAAAAATCGACTAGCATATATAACCTTAAATATGTTGAAAATGACGTAAAACACCATACAAACAAAATAGGGATAGATTGGTAGGGACTTTCATGGTGCAGGATAGATTGGTAGGGGCTTCTCTGGTTTAGAATGATTTGATTTAGGAACTTCCATGGTTCACAAGTTTTGGAGTATGGCAATGTTGAGGCATGTTTTACACAACATCATAATGCATCCAAACAAACCAAACATCTATAGACGTGTCTTCACAAGATTCACCAGCCTTTTCATTTACTTGAGATTTTATTTTAATATCTTGCCAAGCTCTATTTTAAAAGAGAAATATTTTGAAGTTCTAATCATACAATATTGCAAGTTAAAAAATGGAGAAATTTATAAGAACCTTTTTAGTTAGTTTTGATCTGTAAATATCAGAGACTTCACCCTTCCATTTTGTGTTTTCTGTGATATTCTGGCCAAGGAACTGACATTAGGGTCTGATATTCTATATTATATAACAATGAGTGAGATGTGAAATGTGATCATGTGTGGGGAACATAGACAACACAATTTTTTTTTCTCTCCTTATTTATTATAGTTATTTGTTTTTTTTTATCTTTTCCCTAAAAACATTACTCTTCTAAATAGTGACTTTTTATTACACAAATAGAGATAAAACACAACACAAACAAGCTAAATATTTAAAAGACAACCATTTATACAGAATTCTCATATTGAATACAAATAATAGATAATTTTATTATGTATATCACTTGTGTATTGTATAATATTATGGATGTGTTTGTTTGTAAGGCGTGCGGTGGGATGGTCCTCCCCGACCCACAACATGCCAAATTACGGGGAGAATAAATGGGTCACCATTGGTGACTGAAAAAAAAAAATAAAAAAAAATATGCATATATTGTTTTAAATGTAATACTGATATTTTATATACTGTTTGTGTGATTATGTAAATAATGAGAAAAAATAACGCATCCACTGGAGCTGTTGGAACATTGAGAAAAGAAAAGTTATTTTGCAAATGTAATTTTTTAGGGCTTCGGTGTACCGGAGGATAAACAAGCAGTCGCAGTACCATTCGTGTTTGAAGGAAATGAATACATGCTGAGGAATGGGTCTGTGGTCATAGCAGCTATCACTAGTTGTACCAACACCAGTAACCCGTCTGTCATGCTGGGAGCAGGTATGTGGTAATCAAGTAAACTAAACACCCTGAAGCATGGGTCTGTAGTTATATCTCTACCAACACCAGTAACCGGTCTATCTTGCTCTGGGAGCAGGTATGTGGTAATCAAGTAAACTAAACACTCTGAAGCATGGGTCTGTAGTTATATCTCTACCAACACCAGTAACCGGTCTATCTTGCTCTGGGAGCAGGTATGTGGTAATCAAGTAAACTAAACACTCTGAAGCATGGGTCTGTAGTTATATCTCTACCAAAACCAGTAACCCGTCTGTCATGCTGGGAGCAGGTATGTGGTAATCAAATAACTTTGAGTAATCACTTTTCACTAATGCAACCCTAGTTTGATTTCCCCACCCCCAACTGGGATTTAATGATATTTCAAAAAATGAAGTTTCCATACTTGTGTTTTTCCCCCAAGATATGTTGACATGGGTTTTCCAAAGGTATTTTGTTTTGGGATTTTCCCCAAGTTTTTTTCCGTGGATTTTTCTAAGGTATTTTGACACAGGTTTGCCCAAGGTATTTTGACGTGGGTTTGCCCCAAGGTATTTTGACGTCACAACCACAACAATGCAATCTACAAACTTATCAGTATTGCTTTGTTGTTGATCTGCATTAAACAAATGCTTAACAAAGGCTTCACAATGACATGTTAAAATTTGTATTTGGCTGACTTCAGTCACTGTTTTACCACACAGTCCTACAAACAAGTCTACGAGGGAGCATCCCCTGGATGCTCGGCTTATCAGCTACAGTAATCATTAGTAACTGTAAATGAGATGTTAAATGGCCATAAATATCCACTACCTGCTGGGCTGACCAATGTCTTGAGAAACCCTATCTAATTACCTAACCATATGTTTGCAGTTTGCTTTTCATTTTATTGGAGTTTTGTATTATGAACATTCACAAGTTGAAATTAATTCATAATTAATAGTACATTAATTTTTCTATTTAATTCATAAGTATCTTAAACTCAGAAAATCTATCTTAACTTCATCTGTAATTATAATTGTATACTTTATATTTACATGTTAGTTGTTACACTACCAATTTTGCCACATGATTCTTACATAATTTTCATATGATATATATTATATGATAATTATATAAAAGGAACCTTTTTATATATTAATCCTATGAGTATCATATAAAAATCACAAAACAATAAACACACATACACAAAAAAGAAACAAAAGAGAGAAACGTCTGGTGGCCTTAAAGCCGGGTTTTCCAAAATGTGAAAGTTGATTGCCTGTGTCTTTTGTGAACTATTTAATAGAGCTTTTCTAGATGGATTGTTTTTTGGGAGTGGGAGAATTCTTTAATGTTGAAAACCTAGTTTTCATTTTCAGCGCATGATTGGTACATGTCAGCAACTTACTGTCCCAGATTTATTATAATTGCCTATGACATTGCTGAGATATAAAAATAATTGGACATGGCAAGGTTAAAAAAATTTGGATACCCTTATAAAAAAAGGTTAACATAACATATATTTTGGAGAAATAGGTTACAGTGACCTAGTTTGCAGGATATTGTCAGTGCCCAAGACGAGAGGAAGGTGCTAAAATTTGATGGAAGTCGGATTAATGCTGAGATATAACAAAAAGTTAATCCCCCCACTCCAAACTAAAACACAAGGGATAAGCCTAAGGTAAGGCATATTTTGGAGAAAGTATGTCATAGTGACCTAGTTTTCAGGGTATGATCAGTGCTTGATCAGATGAATGTGCTGTTAAAGTTTGATGAAGATCGGACATGATAATTTCAAACTTAAACAAAAAGGTTAAAGTAATGCATATTTTGGAGAAAGTAGGTTACAGTGATCTAGTTTTGATGGTATGGTCAGTGCTTGAGGAGAGGAAGGTGCTGTTAAAATTTGATGAAGATCGGACACGGTAATGCTGATATATAACAAAAAGTGAATCCACACACCCCAAGCTCAAAATTAAATAACAAGGCTAACATAACGCATATTTTGGAGAAAGTAGGTCATAGTGACCTAGTTTTCAGGGTATGGGTATTTACGGACTGTTGATAGAAGCTTTTAGAACTTCACATCACATTGCCAAGAGTGCAACAAAAAAAATAACAGCCTTATTCGAGTGACCAGTGCACTTGAATGTCATGCTTATTCTTTGACGTTGAAAATATAGTTTGTGGTGAATATTGACCTTGAAAATGAATAACATTGACCTTAAAAATGATCCATGGAACAACCTTCAAGTTAAGTACAAGTTACACAATTAACATTGTCATTGATGAATAAATAATACGGTATATTTAACATTTATGTTGTAGGTAGTATTTACTAACTTGAGCAAGTCGATGGCACGCCATCACATTTATTCCCCACACATTTTAATTAGTGGCATGTAGTGGGATGTAAGCCAGTGACAACATAGTGAAAGTTTAAAGTCTGCATTGCAGAGAAGAATGATAAAACAAACATAGGATATATACTTACTTCTATATTCTGACCCATCCCCACCACAGAAGATGACCCTTACCACAGTACCTCGGGCATTTTTTTTATTTGATATGCAGCCCGATACTTTTTAAAAAAAAAAAGAGTTTTGAACCTGCCTACCTCGCCAAGTCCAACCACCAGGGCATGACCCTGGATTCCAGGGCATGACCCTGGATTCACGCAAAAAAAACGTTATATTGACCATTTAGCCAACGATATGCATACTCCTGCAGTTAAAGGGACACAGGGCAATCTTGATTCTTTAAAAACTCGCGGCATCCTGTTAGTTTTTCTACATAAGTTGCATTTGTTCAATTATTAATATTAATTATAAAAAGTGTATAAACCAAATTATTGTTTCATATTACTGAACTGTTAAGAATATTGCAACAATAATATATTGGTACTGTGGTAGAATAAGAAGAATATTTAATTATATTCAGTTTAAAGTCAAAATGACACTGGATTAGAGGCGCTAATTTAAATGCTTGTTAAAAACAAAGATTGTCATGTGTCCCTTTAAGCATGTAGGAGTAATTGTACTTTTAATGTAAAACATCTCCCACTCCCATGACACACACCCCAACCATGTCCCCTGGAGAGGTAAGAAAATGTTAATAAACACTTGCACAACACTACACATATATTCCTATCATATATACCAACATATAAAAAAAAAATAAAAAAATAAAAAATAAAAAAAATATATATATACCAACGTTTCAAGTTCATACCTCAAACAATGTAGGAGAAGATAGGTGTCATATACACTCGGACGGACAAACATGATTTGTTTTTTAAAAAGGCGGATTATTCAGTTGAGTGTTATCAAAGTTATAATTATTACACTGCACAGCATTTTACTGATTTTCCTACATAAGACAAATTGCAGGCATTTTTCTTTATATAGACAATGTATTGAAATACCTTCTGATGTACTAATTTGATAAAATATAACTATTTAATTCTAGTTAAAAAGTACAACACAAATGTGTTTGAGAAATTCGTACAATAATGATCCGTAAAAACATACAACTCTCAATTCTAAATGAATGCAAAATAGGAAGCCAGAGAATATCTCAAAAAAACATCTGACCACTGACCTGTACTGGTAACCTGATCCTGCCAATTTATTATACTTGTTGTGAAGCTTGTCATTCCAATTTAATGGGTAATTATGACCTCCCAGATAAGAAAAAAGGAGAATTTTGGGAAACTTAGACATGTTTGTAGGACTGCACATATTGTTCAAAATTTAAACATGGATAGATATTGAAGACCAGTTTAAATTCTTACCAAAAGTTAGTTTAGATTACTGACCTTGACCACTATTGGCCTGACATGCTGACCGCAGCCATCTGGGTTAAGTTACATGTATGCAGGTAGTCTTTGGTCATCAACCAATTAAAATGAAATTTGGAAGTGTATATTTATAAATGAGTCCGTTTTCGTTGGGTGTATGAATTTTGTCTGAAAGTGAATTACATTGATTTGTTATTAGTTCTAACCATACACATAACAGATAAGAGTGGAGTAGTTGTGATAACTAAGGCTTTCCCTGTCATTGTCAAATCTCAGTTGAAAAGGGGCCGGGCACGAAAAATTCACTTAGATACAATTTTAACAATTTATCAATTTGACCATACAAATATTAGGTAGGACGAGTAACTCAAAAACAAATTGTCATACCCTGAGGGGTCAACATTAGGCAGTGGTTTCACAAAAATATGGGAAGTGGGGAAAATTATTACAAACAAGTGATTGAGGATTTGGGAAAAACATTTGTATAACTTGTGTAACTTATTGATACCTGTGACTGACGTGAATACATGTGTGCATGTAGGTCTCCTGGCTAAGAAGGCAGTGGAGGCAGGGCTAACGGTGAAACCGTACATCAAGACGAGCCTGTCCCCAGGCAGTGGGGTGGTCACTTACTACCTCAGGGAGAGTGGTGTATCACCATACCTAGAAAAACTAGGGTAAGTTTGGGAAACACTTTTTGCTATTGAGAATGGTACTGTTTTTCGGTACCACCTATATAAGAAAAAAAACACTGTTGATTCACTGTTTTACTTTTCGGGCATAACAAGCTGAATGATTCAGAAGATTAAGACCAATTTTAAAGATAATTTAACATGAGTTTTCCAATAAATGTAAATTTAAATTTAAAACTGGCAAAGTCATGTTCGTTGACATGTAGCAGGGAAGGGTAAAGAACCGTGGGATTCTATTCCTTATAAGAATATAGTTCCCGTATACCTATGAAAATAAATACTCAATTAATAGTGGCGGTGAATTTGTTTATTTGCAGGTTTGACATTGTTGGTTATGGCTGTATGACATGTATAGGTAACAGTGGACCTTTAGAAGAATCTGTTGCTGAGGCAGTAGAAAAGGTAACATGATAGAGAAAATATTTTAAATGAAATGAAAATGTTTACCTCGTAACTTTGCAAAACTATTATTTCATTTAGTATTCATATTATAAATTACTATCAAATGACCAATCATTATAGGTAGTTGAGTAAGTCAAGCATAAATCCATTTATTCAGTGGGCTAAAAATATGGAATTTATTTCCTTTTATATTTTAATACCAGATTCACTTGAGCAGTATAATTAATGAACGCCAGTATAAGGATATATACATATACTTCATGAAAGTTATGTGTCTAGTATATATATTTCATCTTGAGTCTATCCACCAGTCATGTAGAAGAACACCGCAATCTTCAATAGTGAGGGTATGGTGGTTTCGGATTTCTCTCTTGGAGTGGCTCTAAATAACCTTAATAATGTGTTGTTGAGACGATAAAGAGAAATATGCTTTTAAGGTGTAATTTAATTATTTCAGAATGACCTTGTTGCATGTGGTGTTCTGTCTGGGAACCGTAACTTTGAGGGACGTATTCACCCCCTGACACGGGCCAACTACCTCGCCTCACCCCCTCTTGTCATTGCCTATGCTCTAGCTGGCAGGGTAGACATAGATTTTGAAACAGAGCCGTTAGGTAAAGTATTGATATGTAGCAAATTAAATATTCTCATGCACAGTATCTATACATGTACCTCGTTATTTTGTCTCCCCCAACCCCATACTGGGGAGACGTATTGTTTTTAGCTTGAATGTCTGTCTGTCTTGAACTCTGTCCGTCACAAGTTGGTCTCCACCATATCTCTTGAACCGCTCGAGGGATTTGGAAATAACTTGCCACAAATGTTCACCATATAGAGATGACGTGCAGAGCGCAACTTCCAGTCACGTCTGTTCAAGGTCAAGGTCACACTTAAAGGTCGAAGGTTATATGCATTATATTTCGTGTCTCCACCATATCTCTTGAACCGCTTAAGGTATTTGGAAATAACTTGCCACAAATGTTCACCATATTGAGATGACATGCAGAGCTCAACTTCCAGCCATGTCCATTCAAAGTCAGGGTCACATTTAGAGGTCGAAGGTCATATGCACTATATTTCGTGTCCTCTCCATATCATTTGAACTGCTTTCAGCCAAGTCCGTTCAAGGTCAAGGTCACACTTAGAAAAGGGGTCGAAAATCATATGCACTATATTTCATGTCCACTCCATATCTCTTGAACCACTTGTTACAAAAACAACCCTTGTCTAGTTTAGTAATTGTTTCACATTTTTTGCGATCATGCAGTTTTAAACAGAAAGTCCATATGGACATTATTTTCTCGTCGCTATAGTACCATCACATCCCTTTTTCAATGTAACGCATTAAATGTATGTAAATATTTGGATGTGTTGGATGTGCTGAGTTAATATCTTTTAAATTAAACCCGTTTTTTTATGTGTTGAGTGAGTCTTAGTTCTTTTAAACTAATAGTGTTGACAGAAAAAAAAAGAAATTTAGATAAAAAAAAGATGTAAATGTTTTACACATTTCTTCATAAATTACATGTAGCTGTGTAAAACGGTTTAACTTATTTTTTTGCAACGGGTTAAACAAATCCATTTCCTTTCACAACTCGGTATGATTGCAAACCCGATCATCTACATGACTCTGAAGCGTATGAAGAAATGCTATAATTCTGCATGTCTTACCACCAGGTACCAATGGCGAAGGTAAACCAGTATTTCTCCGTGATATCTGGCCCACCAGGGATGAAATACACGTAAGTGTTACTGTGACTTGAATAAGGTCTTTAATGTGTACAGTCATGGTTTTATTGGATTTTTCTGCAGTTGACAGTGTAATAATTATACACTCATGGTGAGACGTGCAACGGTTTTACATGGAAAGCGAGCGAGTGGAATAAGATATAAACATTTCCACATCGTCTACTGAAAGATCCAACTAGACATTTTCTTCACTTTTCCTAGAATTATGCATTTTATAGATGAATTGCCACCATTTGTGTAATATTATCAATTAACAAAATTAACTCTTAAACATCATATGAACATGTCTTGATAATCTCGGAGAGAGTATTGAAAACCGCTACCAAGTTGTATGTTAAAATAAATATTATTTGCATGCTGTAGATACTATTTTTACCACTGCTGACTGCATGGGAAAATGAGGTAAATCTGAAATGAATAGCTGCACAACTATTGCCAGATAATTGATAAATATATTTACCTGTGAATTAATTTACCTGTTCAAAGTTTTCTATGTCATCAAATAAAATCCTATTCTCGCTTTTCACAGCAATTGCAATGTGTGAATTGTAAATATCTATTGTTGTGTATTGATTTCGATTTAAATAAACATGTACATGAAACAAAACATGGCCGGAGAACTTTAAGCTTGACTACTTAAAGAATAAAGGAGTGTTTGTTGTCTGAGCAATGACCAGTTTAATTTAAATCAAATTTATTATTATTTTCATAAATTTTATATACAGGTTTGCAGTTAGGATAGTCACACACCTTGAGTTTGTAGTCATAGTCACTGAAGTTACACTGTAATTTGCTCCTTTGGGGAATGGGAAGGAAAAACAGTACTAAAATTACTTAAACTAATGAAATTCCGAAATTTCTGGTACTGCTCTTAGGATAGCATGCACAAATATTGTTAAAAAGAAAAAGAAAAAGAAAAACAAGGATCAAGCACATTATTACCAGTATTGAACAATCTAGATTTTAGACAGGTACATAACCCTTTGTGAAATCATCCATGTTTCATTGCATTATTTCAGAAAATAGAAGAAGAGTTTGTCATTCCATCCATGTTTAATGAAGTGTACGCCAGGATTGAGGTTAGTTTAATTAAAAAAAACTTGTAACTTACCTTAAAACATTAGACTTTAATTGTGGAGAACACAGGTTGGAGCGTCACCGGCACCACTGGGTATCTTCAGTGTGTTCTTAGACAAGGTACTTCCCTTTATAGTCCGTTAGATGGGGACGTAAACCGGGCAGTCTGTGTATCCGAGTCCATTCTCCAAGCATGTTAAAGAATCAAAGGAATCTATTCAATAGCAAGAGTATGCAGGGTTCATATATATATCCTTCCATTTTCTCGGGGGAGGCTCTAAATAATCTCATATATGTTGATGAGCTGTTAAAGAACAATAAAATACAAGTTTTAAAAGTTAAATGAATGAATGGTGTTTTACGGCACGCCGACACATAAATAGGTCATATTGTGCGCAAAAACTGATGAATGATGAAGAAATGAAGGATTAATTAAAAATTAATGTAAATATAAAAAGATAAAACTATCTACAAGTAAGGGATGAATTGAATTGAATTGGGGTTTTAAGGCGCACCAACACATGAATAGGTTATATGGCGCCTAAAAGGCATGAACATGCCAGGCTCATCTTCCATGTACATCGAGATAAAATATGGAAAATGGGCCTAGAACCTTCTCACCCTGAACTGCAGAGTTGCTGCAAATTCTATCGTAGAAACTCCATTTACGCTGGAGCCACGTTATTGTTTTTCGGCCACTGCTGTTTGATGCGAGCGAGATGGCACCTGAAACAATGCAGGGGTCATGATGAAGACCTTTAATGAGCATGAACAAAAAATGACAAATGAATATGAATGGGGGGGTCCTACCCCTCTGCATGTGACGGTGTGTTTGCAGTGGTTGTATTCTACCCCGGCAACCACACGGGGAAAGTAAGGGATGAAATGGTAGTGATATAAAATTATATACGTAAATCAACAAATGCCCGAAAACGGGTATTAAAAGTTAAAAGCAAGCAGTACAAATGATTAATAGTACAAATGATTAATATAATTATATTAGTATACATATGTTTAATTTATACAAAAATGTGCTCAGTAGTGGAGCTTTAAGTAAGCTACATTTCAGTAAGGATTTTACGGAGGTTAAAGTAATACCCATAGAAAACGCTAGAGCTCATAGTGGTTGAAACTATTGTACCCATAGAAAATCCTAGAGCTGATGGTGGTTTAAACTGTAGTACCCATAGAAAATCCTAGATCTCACGGTGGTTTAAATTGTTTTACCCATAGAAGACCCTAGATCTCATAGTGGATAAAGTGCAGTACCCACAGAGCAGTGGAGCATCTCTAAATAACCTATATGTTGTTAATAAACATTCAATTTCAATTCAGTTCTTCGGGTTCATCGAAGAACACGAGGAATATATCTGATATGCTGAGTATTTTATTGTGATCCTGTCTTCCTATAAATCCCCTCCCTTTTTTTGGAGCGCCTCCGAATTACCTTAATAAGTCGTGGAAAATATTTAAATTTATATTTTCAGAAGGGTAACGAGAGATGGAACAAGCTGGATGCCCCAGAGGATACACTGTATCCGTGGGATACCAAATCAACATATATACAGAGCCCACCTTTCTTTGAAACAATGGTAACAATTTTGCATTTTTCTTAGAACGTCAGCTATATTTAGTTAAAAGGACACACTGTTATACTGCTGTATCACATAACGTCCCTTGTCGAACACCCATTTCATAATCTATTGTATGTACACATGTAATACAACCTGGGACGACATGGATTGGTTGAGCGTGAAATACATTAAATCTGTTACAGTATGCAAGGTTTGTTAACTGAAACTATTTTATTTATTATACATTCACCTGGATCTAAGTCATAAATGTATTATTTAACAAAAACTTGATACAATATATAATTAAAAGTTATACAAATCAGTAATATGTTAGAAGTTCTCAGCGATAAAACACATTCTCTTTGATACCCACTGTGTGTATGACTGGACGTATGACGTCACATAACATTTGGCTTCAAAGGACTGATTTTATGATAAATTGACGCTAAGTGAGTCTTGACATCCTGGCGGTTTTATGTTCACCTGAATATTTTTTTTTACATATTTGACTGTAATGTTATGTGATAAAAAGCATAAACTCGTGCCCATTCCATGACAGATTTATAAAACTATGAAGTATTTTTAATTTCAACTCGCCAAAAAGGTCATTAAAATTAAAGTAAGTCATAACTCATTTCATAAATCTTAATATGATAAATATTTGTTTCAGATTTTTCCCTTTGGAAAAGAGAGGAATTCCTTTCCCATGGGAAAATATTTTCCTATGGGAGATGATCTGTCCAATGGAAAAACTAGGCTTCCCATGGGAAATCCCAGATTTTCCATGGGAAAGTTCATCTTTGAATCAAATATCTCAAAATTAGTTTAAGGTTAGGGACTGAATTGAATATAATTTAACATACATTTTGAATGTTATATGTTAATGTGCAATAATATCGTCTCCTATAATTCTTTTAGAATGGTGTTAACAATTCATGTTTTATGTATGAAATAATGTATATATGTATGCATATTTGATTGTAAACAATGAGACGCAAATAAACTATTAAACTAAACTACATTTGATAAGTACTGTCATAATTATGAAATAGGTTACTAAATCTTGCTGTGCCAAAAACTGGCACGGCAAAAAAACAGCTGTTTTATATGAAATGGAAACTTGTTTAAGATCCTATATATACTTTTCTTTAGATGATTTGGAAAGCTAGCACATTTCCATGTTGTTTTAGTGAAAGTTATAAAACATGGTAGAGTTGTTGTTTTTTTGGAGTTTTTTTTCAAAATAGTGTTTTTCTTAAAGGACAACATTGCTTGCCTAAAATGTTTGTTTTGATTTGATGAAGAAGACCTTGATATCAATGTGTGTGCCTTTAATGGAGAGGGGATTGATGGGAAATATAACGGATATTTGATTTTGATTGAGGAAAAAAAAGAGTTAGCCTTGGGAGATATAGGAAACTGAAGAAAGATTTATTAATTTGTCTTGATTGAAAAATTCTAAAACGTTCACCTGTGGCTTTTGGCAAAAGTAGACCTTATTTGTTGTAAGGGTAAAATAGTTAAAATTTCTGTTTTATGCTTTAGTCAATTTGAAGGGAGAATTCTCATTACGTGGTCCGAGTATAATTAACTTTCATTACCCTATCCAACCCCTTCTCCAAGAAGCGAAAACGAGGTTGGCTGGGGTATGAAATAAAACCTTAATTTCGGCTTAAAAAGTTTGCATATTGTAAAATTAAAACATTTAATAGGTAATATTAAACAGGTTATTGCATGTTTTCAGTAAAAAATGATTTTAAACATGTTTTTTTGTCGAAATATCTGTTATAAAATCCTGCTAATACAAGCTTTCCCATCGCATAATGGAATTAAGGTGGGACCACGTAATGTGAAAAAAAAAATATATATATATTTCACATAAATGTTTTGTATTGTTAATAGCATTATATTGTGTTAAGCTACTTTGAAAATGATTTTGAAAACAAGCTTATAGATAATGGGTACATTAACATTGTAAATAGAGGATCTTACATGAGTGCTAATTTATTATTGAATTTATTAAACAATTTGGCAGATATGTTGTGTAATCTGCCAACAAGTTAAATTGAGTAATAAATTAGCATGGATGTAAGATTCTATTTATCACGTAACTCGAAACGTGGGAAAACTTGCCTTAATGTGACATCTTTGGCGTTTTTTTTATACCACTAGACGTATATTATGATATTCATGTCATGGCTTTATTGCACTTCTAGAAGCCATTTTATTGTGTGTAAACATGATTCTACGCTACAGTGTTCGATTTGTTACAGACAGCAGAGTTGCCCAAGATTCAAGGATTGAAGGATGCGTATGTTCTGCTGAACTTTGGGGATTCCATCACTACGGATCACATCTCTCCGGCAGGCAGCATAGCCAGGAACAGTCCCGCTGCTCGGTATCTCGCTACTAGAGGGTATGTGCAGTCTCATCATTTATCATGGCACAGTTGAAAATGGCTGGAAATTAGCTAGTTATTATTCATCTAGTGCAGCGCCTCTTTTCTGTAAAATAACAGAGGTCAATATTTGACTACATCTCAATCCAAATTTGTTTTCCTATAGAGAGGGTGAGCGTGTCTCTGTGGATAGCACGGTTGATGTGAAACTAAAATTCCCAGGATCAAGCCACACTGTTCTCACTGAGTTTGTTGTTGTGCATCGGAAATACATTTTTCCTTAATCTCTTATGTCCGAAGGGAACATAATCCGAGCGATACCGTATATCTGAGTCTGTCCTCCAAGTATGTTAATGACCCATAGGAATCTATTCATAAGTAAGAGTTGGAAAGTTCCCAATTCATATGTAACCTTCCACTCTCTATACGTGGCGCAGTCGGTAGCGCGGCGGATTTGTAACCGGAGGCCCCGGGTTCAATCCTCCGTGGTGCCACTGAGTTCCGTCGGTGTGTTCTTGGGCAAGACACTTTTCCTTAGCCTCGTCCGTCGGATGGGGACGTAAACCGGGCGGTCCCATGTATCGGTCTATCAACCGAGCACGTTAAAGAACCATAGGAATCTATTCGATAATAAGAGTAGGGCAGGTTCCCGGATTCCTATGTATCCTTTCCCTCTCTCTGGGGCGGCTCTAAATAACCTGTACTGTGTTGATGAGCCGTTAAACAACATTCAATTCAATTCAATTCCACTCTCTATGGGGTGGCTCTAAATAACCTGTAACGTGTTGATGGAGCATAAACATCTAATTCCTAATTGAGGCGACAAAATAATCCTTTTATACAGACGGTCAGTAAAATTTGCTGACCAATCTCTGTTAGTGTACTTAAACCGTGTGCAAAATGTAAAAAATGATAGCTCTCCTTCACAAAATATTAAATATATATAATTCTTTGCTACAGAAGCTTTATAAAGAGTAATTTTGGAGGGAAAAACTTATCAATATTTTCTGAACGTTGCAGATTGACTCCACGTGAGTTCAACTCATATGGATCACGACGTGGTAATGATGCTGTGATGGCGAGAGGAACGTTCGCCAATATCCGTCTGATTAACAAGTTTCTCAAGAAGCCCGGTGCGAGAACCCTACACCTGCCGTCAGGGGAGGAGGTGAGTTGACAGCGTTTTATGGTACTGGTACCCATTCAATTGGGAAAATTCGCGTTTTGCCTTAAAATCAGATTTTTTCTCTATCCAACAAAAGCATTGTTTGTGAAAAGTAGGCCCACTGTTTGTGGAAAATGTGCCCACTGTTGTGGAAAGTAGACCCAGTGTTTGTGGGAAGTTGCCCCATTGTGATAAGTAGGCCCACTGTTTGTGGAAAGTAGACCCAATGTTTGTGAGAAATAGGCCTACTGCTTGTGATGAGTATGCTCATTGTTGAAAGTAGGCCCAATGTTTATGAGAAGTTGGCCTACTGTTTGTGAGAAATTGGCCCACTGTTTGTGAAAAGTAGGCCAATTGTTTGTGAGAAGTTGGCCCACTGTTTGTTAGAAGTAGGTACAGTTTGTGAAAAATAGGCCCACTGTGTGTGAGAAGTTGGCCCACTGTTTGTCAAAAGTAGGCCGACTGTTCGGGAGAAGTACCAGTAGGCCAACTGTTTGTGCAAAGTAGATCCACTGTTTGTGAGATGTTGGCCCATTGTTTGTGAAAAGTATGCCCATTGTTTGTGGAAAGTATGCCCACTGTTTGCGCAAAGTAGGTCCAGTGTTGCCACATTGTTTGTGAGAAGTAGGCCCACTGTTTGTGGAAAGTAGGCCCAATGTTTGTGAGATAAAGGCCCACTGTTCGTGAGAAGTATGCCCACTGTTTGTGAGAAGTATGCCCATTGTTGAAAGTAGGCCAACTGTTTGTGAGAAGTTGGCCTACTGTTTGTGTGAAGTAGGCCCACTGTTTGTGAGCAGTAGGTACAGTTTGTGGTAAATAGGCCCACTGTGTGTGAGAAGTTGGCCCACTGTTTGTAAAAAGTGGGCTGACTGTTTGTGAGAAGTACCAGTAGGCCAACTGTTTGTGCAAAGTAGATCCACTGTTTGTGGAAAGTAGTCCCAATGTTTGTGAGATAAAGGCCCACTGTTTGTTGAAAGTATGCCAACTGTTTGTGAGAAGTTGTCCCACTGTTTGTGAGAAGAAGGCCATTGTTTGTGAGAAGTTGGCCCACTGTGAGAAGTAGGCCATTTTTTGTGAGAAGTAGGTCCACTGTTTATTAATCAGAACTTTACAAAACCTTGCCACTGTCTTTTTATCAATGAAACTTGGACAATTTCGAAAACCTGTGGGATCGGATTTAGTAACACCAGAGTTGTGGTTTTGTTTTTCTGAAAAATGACGTATTAAGCCTTTTGAACACTCTAGCACCTTCGTTTACACAGGAAAAGTGGGTGGTCTGGTCAGCCTCCACCACAAAAAAAATCGACCGTCAAATATAACTTTACATTTGTTGAAAATGACGTAAAACACCATACAAATCATTTGTTATTTGGTCTTTCATACCAAACTTGCACAGATTGTTATCATCAATGAAAGCTCGGACAAGTTTGAAAAACAGCCAGATTGGATCAGTAAAAACAGAGTTTAAAGCCCTTGTTTTTCTGAAAAAACATCAAATGTTTTTCAGATGGACATATTTGATGCTGCCGAACGATACCGCAGTGAGGATAAGCAAGTTGTGATATTAGCTGGGAAGGAGTACGGCTCAGGCTCTTCAAGAGACTGGGCTGCTAAAGGCCCGTGGATACTGGTGAGTGAAATAGATTTTGTCATAGGACAAATATAAGTTTCTGTTAAATTTTTATGTCACCTGTGTAGCATGGCAGATATATAGGGATCACTTTGTCCATCGTCCGTCTGTCTTTGTCCGTTGCCGTCCGCCACACCTGCAACCTAACCTTGGCCTTAACTTGAAAGATGTTTGACCTATGTTCTTGAAACTTCACACACATCTTCCATCTTAACCCAAGGAATGTTGTTACAAATGTCCAATAACTCTGACTTTCATTTTGGAAGAGTTATGCCCCCTTTCATAAAACTTTAACCTGCAACCTAACCAAGCTAATAACTGGACATAAGTTAAGAAGTATTTGACCTATGTTCCAGAAACTTGACACATATATCTATCTTACCACACAGAATATTGTTACCGATGACCAGTAACTCGGACTTTCATTTCAGCAGAATTGTGGCCCTTTTCATAAAACTTTTAACCTGCAACCTAACCAAGTTCATAACTGGCCATAATTTGAAAAGCATTTGACCTATGTTCATGAAACATCACACATATCTTCATCTTACTCAGTGAAATTTCGTTAAACATGTCCAATAACTCTGACGTTTATTTTAACAGAGTTATGTGCCTTTTCATAAAACTTTAACCTGCAATCTAACCTAGCTCATGACTTGACAAAATATTGACCTATTGTCATGAAACATTATACAGTTCTTCCTTATCAATTATCCAATGCAGATTTATGCCCCCTTTCATAAACTTCAACACTTACAAAAAAAAAAAATGCTCCATAATTCACGAAAGGATTGCAACCCCTGTCTTCAAAAGTTATACTTCTAGCTGTTACTGAGGAGTAAAACATCTAGGCTTAGGGCTGGTCCATTAAAACATACGCAGAACTCCAGGATTGCAATTTAATATACATCTTTGGGTAAACTCTATTTTCTGAAATTTGGTTCTTTAAACTCAGTTTTGCATCTATGGGTGGGTGTTCAATTTCAGAAGTGCCTTCCTGGGATCCCATGTATGTCATATTGGAATAGCCCGTGATTATGGATTGGTTTGCCAAAATAGTTATGTTGCGGTTTTTTTTTTGAAACTTCTTATTCCCTTTTATTTAAAAACCTCCCTTGACCCTTTTTACCATTTGACTTTAACGGGAAGAAGTAAGGCTGTGGCCTTTGTAATACTAAGCTGCTAATGTCCCTGGATACTTGTGATCTTGAAGCCTATGTTTGAAAAAAGTTTGTGATTAAACAAGGAATTCATTTTGAAAATTATTTGTCAGTTACACCTGTCTGATAAACTTCCTTTGAATTTGTTTTCTGGAGAAAAAAAAAAACACTTATTTTTAGGTTTAAAATTTTTCATAATGTGTACTGAAGGGGGAACACAAAACTGTTCCAACTTTAATAATATAAAGAAACAATTGAATGTTGTTTAACGGCTCATCAACACAGTATAGGTTATATAGAGCCGCCCCAGAGAGAGGGGAAGGATACATACTAGGAATCCAGGAACCGTGCTTACTCTTGTTATCGAATAGATTCATATGGTTCTTTAACGTGCTTGGAGGATAGACCGATACACCGGGTATAAAGAAACAAAAAACAAGATAAAATATTTTCTCGATGAGCTCTGTTTTTGCTTTCAATAGCTTTATTTTTTCTTCCCCAGGGTGTAAAAGGTGTGATTGCGGAGAGTTACGAGCGTATCCACCGCAGTAACCTGGTTGGTATGGGCATTATACCATTCCAGTACTTGCCCGGTGAGACTGCGGAAACTCTAGGCCTGACCGGCAAGGAAACCATATCGGTGGATCTGCCGCAGAATCTTCAACCCGGACAAAAGGTGGAAGTCAGGGTATGTGCAATAAATAGTAATTATTATAATGCATATTTAGCTCGACTATTCGAAGAATAAGAGAGCTTATGTAATCACCCCGGGGTCGGCGTCGGCGTCGGCGTCCCACATTCAGGTTTGCGTGTAAGCTGTGTTTACAAGTCTATATCTGTTACATTTCTTATCCTAGCACAACCAAATTTGGCCATGGGCTTCCTTATAGCATTATCTTAAGGACTGCATAAGCAATTTTGGTTCCTGTAACCCATGGGCTCCCATGGAACCCAAATTATGATAGCCCATAAAATGTGTCCCATTTCACATCAAATTTTGCGTGTAAGCTGTGTTTACAAGTCTATATCTCTTACAATTCTTACCTTAGCACAACCAAATTTGGCCATTAGCTTCCTTATAGCATTATCTTAAGGGCTGCTTAAGTAATTTTGGTTCCTGTAACCCCTGGGCTCCTATGGAACCCAAATTCTGATAGCCCTTAAAATGTGTCTGTTTCACATCAAATTTTGCGTGTAAGCTGTGTTTACAGGTCACTATCTCTTACATTTCTTGTCCTAGCTAAACTAAATTTTGGAATTGATTTCCTTATATTATGTTGTAAAGGGTTGGATAAGTAATTTTGTCTTTTTCAAATTCTGGGCTCCCATGGAACCCAAATTGTGATGGCCCATAAAATGTGCAATACAGGCAGATCTAGGTTTGCATGTAAGCATGTATATATATATAATTTTGGTTTGGGATTTGTTATAGCATTATGCATCTTATTACTTCACCCATATTGGGGCATGGGCTCCCTCCTCTCCCTCTACCCCGCCCTCACTTTTTTTTTTTTTTTTTTTTTACATATTTCTGTGTTGCTTTTGTCAATTCCTACACATATATGTTGCAACCCCCCCGCCACCCCCACCCCACCGCCTCTTACCCCATCACACCACCCACCACACCCCACACTTGATTTTTTTTTCTTCATATTTCTGTGTTGCTTTTGTCAATTCTTACACATATGTGTTGCAACCCTCCCCGCCCCCGCCTCTCACCCCATCACCACACCCACCACGCTCCACACTTGATATTCTTTTTTTTTTTACATATTTCTGTGTTGTTTTAGTCAATTCTTACACATATATGTTGCAACCCTCCCTGCACCCACCACCCCACCCCCACGCCTCTCACCCCATCACCTCCCCACCCCCTTCCCGCCCCAGACTTGAAACTTGTTTTTTTTTGTTTTACATATTTCTGTGTTGCTTTTGTCAGTTCTTATACATGTATGTTGCAACCCTCCACCGCCCGCCCCACCCCCCCCACTGCCTCTCACCCCATCATCCCACCCACCACGCCCCACACTTGATTTTTTTTATTTTTTTTTTACATATTTCTTTGTTGTTTTAGTCAATTCTTACACACATAAACCTCCACAAACTCCCAACTGATTCCCGCTTCCCCCATCACCCCCACCCCCACCCCCACCCCCACCCCGCCCCAGACTTGAAACTTTTTTTTTTACATATTTCTTTGTTGTTTTAGTCAATTTTTACACATATATGTTGCCCCATCCACGCTAAAAATAGAGTTTTAAAATACAAGTTTGTAGCGACTACTTCTTGAAAACTATAAGTGATATTGATATGGGACTTTTTCTAAAATGATCAGCATGACATGATGTTGATCCTTGTCAAAAATCGGCCATCTTTGTTTACATAGAGTTATATAGTAAAAACTTGTAGCGACTACTCCTTTGAAACTACTTGGCGGATTGTCATGAAACTGTACAGGAATGTTGCTCTTGATGTCTAATTGATCCTAGCAAAATTTCAGATCTGCCAGAAATTCAAGATGGCCGTCACAGCTAAAAATAGATTTTTAAAAAATAAGTTTGTAGCGACTACTTCTTGAAAACTATATGTGATATTGATATGGGACTTTTTCTAAAATGATCAGCATGACATGATGTTGATCCTTGTGGAAAATTATTTTGATTTGACGTTAAACATGGCTGCCAGTGGCCATCTTTGGTAACATAGAGTTATATAGTAAAAACTTGTAGCGACTACTCCTTTGAAACTACTTGACGGATGTTCATGAAACTTCACAGGAATGTTGCTCTTGATGTCTAGTTGATCCTAGAAAAATTTCAGGTCGGCCGGAAATTCAAGATGGCCGCCACAGCTAAAAATAGATTTAAAATAAATAAGTTTGTAGTGACTACTTCTTCAAAACTATAACAGATATTGATATGGGACTTTTTCTTAAATGATCAGTATGACATGATGTTGGTCCTTGTTGAAAATCGTTTTGATTTGACGTTAAACATGGCTGCCAGCGGCCATCTTTGTTTACATAGAGTTATATAATAAAAACTTGTAGCGACTACTCCTCTGAAACTTCACAGGAATGTTGCTCTTAATGTCTAATTGATCCTAGCAAAATTTCAGGTCGGCCGGAAATTCATGATGGCCGCCACGGTTAAAAATAGATTTTCAAAAAACATGTCTGTAGCGACTACTTCCTGAAATCAAAATCAATCAGTAGAGCTTCAAGGTCATTGACCTCTAGTATTACATATTTCTTTGTTGTTTTAGTCAATTCTTACACTTGTTGCCCTCCCCACCCCACACCTCTACCCCATCCCACTCAAACTCGATTTTTAAAAAAAAAAAAAAATCTTCATATTTTTGTGTTGTTTTGGTGAATTATTACATAGCTTCTTACACATATATGTTGCTCTCACCACCCCCACTCCCCCCACCATCCACCCCCGCCTCTCTCCCACCCCCACCCCGTACCCCACTCAAAACTCGAATTTTTTTCATATTTCTGTGTAGTTTTGGTCAATTCTTACACATTGTTATGTTGTGCTCCCAACCCCACCCCACATTGTTGTAGCCTTGTTTTCTGATGGTATATACTAGCTATAAATACATTATTCTTCGAAAAATCGAATAGTCGAGCTGCGCTGTTCTCCGACAGCTCTTGTATTATATACCTATCAATAATATATACGTAGTACCTTCATTTTCTTACAGTGGAATACAACCTGTATCACATTACAGGTTATCACTACGCTACTGAAAATATGCCTCTCGTGTGATCTTTGATCTGGCATTTACCTACTCAAGGTGATACAAACTTCCAGAACACGCTACTCTAGTAATAATCCTATTGAACATCGTTTTGCTATATTTCGACTGGGGCTTGGGGCCTTGCAATTGAGAATTTTTGTGCGAAATTTAAGAAATAATTGCATTTGATGAAAAGGCTTAATCTCGATGGAAGTGATCTTATATTTATTAAAATACAAAATACTAGTTTTTAAGAGCACTGTCATCTTTATTAGACACTTATAAATCAATAGCAGATATTTTTACTATTACTATTTTTTTTATTATTTTTTTTTTGAAGAAATAAAAATTACCGGGGCGGCATAAAAAAAATGGGGGCGGGGCGGATATGAAAATCTAGCACCTAATTTATTATGGCCTTATGTCTTTGTTTCACTTCTAAGTGAACTTATTAAATACCTGTTATGTAGTGGACAACAGATAACACAAGATAATAATTCTACCTGATTGGTCAGGGAGTTCATTCAAGTTTATCATATTTAAGTCAGTGTTTTGTAAGATCTTGGAGTAAACAGGTGTATTTACATGGTGGTAACAATACCCTATATCCCCTAATAAATAGAAACACCCCCACCGTTTTAAAAATATATAAATAATAATTCTTCAAAATTCAATACATTTTTGATTTTTTGTATCCAAAAGTAAAAAAAAAGAAAAAAAAAGTTTCATCTTTTGTAAAACCTTAATAAAAAAAAAAAGGAAAAGTTGTTATTTTTAGCTCTACTGGCCGAAGGCCAGCAGAGCTTATGGGATGCCGAGTTGTCCGTCGTCCGTCCGTCCGTTGTTAACTTTTGTCTCGTTAAGACGATAGGGCCTTCATTTTTCATCCAATCTTTATCAAACTTTAACAGGTTGTTAATATCAATGAAAGCTCGGATGAGTTCGAAAACCAGCCAGATCGGCCAAGTAACAGCGGAGTTATGGCCCTTGATTTAGTTAAAAATGCTATATTGCTATATTTTGCCACGTTAAGACGATAGGGCCTTCATTTTTCATCCTATCTTTACCAAACTTCACCACATTGTTAATATCAATGAAAGCTCGGACAAGTTCGAAAACCAGCCAGATCGGACCAGTAACACCAGAGTTATGGTCCTTGATTTAGTTAAAAATGCTATATTGGTATATTTTGCCTCGTTAAGATGATTGGACCTTCGTTTGTCATCCTATCTTTATCAAACTTTACCACATTGTTAATATTAATGAAAGCTCAGACAAGTTTGAAAACCAGCCATATCGGACTAGTAACAGCGGAGTTATGGCCCTTGATTTAGTTAAAAATGCTATATTTTGCCTCGTTAAGACGCTAGGGGCTTCATTGTTCATCTGATCTTTACCAAACTTTATCAGATTGTTAATATCAATGAAAGCTTGGACAAGTTCGAAAACCAGCCATATCGGAGTAGTAACAGCGGAATTATGGCCCTTGGTTTAGTTAAAAATGCTATATTTTGACTCGTTGAGACGATAGGGGCTTCATTGTTTATCCGATCTTTACCAAACTTTATCAGATTGTTAATGTCGTTGAAAGCTCGAACAAGTTCGAAAACCAGCCATATCGGACCAGTAACAGCGGAGTTGTGGCCCTTGATTTAGTTAAAAATGCTATATTTTGCCTCGTTAAAAAGATAGGGGCTTCATTGTTCATCCGATCTTTACCAAACTTTATCAGCTTGTTAATGGCATTGAAAGCTGGAACAAGTTTGAAAACCAGCCATTTCGAACAAGTAACAGCAGAGTTATGGCCCTTGATTTAGTTAAAAATGCTATATTTTGCCTCGTTAAGACGATAGGGGCTTCATTGTTCATCTGATCTTTACCAAACTTTATCAGATTGTTAATATCAATGAAAGCTCGAACAAGTTCGAAAACTAGCCATATTGAACCAGTAACAGCAGAGTTATGGCCCTTTATTTAGTTAAAAATGCTACACTTTGCTTCATTAAAACGATAGGGGCTTCAGTGTTCATCCGATCTTTACCAAACTTGATCAGATTGTTAATATCAGTGAAAGCTCGGACAAGTTCGAAAACCAAACATATCGGCCCAGTAACAGCAGAGTTATGGCCCTTGATTTAGGTCAAAACGCTATATTTTGTTTCGTTAAGACAAGAGTGCCTTCATTTTTCATCCGATCATTACCAATTTTTTTTTTTTTTTTTATTTTTTTTTTTTAATTGTTTCTTTTAATTAATTTTTTTTTTTATCTATGTTGGACCAGTCGGACCAGTAACAGAGGAGTAATGGCTCTTGATTTAGTTAAAAATGCTATATTTTGCCTCGTTAAAATGGTAGGGCCTTTTTTTTTCATCTGATCTTTACCAAACTTTAACAGATTCTTTAGTTATGGCCCTTGATTTAGTTCAAAAGCTGTTTTTTGCCCGAAACTTCCAAAAAAACGTAAATGGCAGTCACTCGCTTCATTGATGTTATAAGAGCCATGTTAGCCAGTAGAGCGTCCACAGGCCCTCTTGGGCCTCTTGTTTTAGTTTTGTAAGAGTAGCTTCTGGGCATTTTGCATTGCGACTGGGCACTACTATTCGATTAAATAGAAAGAAATGACGAGTTACAGAGAGATGGCTGGGTGGGCCGTGAAAGTTTCATTGAGAAGATACTCATTAGGAAAAAAAGTAACTGAAAATAAAAGCAACCTGAAAAGCTGTCACTGTTAAATAAAGACCTTAAATTGTTAACACGATAGCAGCAACTGATCCCCGTCAGTGGGGTAAGGGGCATTGGGTAGGAGAATTATTAGGTTTTAACAGTAGTTTTTCAGAATGTAGCTTAGACTATATGTATATGGTGTTATAAATAATAAGCATTTTAAAACATTTTTTTCAAAAGCAACATGTATAATAATAGATATCTGAATTGAAAGGCATTCAAATTCGGGTATATGCTTTATTACATCATAAAAGATATTTTGAAGAACTTCGTATGAATATACATTTTAAAATGAATGTGAAGTTCTCCTGGTAAAGTAGACACTGTTGTCTTAGTTAAAATACTTTGTAAGAGATTTTAACATAACTTAGCTAAAGTATTATACTGCCTCCGTGATTAAAACACGGGGAAGGTAGTCTGTATGGTTAATACAGATACAGCTCACATATTAGTGTTACACATAATATAGCTGAGTACACTATACATTGTTTAGAGATAATCGACTACTCTAATTGTGAGCTTGGTGTGAGTACAGTATTAAGGATATACGCGTAATAATCTATTAAAATATACTGTAACATGCATAAAAATCACTCGGAGTAAGATTCCCCAGGGGGATCTCGCTAACTGGGAAGGCGAACCGTTTGAGGTCAGTTGGGCCCTTTGCTGTGGTCAGACGCTTGCAAACCCCCTCAGCATGTTTGTGTGTATTTGCAGTTAAGTGATGGGAGATCATTCCAAGTGAAGACACGATTTGATACAGAACCCGAGCTAGTGTACTTCAAAAACGGTGGTATACTCAACTACATGGTTAGAAAGATGCTGAATGACTCGTAATGAAGTCGGAAAACAATGGTGCTACCTACCCCACAGAGCCATACCCATTAAGTAGACCCATCATACTGCATATGTTGCCCGTTTACATCAGGCCCGTTTCATCCAGTGACATTGTAGCAATTACTATTTTCGTGGACGTTTTATCGATTTCCGTAATTTTCTTTTATAACATACGTATTAAAGGGATACACTGCAGCCGTGATTTTTAAACAAATTGTGGTATCACTCATAATAGGCTATTTTTCTACAAAATTTAATATATATATTCAATAATTTCTCAAAAAGTTTATAAATCATTTTGGTATATTCCTATAATAATCAGATAATACAAATATTCCAATGATTTTTTCTTTTATTTAAGTCATATACAGGCAGCTTTAAAGTAATGCAGACATTGAATTTAAAAAAAAGGAAAGTCCAAATTTCAAGTCGTTAAATACTTTTACATGTTTTAGATACAGATTGCCTGTGTGTACCTTTAATACATTCTTACATAAAGTATCTCGAACAATGAAGTTGTTTACCCGGTTTGGGTCTATGTAATCAAAGGACGCATTTAATGCAGTATTATCACATATCCCATTTAGCGCTGAGTTTCGTTTCGTAAAAAACATACGTCGTCTGAGCATTGATAATAGAAAATAAGACATGGATACATTTCAGACATGCATGTATGTATTATTTACTTAACCCGTGACTGATCAGCAGCTGGACATTGTAAACCCTGATCAGCCTACTCGCAGGCTGAACTGGGTTTACAGTGGACGCAAATGCTATTATAGTCGTGCTTAGCGGGTTAAGTGTTAAAATTTGTATTACATTCTGCTATCAAATTTCAGAACGGTGTCTGATTTTTATTTCAATTTGAAAAAATAATGCTTTGTAGACAAGTGTTGTTATTTCAATTTTGTGAACTTTGATTTGACAAAGAACATTCTGTATGCTATAGTTAGTTTGTTAGCGTGTTGAATGAAGCTGATTTTTCCATGGAGAAAATGAATTTCCAGAGCTGATTATCTGTTATGTAGTTTAATATATATTTTTAAATAAAGAAGGAAATCAACTGTGTTGGTTTGGAGCGAATATTAGATTTGTTTTTGTGGAGAACTAAGAAAACAGCTTTAGCACAAGTGAACAATTTTTCAATTTGAATTTTCTCTTTTCGATATGAAAGTACTCCTATATTTTACAACAAACCAATACATATTCTTTTTATTATATACACTACCTTGGTTTTGTGCAGAAAAAATATCTATTTTGTATATTATGCAAGTCGGTATGTTACAAAATACCGCCAGTTACCATGGTTACTAGCTCTGATTTTTCAGCTTGTGTCAGAATTCAAAAATGGTGAATATCGGGGAAACTGTTCTGATTGTCGATTTTTGTATGTCAGTTACTTTAATACAAGTGAATCAATTTTGTTGTTACATGTCAGCGAGATGTCATTTCACTTATGGGTCTGAATTAATTTTAGGTTTCTGTCGAAAGAATTTTGATGTTAAAATGATACTTTCTGTAATATTAGCGGTTACGATGTGCTGAAATTTAATATTAAAACTTTCGGCACTCAGTTCTCTTTTTTACACTTCAACCATTATATTTCAGTGGGAAATATTACAATTTTTAAGTTTTAGATCTAAATTGTAAATACACGTTCAATTGTGCAGTATAAAATGGCTCTTGCGAACAAAATTATAAACTATAATGATACTGGATTAATGTATTGCTTGATAACTATCCAAGATTGCGAAGTGTCCATTTAAGTATAAATTCAGATGCTGGTAAACTTGTTGCTTGTTAATTTCTACGAAGGGGTTGGACGAAAGTTAGGTAGGCTATCACAACATTGTAAATCGAAATTCGTAAAAGTCAAATTTTACGCTGCATCGAGACGTAAGAAAGTAAATTTAAAGTGATTAAAGTTGGGACTGTTCCAGAAATTATGACATTACACCTACGGTCGACGAATGTAATTTATGACACGACACCTACGGTCGACGAATGTAAGTTATGACATGACACCTACAGTCGACCAAGTTGTAGTACGGTATAGCCACGCCCCTTTAGTTACCCTAAGTTAAACGATTTAATGCTCTGCATTTATCAAAGAAAATGTCACCGACCATGATACAAGAGAGAAAAGTAGCATACTCGGTTTTATAGAGTATGTTCAAGAGAGATTATATAATTTGCAACACCTATCATGTCCACATTCTACTTTAAAGCCGTTTTATGCAAATAAATATTACTATACCGGTAGGTAGGTTTTTACGTCGGTCATGTAAAAATGAAATAAAATTTTGTTGTAAATGGGTAAATATGGTTTAATATAAAAATTGAATCCTATGGGTGGCTGTGTGAATATGAAGTACATTTACAAGGGTGGTCATGAACAAATATTTAAGTAGGGTTAAAAAAAAAAAAGTTGATTTCTGGGGTAGGATGTTATAATTTTTGGAATGACCCTAAGTTTGAATTAATTCTGCATTTAATAAATTATTCTTGAAATTATGGTATTTAATTGTTAATACGATTATGTATATTGTAGGTATGTTTGCAAATGTAACATATGATAGAGTGTATGTGAAATGTATGCTTTAATATGTATAGACTATGTTCACCTTTATGCCATACCAAAGTTAATAAAACTTAAAAGTAAAAGAAACGCATAATGGGTATATTTCCACTATATATTGTATGTTTAATATGCTACTGCTAATTGAATGGTACAGGGCGACATTAGACCTGTCCTTTTGGAAAGGTTTACATAGCACTGAACACATCACTGGTTACCCCATTAAAGTTTTATTATCGACAGTAGCCCCTTTTTGTACAAAACACGTTGAAATATGTCTGGAATATTACGTGGAATTAGGCGTGTATAATAGTGTAGTATAGGCAATTTTTTGATTATGCGTTTCTTTTTCCTTTCAGTATAATAATCTCGCAGGATCTTAAATGACTTAATATTTAAAACTGATTTCCTGAAACCAAATTGGTAAATTTTGTTCAGCCTTTTGTTTTTTAAATCTATATTTAAATTAACTAAGACAAACAAGGTTTCTTGATACTATTATTATTATTCACTGCACTTTGATCAGTTTCATATGTGTTATCTAGGACCTGTATTAAACATGCGTAATATCGGCCAAAGGGATGTGTGGGGGCAGACATGGCTCAGTGGTTAGAGTGTATCACTTGCCCCTTGATGCTGTAGGTTTGAATCCTCATGGGACCAGGAATGTCTATGTGAGGAAGCAACCCAGCTGGCTTGGGGAATGTTACTGGTTTTTTATAAGTGCCCGTCTGTGCACGAAAATTGCCCATAGACCTGGGGACTTCTGCCACCTATGGAAGCTGGAAATTCGCCATATAAGTTAAATGTTGGTGCAAGTATAAAATCCAATTCAGTTCAATCGTCCAAGCCAAACAGCATAATTAAACTACTTAACAGGTCAAACATGTTGTAACATGTATTTAGTGCTCACCTTGCGAATCAAAACTCACTGTAGTCCTTCGTTCTGTAAAATAAAGGTATGAAATCAGTAAATGACGTTATCAAATCAAATAATACTAGTAAATGAAAATGTGTTTTTGTAAGATTTTGCTTTAAAGAAATAAAAGTTTGATTTTCAAATAATTTTGAATTTTTTTACAGACGTTATTGTTTCCTTATGTAAAAAATTGTTTGGCAACCAATTGCAATTGTAAAGTTATACAAGATGTTGTAGACAATCTTACTGTTAATGAATTTCTGTTGTAAGAATTTATGTTTGAGTTGAGGTAAATGTTGTAAGGTCTGAATGTTTGTGTGTTGATTTATGAACAAGATTCAATAAATAATTCAACTGTCTTCATTCGTTTTGTTCAGATGTTTCCAATATTTAGCTCTACCAGCCGCTTTGGGAGGATGTAGTCCCTTGCTGTTGTCGTCGTCCTTCGATTATCGAATTCTTGTGAACGTGATAACCAGGGCTGTTCCAGGAAAACATGCATACTACAATAAAAAAAAAAGGTACCCTCGTTCAATACTAATTATGCCCCACTTCCCAAAGTGGGGGGCATAAGTGCAAATGTCTGTCTGTCTGTCTGTCTGTCTGTCTGTCTGTCTGTCTGTCGGTCGGTCCATCCTGAAGTCTTCGCGATAACTAAGAATGGCTGGCACTACAAACTCGAAACTTGAAAAATCGCATGTCTTCGCGATAACTCAAGAACAGCTTGAACTCGAAACTTGGCAGGAATGTTTGTCTCATGGTCTAGTTGTGCATCTCCCCTTTTGGATAGATTCGCATAAGAAATGTGGTTGCCATGGTAACAAAACTTGTAAAAAATTACTAAAAATGGCTCGTCTTCGCGATAACACGAGAACAGCTGGCACTACAAACCCGAAACTCGGCAGGAATGTTTGTCTCATGGTATAGTTGTGCACCTCCCCTTTTGGGTAGATTCGCATAAGAAATGTGGTTGCCATGGTAACAAAACTTGTAAAAAATCACTAAAAATCGCTCGTCTTCGCGATAACACAAGAACAGCTGGCACTACAAATGCTACTTGTAACCCTTGCCTGACGAGCAAATAATGGGTAGTGCTACGACTGATTGACCAGTGTCAGAATAATGTGACTGTGGGGGTTATCATGTCTACTACGGCGTGGTATTCCAGTGTGGCAGCACTATAAAGAAACCATTGAGTTCGCTGCTTCAAGTAGACATATCATCACATCACACAGCAACACACAGATAAAAGTCCAGACATTGTGCCTATAATCGTCGGGTAGGACGCCTGTCGTAGGTGGAGGGACTATAATCCTTAGAAATACACACACACACTGTAACTGCCAATGATACACTATGTATATGTGAAAACTCACTAAAAATTGCTTGGCTTCCATAACTCAAAAACAGCTGGCACTCAAAACTTGGCAGTAATGTTTGTGTCATGGTTGTTGAAGGGGGGCATATATGTTTTACAAACATCTCTTGTTTGCATATGTAGTGGGTGGAGTAAATATAAAACAAGTGGCATACATACTCTCTACTATATTTGACGACAACGAAAAATACAAACTTTATCGATAGAGGCCAACAACAGGAACATGTATATGATATTTAACTAGAATGGAATAAGTGATAATATGTCGTTTGATAAATGTCCATGGTGGCCATCATGGATGACTGGAGGCCCTAAAAACATAAATCTGAGGGGGACTTATCCAAAGATAATTGTGATTAAGTTTCATCAAAATCCTTCAACCGGTTTCAGAGAATGTCATTTTTAACATTTTCCTATATAACTCGTATGTAAACTTTGGGTCGCTGTGGCGGCCATTTTGATTATTCGGCGATAACGAAAAACACAAACTTGATAGAGGCTAACCCAAGGAACATGTTTATGATATTTCACAAGAATGGAATAAGTGGTCTCGGAAGAGATGTTTGAAATTTCCTTAAATTTGACCTAGTTTTAGCCATGGCGGCCATCTTGGATGACTGGCAGCCGCAAAAAACACAATTCCGCGAGGGACTATCCCAAAGATCATTGTGATTTATGTTTTATCAAAATCCTTCAAGCGGTTTCAGAGAAGATGCCATTTTTAACGTTTTCCTATATAACTCGATGTAAACTTTGGGTCGCTGTGGCGGCCATTTTGATTGTTCAACGATAACGAAAAACACAAACTTGATAGAAGCCAACCCAAAGAACATGTTTATGATATTTCACAAGAATGGAATAAGTGGTTTCGGAGGAGATGTCGTCTGAAATTTCCTTAAATTTGACCTTATTTTAGCCATGGTGGCCATCTTTGATGACTGGCGGCCACGAAAAACACAAATCTGAGGGTGACTATCCTAAGATCATTGAAATGAAGTTTCATCAAAATCCTTCAAGCGGTTTCAAAGAAGATGTCATTTTTAGCCTTTTCCTATATAACTCTATGTAAACTTTGAGTCGCCGTGGCGGCCATTTTCATTATTCGACGATAACAAAAAACACAAAATTGATACAGGCAAACCCAAGGAACATGTTTATGGTATTTCACAACAATGGAAAAAGACAACGAAAACACAAACTTTATCGATAGAGGCCAACAACAGGAACATGTATATTTAACTAGAATGGAAGTGGTAAAACGTCGTTTGATAAATGTCCTTAAATTTGATCCTTAAATTTGATCTAAGTTTAGCTATGGTGGCCATCATGGATGACTGGAGGCCCCAAAACACAAATCTGAGGTGGACTTACCCAAAGATAATTGTGATTAAGTTTCATCAAAATCCTTCAACCGGTTTCAGAGAATGTCATTTTTAACATTTTCCTATATAACTCGATGTAAACTTTGGGTCGCTGTGGCGGCCATTTTGATTATTCGACGATAGCGAAAAACAAACTTGATAGAGGCTAACCCAAGGAACATGTTTATGATATTTCACAAGAATGGAATAAGTGGTTTCGGAGAAAATGTCGTTTGAAAATTCCTTAAATTTTGGCTCCCCCACACAAAGTGTGGTAGGGGAGCCATATTGTTTTTGTGCTTTCTGTCTGTCTGTCTGTCTGTCTGAAGGTCTGTCTGTGTCACAAACGATGTCCGATCAATAACTAGAGAATGGTTGGACCTAGGGTCCTCAAACTTGGAAGGATGGTTGGTCATGACAAGTAGATGACCCCTATTGATTTTGGGGTCACTAGGCCAAAGGTCAATGTTGCGGTGACATTGACTATCAAAACGATGTCCGATCAATAACTAGAGAATGGTTGGACCTAGGGTCCTCAAACTTGGAAGGATGGTTGGTCATGACAAGTAGATGACCCCTATTGATTTTGGGGTCACTAGGTCAAAGGTCAATGTTGCGGTGACATTGACTATCAAAACGATGTCCGATCAATAACTAGAGAATGGTTGCACCTAGGGTCCTCAAACTTTGAAGGATGGTTGGTCATGACAAGTAGATGACCCCTATTGATTTTGGGGTCACTAGGTCAAAGGTCAATGTTGCGGTGACATTGACTATCAAAACGATGTCCGATCAATAACTAGAGAATGGTTGCACCTAGGGTCCTCAAACTTGGAAGGATGGTTGGTCATGACAAGTAGATGACCCCTATTGATTTTGGGGTCACTAGGTCAAAGGTCAATGTTGCGGTGACATTGACTATCAAAACGATGTCCGATCAATAACTAGAGAATGGTTGCACCTAGGGTCCCCAAACTTGGAAGGATGGTTGGTCATGACAAGTAGATCACCCATATTGATTTTGGGGTCACTAGGTCAAAGGTCAATGTTGCGGTGACATTGACTATCAAAACGATGTCCGATCAATAACTAGAGAATGGTTGCACCTAGGGTCCTCAAACTTGGAAGGATGGTTGGTCATGACAAGTAGATGAACCCTATTGATTTTGGGGTCACTAGGTCAAAGGTCAAGGTTGCGGTGACATTGACTATCAAAACGATGTCCGATCAATAACTAGGGAATGGTTGGACCTACGGTCCTCAAACTTGGAAGGATGGTTGCTCATGACAGTAGATGACCCCTATTGATTTTGGGGTCACTAGGTCAAGGCCGTAGGTCTGTCTGTGTCACAAACGATGTCCGATCAATAACTAGAGAATGGTTGAACCTACGGTCCTCAAACTTGGAAGGATGGTTGGTCATGACAAGTAGATGACCCCTATTTATTTTGGGGTCACTAGGTCAAAGGTCAAGGTCGCGGTGACCTTGACTATCAAAACGATGTCCGATCAGTATCTAAAGAACGGTTGGACCTAGGGTCCTCAAACTTGGAACGACGGTTAGTCATGACAAGTAGAGGGGTCACTAGGTCAAAGGTCAAGGTCGTAGTGACCTTGACTATTAATACGATGTCCGATCAATAACTAGAGAACGGTTGGACCTAGGGTCCTCAAACTTGGAAGGATGGTTGGTCATGACAAGTAGATGACCCTATTGATTTTGGGGTCAAAGGTCAAGGTTGCGGTGAAACGATGTCCAATCAATAACTAGAGAATGGTTGGACCTAGGGTCCTCAAACTTGGAAGGATGGTTGGTCATGACCAGTAGATGACCCTATTGATTTTGGGGTCACTAGGTCAAAGGTCAAGGTTGCGGTGAAACTATGTCCGATCAATAACTAGAGAATGGTTGCACCTAGGGTCCTCAAACTTGGAAGGATGGTTGGTCATGACCAGTAGATGACCCCTATTGATTTTTGATTTTTTTTTAATTTTGATTTTTTTTTTTTTAATTTTTTTTTTTTTTAATTTTTAATTTTAATTTTTTGTTTAATTTTTTTTGATTTTTTTGATTTTTTTTTTTAATTTTTTTTCTTCAATTTTTGCATAAGAAGTTTTAGGGTCGGCCCTTTAAAAAAATAGGGTCGGTCGGGTTCCTTGAACCACACATATTTTTTTATGTGGCCTTACTGATACAGATAGTAGATACAGTCACAGGGATATTGAATATCAAAACGATCTCGGATCAATAAAGAACAGTTGGACCTAGAGCGTCAATTATGTCTGTTCGGGCGAGTGGGGGAGCCATACGTTTTTGTCCCATGGACAATAACAATTTCTAGTTTGACCTAGTTTTAGCCATGGATGACTGGCGGACATGAAAAACATAAACTTGAGAGGGGGCCTCCTAAGTAACATTGTGATGAAGTTTCATCAAAATCCTTCAAGCGGTTTCAGAGGTGATGTCGATTTTATGAAATTGCTAACAGACGGACAGACAGACGGACGACGGACGAAAAGTGATCGCATAAGCTAGCATGGCCTTTCTATTTTTAGAAGCATTGACAATAACCTCCTTTCCGAAGTATTATCAACGAATTCTTTTTTTTTTTAAATATATTTTCTTTGATTTTATTTGGGTTAGATTTTAATTAAATGAAAATTACCTCTAGAAGTTTTTTTCCACCGAATATTCTCCATAAGCATTTTTCCATCAAAAACACAACCCCATATAGAAGTTTTTTAGCTCTATTGCCTAATTGGCCAAAGGCCAGGCTAGCTTATGCGATCACGTTTGTGTGTCTGTCCGGATTGCCTGAAGAATTGTGACTAGGTCAATCCGATTGCCGGCTCGAAGTCGTCTTAGCCAATCAGGAAAAAGGTAATTAGAAGCGTCGAAGGTGTCCCAAGTAGGTCAATCTGGCTGCACGTGTTGCCCGTGTTTCTGTTGGTGATGGCTCCTCCGTTATCCACATTGTATCGTTGGTAATTTTAGAACCCTTTGGTTGCCCTACATCATACGACAGGTGTACATCTTGCAGGGTTAATCCAGCATTCGGTATCGGTGATCAGCGCAGCCTCGACAATCCGTCAGTAGTTGCATTAAGTGGCTCTTCTTAGTTTCCACGTTAACACGTTAAAATATGTTTAAAACTATATACATGTGTAGTTTAAAATGTAAAATGCCCACCACTTGATATTGATGATAGCAACATCCTGGGTTGTTGATCCTCCGCAGGACGTGTCGCCATCGCCTGGTGTGTTGCCAATGGAGCTGTAGATGGACACGTCCTGCTGGTCCAGCAGTCGGAACGAGAATGGATGAATTGCATCACCAATTGGAAGATGTTATATCTCATGGTCGGATACGGTGCTATAAACAATCACACATGCTACAGTTTTAACTTTCAATTTTTTAATTCAGCAACTTAAAGTTAGAGTTTTGTTGAATATCCAATTTACCTTAAGCATTGCTTGAAAACTACTACAAACTTAACACTCACTTACGTCTTTCAACATTTCAAATGATTCAAACAGTGCGTCTGATTTCCGGATTAAACCCAACATAACACTGCTACAAACTTACTTATCTTTTAATTTCACTTAGAACAATTTAAATTGGTTAAAATTACCAATTTTGTAAATTACTGCGTTTTATTATTTCGTATTTACTACGATCACTATAATCAACGATAATTGCTACACACAAATAATAAAGGTCTTAATTGAATATTCTTTTTCGATCTCATCATAGACCATGATCTCATGTTAATAAATTATACAACTATACAGAAACGTATCAGAATACCTTAAATTTAAATTACTTAAACAATCCATGCGATTTTTTAAACGCACAATTTTACTTTTATTTGATAAAATAGTAAATAATAGAATAATAAAAGTATACATATATTTAAAGCAGTTCAGTAATAAATAGTTGATTCATGTACTATTAAAGTTATTACAGATCAAACTGTATTAAATAATTCCGAGAGGGGGCCATGTGTTTTTAGCGATCAAAATAAGGCAATTTTGTGATTCTGATGGGTGTGTGTGTTGCATTCATTAAATCGCTGATTTCGTATCCAAATTTAAATACCTTTAATGTTTTAGAAAGTACATATTATGAGCTTTCCACTGATTTATATCAAATGCTAAAAATGTTATTCTGGGGGGCAGTTAGTCCTCTTTTTTTACCATAAATATAGCAGGGGGCAACAAGTAAACTCGTCCAATTCAAGAACGACAACTACAACTTCATACTTCGTACTCAATTAGATTCGTACTATTGTACATCGTACTCAATTTGATTTATACTATCGGTTATATTTCAGAGTGGTTTTGTCTCACCATTTAGAAAAAAAACAAAGCTTCCTGTTAGGGCGTTGACGAAGACGACTGCGACCTTAACATTGACTTTAAAGACAAAATAACTGAGGGAATTTTGTGAATGGGTTTGCTTTGTATCTTAATGTAAACATTCATTGGGGCTACTTTTACCCTTCATACCAAGCCCCACTCGTCTGTGCAGTGAAAAAGAACAGGAAACAAATAAATGTTTTTCCTTTTTTTCTTTTTAAATGCTATCTTGGCAGGGGTATTTCTGGTATTAATGTTCACCACAACGATAATTTGTCAATCTTTAGTATTAAGTAATTGTTCGAAATTCAATAATTTCTGATGTTTTGTATAAATCTATATTTAGTATATATATCTTTTAATTCTACAATTTTATTTTATTTATTACTATTAAGGAAATACGGTAATAGTATTATAGTAATACTTTAATAAATGTTACTGTCTAATGGGAATCCCATTGATATTTATTTAGCCCCGTGTGGTTCCCGAGTGCCGCGTTTGGTCACGGGGCAAAGAATAGGGCCACTGCAGATCCCTTTGGAGGGGTAGGCAGAGGGGTAGAATTCCCCCAAATTCATGTTCATTTTATCATTTTTTGTTCATGTTCATGTTCATTAAAGGTCTTCATCATGATCCCTGCATTGTTTCAGGTGCTATCTCGCTCGCATCAAAAGAGCAGTGGCAGAAAAACAATAAACGAGGCTCCAGCGTAAATGTAGTTTTACGATAGAATTTGCAGCAACTCTGCAGTTCAGGGTGAGAAGGTTCTAGTCCCATTTTCCATATTTTATCTCGATGTACATGGAGGATGAGCCTGGCATGTTCATGCCTGTTAGGCGCCATATAACCTGTAATGTGTTGGTGCGCCTTAAAACCCCAATTCAATCAATCAACCATTGATATTATTTCAAACGCTTCTATTGGGGGAACCTTTGATCTGTAAAACGCTTCTATCGGTAGATCCTTTTTTGGGTAAATCGCTCTGTAGGGGGGTGTCTTAATTCCAAGTGCCCCCCCCCCCCCCCCCCCCCCCCCCCCCCCCCCCCCCCCCCCCCCCCCCCAAATGTATTTTTTTGAAACAGCCCTCAGTAAACAGTTTCAGATTTTCACCAAATATGAATTTCGGTTTGGAAGTTTGCTTCAATAAGACAGAGATATAATAAACAACAGCCACCAGAGATTGGCAAAAATGCTAAGTAATTCTAAAAGATATAAAAAAAACTTCTGTGAATCTGATATTGTTCATTGGGTCGTATCTATTACATCCTATTCCATTTTGGTCTAACATTTACATTAGAAAGAGATGGGCTTTTGTCTGTCCCATGGGCTTTTTAGAAAATCCCACGTTTTTTTTAACTTTTATTATCCCACGGGGGAAAAATAGAAAAATAAAATAGAAGTTTCTTTTTAAGTTTCAATTACAATTCTATCATATGTAGTGTTGACTAGAGATTTGCAACATGCTTTCAGATAGAAAATACTTGAAATTGCTCGTATGCACTTTCTTTTGTAACTGTATAGTAATTGTCATTTCTTTAAAGAAAACTCTACAAATGGTTACAAATTAAAGACAAGTCTATTTAGAATGCAGTGGTATTTTCAAAATATTTCTATATTTACTTAAAATGTCGGTAAATATTATTTAAAATGTCTGACTATGTCCTATTTTATTATAAATTCTTGATGTTGTAGTTTTATATGAAAATTGTAATTTTATAGATTTTATAGAAAGAAGAGAAAATGAAGATCGAGATTTTTCCGTTTTTCCTTAAGTCAAACGAGAATATATGAGATTTGAGTAAGTGCCCAATCTCTACTTCTTCTGAATAAGAGCTGGGATGACATTGACAATTAGCAAAAGTGAGGTGTGTGTTACAGAGGTATTCTGTTCTTTGTCCACAATTAAGCAATTTTCAGCTTGAGAACAAGATAACTTGTTCCAGGTTTCACCTATGTTTTATTTGAAAGTGATTCAATAAGATCCATGACGAGTTAGACAAATAAGCGAAATTGATGGATACTTAGTTATTGCCCTTGATTATTGAAAAATAAAAATACGATAAGCAAAATTTGGCTTTCTTCAACGATAACGTAAATGGGTTCAGATATTATTATACCCCCGCTTTCACAAAGTGAAGTGGGGACTATACAGGAATCACGCTGTCCATAACATCATGTTGCATCGCGTCCCTTTGCATCCCGTCCCGCGCGTAACACATTTTTTATTACTTGCATTTCTCTAACAGTTGCCAATGGATTGTTCCCAAACTTCATATTCCCGAAACAACTGATAACCTTATGTTCCTTTACATCACACATTGTTGATTTCTTTTTTATTTATTTCAGAATAATGGCCCTTTGTTTGACTTAGAATGTTCCACTCTGATATTGTATAATGTCCCTTTATAGCACATTTTTCTCAAACAGTTTCGAAAGGATTCTTCCCAAACTTCATAATCATACACATATCAACTGATGACCACAAGGGCTTGGGATTGCATGTAGCATTTGCTTAAAATAAGTGGTCCTTGTGTTACAAGGCGTAATATCGGAAAATCTTCTTTCATCTTACCCACATCTGTTAGTTTTCTTAGTGAATCAGGAGAGCGGTTCAGGGCCAGTTGGCACTCTTGTTCGTTAAACCTTGGTCTTCGCACATTTAAAGTAGATTAAATGGATTAAATTTTAAATTGTAGGTATATATCTCAAAAGTGCACGTTTAGTTTGAAATCGGAGTCAATTATTATAACTTGTGCAATACATATATATTCTGTAAAACAAGTTAATCATTTGAATAACAAGGTAAGTACCATTGAACATACATAGGCTAGGCTATGCATAGTAGCGGTCATGACTGTTGTAATACACATAATCAAAGGTATATGCAGGACCTTCTTTTCAAAGGACATTTTCGAAAAAAAATAGAAAAATAATTTTGTTTACATGTATATGCTTTACAGAAAGTGTAAGTTCTTTTTTCAATGTTGTGCAAGGTAATTTTAACTTTGGTTTGTTATTTCCTTATATTGGTATGATTATACTCCATTATTTGTTTTGCTTTTTTTTTTAACAATTTAAGCATGGAAATTTATTTAACAATGTTTTACGATTTTCTATATAGGAGTACCATTGTCCATAACGCCGCATCGTGTCGCGTCCCGAAACACATTTTTGTCGTGTCAAGTCCCGAAACACATTTTTGTCGTGTCAAGTCCCGTTGCACATTTTTGTTCCATTGCGTTGCGTAACACATTTTTATTAACTTTTCTTAAACACTTACTGTTTAAATCAGAGTATTGTGTAGAAACGTATTGTCAGCTTATATAACCTTTATGTCATCGATCAGTTTTTTCGAAATTTAGATGTGGCGTTGCACCTTTAAGGCTAGAGACGGGACGCTATGAGAACTTGCAAGAAAGCGATAGTGTGTGCCCACTTTGTAAAGCAGATCTAGAGGACGAAATGCAGGTGATCCTTAAGTGCAATAGAGATACATTATTTAAAAAAGCTTTTACAGTCTCTGTTGATTTTTTATAGATTTAGTGATTTAGACAAGATGAAGTTTTTATTTTCCAATCAGGAAATGATAAGAGTATGTGCCAAAACCTGTTTTAATATTTTACAATCTAGAAATTCTTTTTTTATATAAATAATAATGTTTTAACTTAGTGTATATTTAGTTTGAATGTGACATGCATTTTATGAACAGTTACTGCTAATCAGTTCATGTCTGGTCTAACCTAATGTGATAAATGACTTTTTTAGCTTTATTTATCTTGCGTTTATAAGGTGGACTAAATTGTCCCAGGTTCTTATTTACAAAATTCAGTGTCCATGCAGACACATTCAATGACGTTTTAAACTAATATGTGTTCCATGGTTATGATTCACATGCGGGCGATTAACAATAACTGTTCAGCTTTTAGCATATTATATATAATATGTGTATAGGCTGAAACATTTTATTCTATGATATATATATATAGGTTGTCATAGTAATAAAACTTCGTGATTGGTTCTTCTTGGTTATTGCTTCAGCTATTTGTAAGTCTGATGACACGGCTGGTGCAATAGTCCAGAACCAATCACTTAAGTGCAATTTGTCATATTGTTATTGTTGTAAATGAAATTTGTTTTCATGTAGTCTCTTATAATTCTTTTAGAATGGCATAGTTAAAATCAGATGTAATGTTTTATTGTATATAATACTGTACTATGACGAGACTTTAATAAACTATAAAACCTTTACAATTGGGATTATCCCTCAAATGATTAAGATAGAGATCAGCGTTTAAATTGCAAACGCGCATGTATAACTGATCTATCGCCCACAATATGTAATACCTATCACCCAATATGTAGCATTGAGGTACTATCGGTGGTTTAAAGTAATTTTTAAGTCTAGTTTTAAAACTCGAAAGGAATGGTGCTTCGCGAATGTTAATATCAAGTTCGTTCCAAAGTTTTAGAGATGACGGAAATACCGATTTCGAAAACAATTCTGTTCTTCTAGGTACAATAACGAAGTTGGAACTGTTTCTCAAGTTATAAGGATTCGATTCTGTAATAGTTGCGGGGAATGTTTCATTCAAGTAACTCGGTAAATCTCCATTTTTAAACTTATAGGTAAATATCAGCTTTTGGATATGTCTTTTATCCTTCAGAGCGACCCAACCTGAACCAATTTCAGTTTTCCAATTTTTGTATAGAGACAGAACGATCAGACCTTCTGACATAGGATGATTTAATGCAATTTTGAGTTTAACATTATTAGTTATTGGGTTTGTTACTGACCCCCTACAGAAATATGTGGGGTCAGTGAGATTTATAGGGGGCGAGGCGATATAAATCTCACTGACCCCACATATTTCTGTAGGGGGTCAGTAACAAACCCAATAACTGATTTATTGCATTGAGCACCTTATTTAAGGTAATCGCCGATATTTAACCCATTTTTAATGGAGCGTCAACGTCATTGAGACGTTCGCGCACTTTGACGTCATGACGTTGACGTCACGACCGCTACAGTTTAAAAACATGTTTAAAGTTACTTATTATGTGTGTTACTAACGCCTTAAAGAACTCTTTGCAAATGATATAAACTTTGAATCGGAATTGTAGTCCATATTATTTTAGTGACCCTCTATGAAATCTACTGACCCACTATAGAATAATAGAGGGTCACATGGAGAGGGTCACCATGTGACCGCTCTAATCCAATGAAATTCCTAGGATTTTGTGCGAGGTGCAATAATATACACTAATACTACACACAAAGTCTGTATTATCATGCGTTAAGTTTGAAAAAAAAAATATTGTGGATTTAAACTATGGTTTCCGCTCATTTTAAAGAAAAATGTTGAATGGATTAAAAAATTCAATTTGGTGTTGAGGTAATTTTATAACAAGACAACACGAGCACGCGTCACTTCTTATATGGCTCTCTAATTTTAAAACAAGACAACACGAGCACGCGTCACTTCTTATATGGCTCTCTAATTTTATAACAAGACAACACGACCACGCGTCACTTCTTATATGGCTCTCTAATTTTAAAACAAGACAACACGAGCACGCGTCACTTCTTATATGGCTCTCTAATTTTAAAACAAGACAACACTTCTTATATGGCTCTCTAATTTTAAAACAAGACAACACGAGCACGCGTCACTTCTTATATGGCTCTCTTATTTTAAAACAAGACAACACGAGCACGCGTCACTTCTTATATGGCTCTCTAATTTTATAATAAAACAACACGAGCACGCGTCACTTCTTATATGGCTCTCTAATTTTAAAACAAGACAACACGAGCACGCGTCACTTCTTATATGGCTCTCTAATTTTATAACAAGACAACACGAGCATGGCTCTCTAATTTTATAACAAGACAACACGAGCACGCGTCTCTTCTTATATGGCTCTCTAATTTTAAAACAAGACAACACGAGCACGCGTCACTTCTTATATGGCTCTCTAATTTTATAACAAGACAACACGAGCACGCGTCACTTCTTATATGGCTCTCTAATTTTAAAACAAGACAACACGAGCACGCGTCACTTCTTATATGGCTCTCTAATTTTAAAACAAGACAACACTTCTTATATGGCTCTCTAATTTTAAAACAAGACAACACGAGCACGCGTCACTTCTTATATGGCTCTCTAATTTTATAATAAGACAACACGAGCACGCGTCACTTCTTATATGGCTCTCTAATTTTAAAACAAGACAACACGAGCACGCGTCACTTCTTATATGGCTCTCTAATTTTAAAACAAGACAACACGAGCACGCGTCACTTCTTATATGGCTCTCTAATTTTAAAACAAGACAACACGAGCATGCGTCTCTTCTTATATGGCTCTCTAATTTTATAACAAGACAACACGAGCACGCGTCACTTCTTATATGGCTCTCTAATTTTATAACAAGACAACACGACCACGCGTCACTTCTTATATGGCTCTCTAATTTTAAAACAAGACAACACGAGCATGCGTCACTTCTTATATGGCTCTCTAATTTTATAACAAGACAACACGAGCACGCGTCACTTCTTATATGGCTCTCTAATTTTATAACAAGACAACACGAGCACGCGTCACTTCTTATATGGCTCTCTGATTTTAAAACAAGACAACACTTCTTATATGGCTCTCTAATTTTAAAACAAGACAACACTTCTTATATGGCTCTCTAATTTTAAAACAAGACAACACGAGCACGCGTCACTTCTTATATGGCTCTCTAATTTTATAACAAGACAACACGAGCACGCGTCACTTCTTATATGGCTCTCTAATTTTATAACAAGACAACACGAGCACGCGTCACTTCTTATATGGCTCTCTGATTTTAAAACAAGACAACACTTCTTATATGGCTCTCTAATTTTAAAACAAGACAACACTTCTTATATGGCTCTCTAATTTTAAAACAAGACAACACGAGCACGCGTCACTTCTTATATGGCTCTCTATTTTAAAACAAGACAACACGAGCACGCGTCACTTCTTATATGGCTCTCTAATTTTAAAACAAGACAACACGAGCACGTGTCACTTCTTATATGGCTCTCTAATTTTATAACAAGACAACACGAGCATGGTCACTTCTTATATGGCTCTCTAATTTTATAACAAGACAACACCACCATGCGTCACTTCTTATATGGCTCTCTAATTTTATAACAAGACAACACGAGCACGCGTCACTTCTTATATGGCTCTCTAATTTTAAAACAAGACAACACGAGCACGCGTCACTTCTTATATGGCTCTCTAATTTTATAACAAGACAACACGAGCACGCGTCACTTCTTATATGGCTCTCTAATTTTATAACAAGACAACACGAGCACGCGTCACTTCTTATATGGCTCTTTACTTCTTATATGGCTCTCTAATTTTATAACAAGACAACACGAGCACGCGTCACTTCTTATATGGCTCTTTAATTTTATAACAAGACAACACGAGCACGCGTCACTTCTTATATGGCTCTCTAATTTTAAAACAAGGCAACACGACCACGCGTCACTTCTTATATGGCTCTCTAATTTCAAAACAAGGCAACACGAGCACGCGTCACTTCTTATATGGCTCTCTAATTTTATAACAAGGCAACACGAGCACGCGTCACTTATTATATGGCTCTCTAATTTTATAACAAGGCAACACGAGCACGCGTCACTTATTATATGGCTCTCTAATTTTATAACAAGACAACACGAGCACGCGTCACTTTTGATCTTAATATCATGGCACATTAGCACCATCCGATTTCATTTTCTATAACACGAGTTATGTGCCATTCGTGAGAAATTGTCGATTCTTACGGATGGCGGGATGTATACAGTACTGGCTCTACTCAGGAAAAGGTGGGTGGTCTGCCTCCACCACTAAAAATCGACCGTTATATATAGCCAAAATGTGCTGAAAACAACGTAATACACCATTCAACAACAACAACAACAACCTTTACGACTGTCCTTTGTAGACAAGTGCACATTTGGGCTTCATTGCACCGATAGTTTGACAATATTTTTTTTTAAAATGTTTAGAGGTATGAACTCGCTTACACTTTAGTCACTATAGAAATGCACTGCCCCACAAGGAAGACGCTTTGCTTATCTTGATAATGGTTTATCTTGATAAGGTCGCTTCTGAAATCACGTCCGCTTTGTCGAAATATTGAATAACTATTTATTTGATTTAACTATACTTGTCGAAGTCCATGCCATCTTGGTCGTTTTCGTTGGTCGTTGTCGTCCATCAGACAGAACACAAACAGTGCATGAGTTTTACCTTGAAGATATGCGAAGATATGCCACCGAATTTCGTACGCGACACGTCTGTATGGTATCTTCGAGTTGATTGAGTTAAACAACAATATGAGACCACACTCTACTTCTTCGTACCATGTCCATTTTGTCTGTCTGCCATAACGACCTCCGATATCTGGTAGTTAGTGTACACAAGTCATTCTGACAGGTGTTATTTTCAAATACTAGTAAATGATTCACAACCGTGCAAATACAAAGGAAATGTCATCGACCATGCTGCACATAATGTTGTAGTATGGTTGGTGAAATTTCCTTTGATGAATGCACTACGGGATCGGAGCTATACCATGCTCTAATTGCCAGTAAATGGACGTTAGAGAATGGTTGTTATTTTGACAGGGTCACTAAGTACAACATACTACAAAACAGATCGAGTCTGTCTGTCACAGGATGGCCATGAGTGATTGTGACTAACTCATGAAAGAATCAATATCAGTGACTGCATTTACATATAAGTTTAATGCAACTTTTAAAATATGTTAAATAAATATACAATTATCAAAGAAAAACAAGCAAATACACAGATGAAAGATGCAAAAAGAATGTTGTATTATTAACTTCGGGCCTTTTATCTTTCCAGAAGAACTATTTTTACCTACACTTTTACTGTCCTTACTATCAACAACTCGAAAGCAAACTTATTATCTAACTCTGCTTTATGCATCTCCATATCCATCTACACGTTACATCCATTTTCATAAAACGTCATAGATACATTGCCCTTCGCCAGAGGAGGAGTAATATTGCTTTTGGGGTCACTAGATCAAATGCCAAGGTCACCTTGAGCTCATATGGACATACGCATTCCACTTGATAACTTTAGAAGTATAAAACCCACACTAGTTAAACTTCAAATGCTTTTTGCTTGGAAAGAAGAAGAAGCCTAATGATTTTGTGTTCAGTAGGTCATCAAGGTCATCAAGGTCACATTGACCTGACAAGGACCGAATCCTGAGAAACATTTCACCCACTGTAACCTGTAACTATTAGAATTACAATTTTGAAACTTTAAAGAAATAGTACCCGTGCTAATACAATGACTGCTATCAATTTTGGGTTTAGTAGGTCAAAGGTTATATTAACTATTATACCGACAATCTTGAAACGTTATACAAATAATATCCATGTTATACCAACGACCCTATTGATTTTATGGTTAGTAGATCAAAGGTCAAGGTCACTGTGACAATTCGTTCCCGGCTGTTATTCATGAACTATTTTACCTACAATCTTGAAACATGATACAAATAATGCTCTTGGTTACACAATAGTATACCTCTAGCGTTTGTCGTTTCAGACAAAACTATATAAATATAGATGTCCTCAGTATCGTCTACGTGATATTTTGGTCAAAATTGGTCAAGTGGTTTCTGAGAAGATGTCGTTTACAAATACCCTATGTAAGTCTATGTAAAACATGTAAAATCTCCATATACAAACTTTGGCACCCCGGAGCACAGCCATTTTTAACCCTAGGAACTTCGTTTGAACAACATTTGTAGTCTAGGAGTTGGCAATTATTTATAATAAAAACTTTTAAAATTTGTTCAGCTGTTCTTGAAAAGAAGATATTTTAAGGTTTAGAACATATATGGTAATGGCCAGATGATCAGCACAGTGACATGTATCTCGATCAATTACCAATCATGCAAACTCGGCCAATCCCGTCATTCCTCGTTATTCGGGCTCACACTTCGAAGAAGTGAACGAGATGTTGCGAATGGGTCAATTCCATGGAATCATATCTATTGTTACGTCATACCAACATGGCGGCGCCCTAAATTACCACCAAAATGCATTCGCAGTCAAAATAAATATTGTCATCAGCGTTTTGCAATGTCATTTAAACGATGGTTCTATCTACCGTTTATTTACATGACGGTGCTGATATAAACTGCTTGCGTAATGTAATATCAAATTTGCAGCGAAAACTAAACATCAACACGCGCGGTCAAATTGTTTATAAAGCAACGGAGCCCAATTTTCTGTCCCGTTGACTCTCGTTGATTTTGAACATAGTGATTGGTCGAAATAAATACAAGGTGAGATTCAGAACGTAGCCGGATTAGACAGAGTTTATACAAATGCTTTGTATTATATGTAGTGGGAGATCTATCCCGTGGAGAATGGTAGATTGCATATCTTGTCAACTGTTAATATAAGCGGCTAAGTTGGTTGGAGCGTTTTCTACTTCCGTCTACTGACCTCGTGGGTAATGGTTCGAGTCCACATAAGGCAAGATTCCGTAATACCAAATTATGTTAAACTAGTGCATGGAACTACTACGCAACTAATTTGATTATTCAGTGAACACCTCGTCCTAGCTACGGGCCTGCATAGATAAGGTAGTGTTATGTTGAACGGTCATAACACCATATTGACATCGTTTTGAAGGAATTTTAGATTAGGTACAATATAGCCTACAGAAACTCCGGAGTTCAGATAAACATTTGATCGTGAAGCGAAGCAAGATCAGGAGTCATGGTCCAAATATGTAAGTACAAATTGATTGTTGAGATATAAATATGTAAAACGTTTTACATTATAATAATCCTAAATTGGAAACTTATTTAGTGTGTGTAGGCGGTTTTATAAACTATTTCTTGTATAACCAAATAACTGTATCAGTTTTTGTGAGAGCTTACGGTGACAGACCAGTCAGGAAGTACTTCCGGGTCGTAGCGTGCTAAAATAGTTCCTTGATAAAAATTCCAAAGTTTCTAGTTTGCATGTGTTTTCCCAAGATTAGTTTTTATTTCATTGTTAAATCTAACCTGAGGTTAAAGTAGTATGTCTGTTGTCATGAAAAGTAAGTATTTTACTGTGTTTGTCAGGATTATTTCTTTGGAGAGTATGAGCAGGAAAACTATTTACTGTGTTACGTGTTGTTTTAGTATTTTTTTCCGACATGAAAGATCTTACGTAGCCATGTACCATTCAATTAACAGCAGCACAGTTTACATACAATATATAGCGGAAATTCCCGTGTCGCCTTTCTTTTTGCTTTCAGTATATATACTGGCGGTCAATGAAAACGCACCAGTAGACTATATTAGTGTTAAATCTTATTGCTAAAGTAATTTATAAAAGCAAGCGCACATTTTGATATTGAAGGATATTAATTATGAATTGTAAAAACTGATTTTCCCAAATTTCCTAAACATGGTGTATTGTGTTCATTTAAATCATACGGGTAGAAAATAAAAATCGCACATCTTGTAACAATAATACCAAGCTATGTTGAACCGTTTTATCGTTTCTAAGAAATTATCCTGACCTCACGTTATGCCAGCAAAATAACACCATGCCACACTCAAGAGTTACAAGTGATGTTATCTTGTTGAAATACCTTCGTTAGCTTACTAAAATAACGTGGGGTAGGGTTTATGTCTTAGGAGCGGTAAAATAGTTACACTATACATCATGTTAAGGAATACACTATACACCATGTTTAGGAATGTTGAGACATTCTGTTTTTGTAATTCATAATTAATATCGTTCAGTTTCAAAATATGCGCTTATTGTTATAAAGTACTTTAGCAATAAAATATAACTCTCATATAAAGTACTGGTGCGTTTTCCTTGACCGTCAGTATATACTTGTGATAGGTAGTAAGGCCGACTAGTCTATTTATAGTACAGACATTATCTATATAACAAACACACATGCCTTATCATGGGCGCAAATTCAGATAAATATTTGAACTTTGTTTTCAAATCAGTCATTTCGATTAAGGTATGGGACATCGTCTGACTGAAGACACATTCAGCGATAAAAGATAAACATTTAACCCTTTCGCCGCTAAATTTCAAGTGTCGTCTAAAATTTGAATTCAAACCTTGTGATAATGTTATAAATAAAGTGTTATGAAAAACAGTTTTACTGCTTGGCGAACAGTGTGGGTAGTGTGCATTTTGATCTGGGCCTAAACTGGTCGTAGATCAATGTTTTCGACTGTGACAGCTAAAGGGTTAAACGACATAAGTCTTATTTTGTCCATTGTTAGTTTAGCTTAACATAAAAACCAAGTCATTGTTTGAGCTAAACATAGTTTACCAGCTACTTGCATAATATAAATTATTACTAACAAAAGAAAGGGCAGAGCATTTGAAAGTCCGTTGCACAATGCTTTGATACAATCAATCCAAAGACCATTATATACTCAAATGAAAAAGGAACGCAACACGCGAATTTCCGCTATATATTGTATGTACAACATGCCACACTGTTAACGGAATGGCACATGGCTACGTAAGATCGTTCCTTTCGGAAAAAAGACTTAAACAACAATAACACAGCAAATAGTATTCCTGCGAAGTTTGATTATTGACAAAGTACGCGTTTGGCGCAAACTTAGGATGCAAAATTGTGCAAACTCTTTAAGTTAAATACAGTACTGAACTGGCTCAATTTTTCAAAGAGGAACTTCAACATTTACGAATTTCTTGTTACGACGTGTATTATGATTAAAACGTCTACAACATCACAGTCGTGTCCTGTAACTAACTGCAACTTTTGTCATCTTGGGTTTTCCTTGAAATATATATGGAATTAAGTCTGCAGTAAATACAGAAAGGGTGGTGGAGACAGGGTTACCGTATTGGAACGGTCAGTAGGCAGTAACGCCTACAGGTAGGCAATAACGCCTACAGGTTAACTTGAATCGATTGTATGTGTACACAACCTCGCTATTATCCTGTCCTCAGCGCTCAAATAGACAAGACAGTGTAAACAAAACTACATTCCATCTAAAGGAATTGTCTAACAATAAAGTCCAAATCCAGAGAAACTAACAAAAGAAACACTAAGCTATTGTTGTAAAGCTATATACAATACAAAATAAGAAACATCTCAGGATGTATCCAGAACTGTACTTAACGACTACAACAACCACAACAGTTGCAGTCAAAGAGAAAACGACCAGAAAACCGTAGGGACAAAAGCTCATCCACTTACCTCCCTTGGTCTAGGTTTTAGTAGGTGCAATCATAGAGGTTGTCCTGTCATCGCACAAGGGAAAAGTGAAGCGTAGTGACTGACTGTAGAGGGGTCAATCACTAAACATACAGTGCGTTGTAATACTAAATGGTCGTACCCTTTTCAGACGAACCTCCTGATTAATTTTATAAAGTGTTCAGGAAACCCGCCAGATCCTTTAACTTTCGAAGTCTATGTATAGGATAGAGGGTATGAAGAGAAATCATCACCATTAAGAAACCGAAAGGGAGGGAGCGTAGCAACATACAAACGTCGTAAGATCTTTGGTCATGATCACTTTCATACTATATTTGTTAAACAAACTGTTAAATGGTTTATCAAAAGAGGTTATGACCATATCATTTTGAAACGCACTGTATGCTTGGTGGTGAACCCATTTACAGTTCTCCACTATGCTTTCCTCTTTAACTGTGCGATGACCGGACAAGGGGTGGACCCTATGATGACGTCTACCTAAAGTCCAAAAGGACGGTGACATTTGATGTTTGTCTGCAATCTTGTCTTCCGTGCCCTCAGTCGTTTGTTCTTTTGTTGCTCTGGCTTCTGCCAAGTCATTGAGTAGTTTCTTTGTTGCTTTCTAGGCTATTTATTTTTGTATTTATATATACACGAGCATCTTTGTGTTTTACTTATATTGCCTATGAATGCTGCCTTGTTGTTTTTTTACAGCACGTCGGCACATAAATAGGTCATATTGTGCGCCAAAATTGATGAAAGATGAAGAAATGAAGTAGTAAATAAAAATTAATGTAAATATATAAAGATCAAACTATTTATAAATAAGGGATGATATGGTAGTAATATAAACTATGTATATATGTAGATCAACAAATGCTCGTCAACGGGTGTACAAACAAGAAATCTAATACAAGAATAAAATCTATAGTATCAAATAACTCTTTCATAGTATTAACATTGTAGTATCTTTGCCGCATAGGATCAAAGTGTACACAATCCAACAATATATGTTTGACCGTTAACGGTGCAGCCTTGATGGTTAGAGAATACTTCATGGCGGGGATTTCTTTCTTTACACTGTCTCGTTTTATTGGATGACAGTTGGGTAAGTGTGAGGTTTGGTACATCCAACAACCTAGTTTAAACCCCAGCGGACTTTTTTTAACACTGACCGTTCCAAGGTGGTAGCCCTATTCTCAACCCTTTTGTGTTTGTGATGTCTTTTTTGGCCTTTTATTCATCTTTAAATGTGTTCTTTGTTTCTGTGTGTGTTTGTGGTTGACTGTCGTCCTTGAATGCTACTTTTCATGTTCGAGTTTTATATCTATATTTGAGATTATATGCAATTTAAAGCCGGTTTAAACATATTGTGGCCAATAAATTCTTTGTTTACAATGTCCCGTATCAATGGATAACAATATGATAAATTTGAGGTTATAAGCAATTTAGAGCCCGGTTTAAACATACTGTGGCCCACAAATTATTTGTTTTACAATGTCCCGTATTAACGGATAGCAATACGGTAAACTTGAGGTTATAAGCAACCTGGAGCCTAGTTTAAACACACTGCAGCCTATACATGCTTTATTTACAGTGTCCAGTATTACTGGATTACAACAGGATTTGATGCAACTTAGAGACATCCGTTATAAGTGGATATCCATATTGTAAACAGTTTATTTTAAGTATACATAGAGGAAATTTGTTGTTTTGGAGTGAATAACATATTTTTTTCATCGAGAAGTGAGAAAACTTTATATTTTCACGAATGGATAAAAGTTTTCTCACTTCGACAAAACAACAAATTGTTCACGACAAAACAACAATCTTTTGTTTTATTTGATGACTTTACAAACAATTGTTAAGGGAAACTACGGTAGAGTAACAGGGGAGGCTATAACTAAGCCGCTTTACACATTTTTTGCCCGACTACAACAAATAGTCCAACGATATTTTATTTATATCCAAATAGAGTTTTTCTTTTTAATATATTTGTATTAAATATAATAGAATATAAAAGTGGTGTTTTCCATCAAAGAGAAGTAACGCAATGGAAGCAACTCTTTCGTTTTTTAAAAAAAATAGTCCCGGCAGCTACTGTGAAAATAAAACTACATTTTACAATGTGAAATAATACTTTTATTTCACTGATAAAAAACAGCATTTCATTGCTTATCATAAAATAAATAAATATATTTTGTAAATATATATTTTGTAAATGCGTGTTTGGGGGTGGCTGTTTGGGGATGCATGACCTGTTCGCATTTTGTTTGCTTCTACCCAATAAATTATTTCACCATGTTAATACTTTACAGTGTGCTTTAATGGAGATTTTCTTAGATGATTAAAATTAACATTGTCTGCAGGAAAATGTTTCTTCTTGAGAGGTTATTTCAAATGGAACATGATTGCCATTGTACAAATATTCAAAGTAGATATAAAAATCGAACAGTAAAGGTAGTATTATTGCCATTGTACAAATATTCAAAGTAGATATAAAAATCGAACAGTAAAAGTATTATTATTGCCATTGTACAAATATTCAAAGTAGATATAAAAATCGAACAGTAAAAGTAGCATTCATGAACGACAGTCAACCACAAACACACACAGAAAAAACACCTTTAAAGATGAATAAAAGACATCACAAACACACAAGGGTTGACAATAGTGTTAGAACGGTCAGTGGCCAAAAAAAGGGGCCGGTGGGGGTTTAAACCATATTCTAGGATGCACCAAACCTCACTCTTAACCTATAAACGGGACAGTGTAAATAAAGATATCACCAGCAGGTTATATTCTCTAACAAACCAGGCAGCATTAATAGGCAATATAAGTAAAACGCATACATGATCATGTATATATAATAGAAAAAATAAAAGCCTAGAAAGTCACAGAATAAGTACTTATTTTTGGCAGAAGCCAGAACAACAAGAGAATGAATAATTAAGGGTTGACAAAACAAGATTAAAGACAAACACCAAACGCTACCATCCTAAAGGATTTAGGTAGGCATCATCTTAGGGTGCACAATCTGACCGGTCATTGCACAATCAAAGTGGAAAGCGTAGAGGCGGGTAAATGGGTCTATCACTAAACATATAGTGCGTTGCAAAATGATAGGGTAATAACCTCTTTTTATAGGAGTTTCATTTCTTCTAAGTGTTCTTGAGGCAACGATATCTCAGATGAGAAACAGTTTATCATGATGTAACTGTATATCATCACTATGCTGTTATTCTCATCATTTATAAACTCGACAAATCTACTTACAGGTATTATCAGATGTGGATTCGCCTTACTCGGACTGTTTGCCATCTTTAAAGGTACTGTATGGCATACTCCGTAATTAGAGTTTAATTATTATCATCTTCATGATCGTCTTCAGCATCATCTTCATGATCATCACTAGCACCATTTTCATGATCATCTCTATCATCATCTTCATGATCATCTCTATCATCGTCTTCCTGAACATCTCTACCATCGTCTTCATGATCATCTCTATCATCATCTTCATAACCATCTCTACCATCGTATTCATGATCATCTCTACCATCGTCTTCATGATAATCTCTATCATCATCTTCATGACCATCTCTACCATTGTATTCATGATCATCTCTATCATCATCTTCATGATCATCTCTATCATCGTCTTCCTGATCATCTCTATAATCGTCTTCATGATCATCTCTATCATCGTGCTCATCTCTAGCATCATCTTCATGATCATCTCTAGCATCATCTTCTTGATCATTTCTAGCATCATCTTCTTGATATTCTCTATCATCATCTTCTTGATCATTTCTATCATCGTCTTCCTGATCATCTCTATCATCATCTTCATGATCATCTCTATCATCATGATCATCTCTAGCATCATCTTCATGATCATCTCTATCATCGTCTTCATGATCATTTCTAGCATCATCTTCATGATCATCTCTATCATCATCTTCCTGATCATCTCTATCATCATCTTCATGATCATCTCTATCATCGTATTCCTGATCATCTCTATCATCGTCTTCATGATCATCTCTATCATCATGATCATCTCTAACATCATCTTCATGATCATCTCTAGCATCATCTTCTTGATCATTTCTAGCATCATCTTCATGATCTTCTATAACATCATCTTCATGATCATCTCTAGCGTTATCTTCATGATCATCTCTATCATCATCTTCGTGATCATCTCTAACATCATCGTCATGATTTTCTCTATCATCATCTTAATGATCATCTCTAGCATCATCTTCATGATCATCTCCAGCATCATCTTCATGATCATCTCCAGCATCAATTTCATGATCATCTCTTTCATCGTCTTCATGATCATCTCTATCATCGTCTTCATGACCATCTCTATCATCATGATCAACTCTAGCATCATCTTCATGATCATCTCTAGCATCATCTTCATGATCATCTCTATCATCGTCTTCATGATCATCTCTATCATCGTCTTCATGACCATCTCTATCATCATGATCATTTCTATCATCGTCTTCATGACCATCTCTATCATCATGATCATTTCTAACATCGAAGACATGATCATCTCTATCATCATCTTCATGACCATCTCTACCATCATCTTCATGATCATCTCTATCATCATCTTCATGATCATCACTATCATCATCTTCATGATCATCTCTAGCGTCATCTTCATGATCATCTCTATCATCGTCTTCATGATCATCTCTATCATCGTCTTCATGATCATCACTATCATCATCTTCATGATCATCTCTAGCATCATATTCGTGATCATCTCTACCATCATCTTTGTGATCATCTCTGCCATCATCTTCGTGATCATCTCTAGCACCATCTTCATGATCATCACTAGCATCATCTTCTTGACCATCTCTATAATCACGTGATCACCTCTATCATCCTCTTCGTGACAGTCTCTATCATCGTCTTCATGATCATCTCTAGCGTCATCTTCATGATCATCTCTGTCATCATGTTCATGATCATCACTAGCATCATCTTCGTGGTCATCTCTATCTTCATCTTTCTGATCATCTCTATCATCATCTTCATGATCATCTCTACCATCATCTTCATGATTATCTCTATTATCATCTTCATAATCATCACTATCATCCTCTTCATGATCATCTCTATCTTCATCTTCATGATCATCATTATCATCATCTTCATGATCATCTCTAACATAATCTTCATGATCATCTCTATCATCATCTTCATGATCATCACTATCATCATCTTCACGGTCATCTCTAGCATCATCTTCGTGATCATCTCTATCATCGTCTTCATGATCATCTCTAGCATCAAGATGGTCATCTCTAGCATCATATACATTATTATCTCTGGCATCATCTTCGTGATAATCTCTATCATCACCTTCATGATCATCTCTATTATCATATTCATGATCATCTCTAGCATCATCTTCATGATCATCTCTAGCATCATCTTCATGATAATCTCTAGCATCATCTTTATGATCATCTCTACCATCATATTCATGATCATCTCTACCATCATATTCATGATCATCTCTAGCATCATCTTCGTGATCATCTCTATCATCATCTTCGTGATCATCTCTACCATCATATTCATGATCATCTCTAGCATCATCTTCATGATCATCTCTATTATCATATTCATGATCATCTCTAGCATCATCTTCATGATCATCTCTACCATCATATTCATGATCATCTCTAGCATCATCTTCGTGATCATCTCTATCATCATCTTCGTAATCATCTCTACCATCATATTCATGATAATCTCTAGCATCATCTTCATGATCATCTCTAGCATCATCTTCGTGATCATCCCTAGCATCATCTTCTTGATCATCTCTAGCATCATCGTCATGATCTCCTCTATCATCATCTTCATGATCATCTCTACCATCATCTTCATGGTCATCTCTAGCATCATCTTCGTGATCATCTCTATCATCATCTTCATGATCATCTCTAGCATCATCTTCATGATCATCTCCAGCATCATCTTCATGATCATCTCTACCATCATCTTCATGGTCATCTCTAGCATCATCTTCATGGTCATCTCTAGCATCATCTTCGTGATCATATCTATCATCATCTTCATGATCATCTCTAGCATCATCTGCATGGTCATCTCTACCATCATCGTCGACGAAGGAATTGACAGTAATGTACTATTAACGTTTAACCGTATTATCTGAAGAGATTTAAGAGTTAAAAGCAAGAATAAAAATTAAATGACTTTGACCTGCGGCTTTGAATAACGACTCCAGTGTTTCTGTGCGACACGTTGTTGTCAAGCTGCAAGATTGGAGAAATATAACTTTTGCTCATATGACAACACGCTAACTGTATTTAAAGAAATGGTACTCTACACACAATCTATTTATATCAAACAGTCCTGAAGTAGTGGATAGTACACACATTTCCTGATTTTGACCTTGAAAATACGACACTGTCAAATTATTAATGCAAAACATACACACGTCAAGTAGTTGCGATATTCAATTGCTTTAATATAATAATGTGATATAAACGTATTACGTACGAGTGAATTATCCTCATTGCCGATTTATTTCTACATCTTTATGTATTCTTACCAAACGTGGTATTAGTCAGATAGCATTGCATATTTATAGAAGTAGCTGTCTTACCTGATCGATGTTAATATCTCTGTAATGCTTGCGTCGAATTTGCTCAATGCCGAACGTATCCAGGATGTTGCTCAGAGGCATGGCTGATGGTAAACTTCATTATTTCATCTCCCATTGAAGTTGTTGTCGCAATATAATCAAACATGGTGTGTCAATGGGACGTAATACCCGCTTTCATTTGAATTATATATTAGTACAACGTCGACAAATATCAGACAGTTGCTATTATTGATTGCGGAATAAAATGATATAGATTCATAAACATTATGAGATTTAACCAATGAATGGCATAACTTAAATTTTGGAGTTATATAAATCTTAATTAATTATCTTCAATCGATTCAGGACTACACTGTCAAGCCAGGTACTGTCTGAATTGTGATGGCATCCCTCATGCGCGTGAATGTGATACAGTGAAGAAATGTGGTTCAAATGAGGTATGTATATTCTTTCTGATATTTTAATGTTTTTATCGAGGTGTTGTTTGATAGAACCGTAGGACATTTGCGCTTAACATATTTTTACTATAATTGTGTAATAACTTCCATTTGCAAGGAAGTTTCCAGGTAGAATGCAATTCCGAACACCCATCATTCGCTTTTGTCTGAAAAGTTCTGGAAATGTATGTTTCGAACAATGGCGTAGTGCCCACACCCTCGTAATGGAATAAAATGAAATACCCAACAAATCCGTTTGCCTTATTTGTAAATAACTTTAGAGTAAATTTCGTAATTGTATTGTTTTAAGGCATACACATATAAACTGAAAGGAAAAAGAAACGCTACTCGGGAATTTCCGCTATGTGTTGTATATGCTGCACACTTAATTCCATATAATATTCCAAGGAAATCCCAAGATGTTTTGTAAAATGAATTTTCATTTAGTTAGAGAAAGGACACAACTGTGATGTTGCAGACGTTTTAATCACAGAACACTTTGTAACAAGAAATTCATAAATGTTGAAAAGTTTGCAAACTTTTGCATCCTAGGTTTGCTGACATGCTTGAGACAAACGCGTACACTGTCAATAATGAAACTTTGAAGGAATATATTTGCTTCGTTACGTGCTGTTTTAGTCTTTTTTTCCGAAAGGAAAGGTCTTACGTAGTATTGTACCATTCAATAACAACAGCTTATTGTACATACAATATATAGCGGAAACACCCGAGTTGCGTTTCTTTTTCCTTTCGGTATAGAACAACAATAACATGTACAGCCACGTATTAAATAATAGCGGTCGTCGTCGTTCATTTTTGTGCGTGTTTGTTTTATGCCTAGACTGTACATTTTCTGCTCAATGAATACAAAACCAAATAGATATAAAATATAGATATACAACTCGAACAGAAAAATTAGCATTAATGGACGACAGTCAACCACACACACTCAAAGAACAATTTAAAAATGAGTAAAAGGCCAAATAAGACATCACAAACACAAAAGGTTGACAATAGGGCTACCGCCTTTGAACGGTCAGTGATAAAAAAGGCCTCTGGGGTTTAAACCAGGTTCTAGGGTGCACCAAACCTCACACTTACCCTACTGTCATCCCAATAAAACGGGACAGTGTAATTAAAGAAATCCACGCCATGCACTATTCTCTAACCAACAAGGCACCATTAATAGGCAATATAAGTAAACACAAAGATGCTCGTGTATATATAAATACAAAAAAGAATAGCATAGAAAGCCACAAAGAAGGTACGCAATGAATTGGCGGAAGCCAGAGCAACAATAGAACAAACCATTGAGAGCACGACAATACAAGAGTGCAGATAAACATCAAACGTCACCGTCCTTTTGGGCTTTAGGTAGACGTCATCATCGAAAAAGAAATGTAGATTCACAAAACTCACTCATCCAAAACATGTTCTATTCATAAGAAACGACACTTACATGGATAAATAAAGGCAAAGTATGCATGCGACATCACACACACAAAATGGTTGACATCAGGAACGGCCAGTGGCAAAAAGGCTGATGGGGGTTTAAACCAGGTTCTGGGATGAACCAAGTCTTATTATTACCCTATTGTCATCCCAATTAAACAGGACAGTGTAAATATAGAAATTATCTAACAAACTAGTCATTATTAATAGGCAATATAAGTAAAGGACAATTATGATCATGTATATATGAATATAAAGAAACAAATTCATAAAAAGATACAACGTAAGTACTCACTGCCAGAGCAACAAGATAATAAACTACACGACACGCTTTTCAGGTGCACCTTTTCTTGTTTACCCTTTTCATCATAACAGGTCCATTTTCAATGCATTGTTGTTATTGTCCATACATTTAATAATTTACCATAATTTTGCTATGGTTAGTGGTTTTGTTGCATAATGTTGCTATCTGAAACTGGTTCATCGGATGAATTTTATTTTATACTGAAGGAAAAATGAAACGCAACTTTGTATTAATAATCGAATATCTTGACGTGCATCACTATTTTCACGTGCATTTAACTAAAAAACTATAATTTTATTTCAGTACACTGTATTTAGGTGTGATATAAATATTCTGCTAGTTTTGGGTGACTCTGCGTGTTAGATAAAACGTTCATAAGCGAAACCAAGCGTTACGTCATATCACGCGGACAGTATATACTAACAACGTATTCGGTTATAAATGGTCCTGGCACTTATTCGGTTGTTCGGAGGACCCTTTATGTTCACGGTGATTTCACGACGGTTTCGGGCGGTTTTTGCTGGGGTGCGGAAGCGCTGACATAGGTGCTTGAGACGAAAATACGCATCATCTTGACGTGACGTAACAACTGAAAGTCCTTGTTTATGGCGGCTGTTGGTCAATAAAGTATCTCTCAGACGCTGATATAGTCTTGTTATAGTGAATTTATGCACACCAAGATGGACAGACACCATACGCTGCGAAATTTCGTTCAACGTCTATCTGACGGAGTCTTCACGCTCCTCTTTACGTAAACGTGGCATAAAGAAAACCTTACTAAATTTGACAATATTGCTGGATTCTTGATAAATAATGTCGTGCGACAAAATTAAGACAGAAAGTGTTTCCCGAATAAATATACCATGACCCGTGCACCGCGTGCAACTGGTAAATTTTGTAATTCATGCTTTACTTAAGAATAATTTTTAAAATGAAATATGATGGAGGTATCGGTAGCGAACAAATAACACTTCATATTTATACTGACCCTAATAAATGTTTCTTTTTTCCTTAAGTATATAAAAAAAATATTAATGATATATTTTATTGTTCGTTCATTTGTTTGCAGGTCTGTTTTCATGACCAGGTTGTATCAGCATCAGGTCGTATTACACGAACCCTTGGTTGTAGAGACAACTTGGTAAGTTACCATACACTTAATAATAAAAAGATGTTAAACGTCTTATCTAAACCAGTGACGTAGCCATAATATCACTTGTCACCTTTACTTTTCCTTCAAACTCTCTCAAATATTCATTATTTTGCTGAGAATACATTAAAATGATTTATAGTGAATAAAAAAAGGCATTAGACTAATTGTCTTCATTTTCAAAATATAATTTATTCTTTTCTATAAAAGCTGTTTAAAGTAGTTCATGTCATTATTTTGTTTTTTTTCTACTGAAATCCTTATTTTGTTCAATATGTTTGACCTTCCCAGAGGAGGAAAAAGGAGGCAAAGTAATCCGGGAACCTGCCATATTCTTACTAACGAATATATATTCTTTATCGAGCTCGGAGGATAGCATGCGATACCGTTACCACCCGGTAAATACTAGTAAGCCCCCACCCGTGTCCTCCGATTTCAAGTCCATCTTGCAATCCACTGGGCCATACCAGCCCCAATATTTTGAATTGGAAGGAAAAGTAAATTAAATCTGTAGTAGTGTTTGACAACTATAAAACGAGTATTCATAAAACAGTGTCAACACTATTTCGTGAAATTATATATTTAGATATAGTTCACAGTGTCGTAGCTATATGTTAACATAGATCTAATGGGTTTCATTTGTTCTTGCTTATGATATAACTTTCATAAACCTGAATGTCTGAGCTTAAACCGTGCTATAACTGCCGGTATATTTCAGCCGTGCTATAACTGACAGATTTGGCAGTTATACCATGGTCTACCCAATTTTCTTTTGTAAAGGGCGTTCTTTTGCGAGTTAAATATGTAAAACACGACTACCCATTACCAAAACAGCACCCCTTGACATTGGAAGTGACCAATAATATACAAAGGCGATTGGCTGAAATAATCAAAATACGGGTCATGCTCATGCCGCGTGATAATGCTATTTCTTGATTGGATCGAGCTAAACGCGTACATGGAAAAATGGCAATGGTACAAACAATTTATAGCATATCTTTCTCGTATGCGATTTATACTGCACTCTCGGGCCTACGGCCCTCGAGAAGCAGTATAAATTGCATACATTCGAAAAATTATGCTATAAATATTACTTATGTCTGTTTATCATGTTTATGTAACACACTTTATATTTCTATGGTTGAAAGATCGGGATTTCTTATTGAAACACAATTTATAATCGCTTAATCGATATCGTCCGCCGATAACATTTTAAAAAGCGAAACATTTCGGTCAAAATTATACATAAACTGATTTAAAATATTATAAATAGATTATTTAAAAGCTGGGTTCGATTACAGGTAAATCCTTCACTCGTTGGTAGTTCAAAAAACAAACAAACATAACACGACTACGAATCTCTATATTATACATAAACATTAAACGTTATAGTAGTTTTATAATCAGGAAGTAATGTTATGGGTTACCACATACAAATACTAGTCCTCGAATGCTATAATATAGTACTTGATACCTTATGACCCCTGTCTTGATCGAGCTCCGGAGGGTACTTTCCTAGATGGCGGACCGAGCAAACACGCGAAGGTAGGTCTCATCTTTCAGTGCTTAAATTGCTTAAAGTTTAATGTTCCAGAACAAGAGAATTGCGTGTATAGATAGTATATGCCTAACTTTTGTATGCATACATTTTCATTCTAATCGGTCGACAGGAGATCGGTAATAACAGCGCCAGAAGTCGCGACTGACCGGCGATTACATTTTGATGCGAAAGCGACCTCCAAAATACGCCTTTTTCTCGGCACAAGCATACAACACCAATATTTGTATGTACATATGTCGACAATGTCGTACGGTATCAATCACATAAAGAAATATCTATGATGAAGCCTTATTAAGTCTGTAAAACGGGATATTCAGTAACATGTATGCTATGGAGGGGACCCGATGAACCGAAAGAGAACTTTTTTGACAAGTTTCTTTCCAAAGTGAACTCGATAAATGGTTATGGAGGAGACACAAATAAATACAATAATGAGGATCCTTCGGAAACAACGAACACAAACAAGACACGAAATCAGCATACGCGGTTTTATTGAGTCCGTTCATGAGAGGTAATATAATTTGCAACACCTCTCCCGCTCCTAACTAGTACCGGTTTTTTAAAAGTTGTATTTTACTTAAACACCATAGACTGAACAAAATGTCTAAGTATCAACTTTTGTATCTTAACTAATTTTCTTATTTTAAATATATTTTAGAATAGATATATGATAAGTATTTGGTTTTGGCCCATAGTTTGTAAAACATTTATTTTTTGTTTAAATTGTTACATCTTTTGAGAGTTACCCTCCCTTTATATGAAAACATGAAATGTACTGATAAAACACATAACATGAGTCAAAGATCGCTTAAAGATATACAATTCTTAAAATTGGTATGAAATAATAGAAAAAAACATAAAAAATTGTCCCATTTATCGAAGATTGTCCGTCTATAAAAAAATGAAATATGGATAATCTTAAATTACCTCCCTTTAAATTGAATATTGTTTGAAATTCAAGTAACTGTAATTCAGCGTTAAAGGGACACATGGCAATCTTGAGTTTTATTCAAACATTAAAATTTGCTCCTCGGTTTAGTTATCCTGCGTCATTTTGACTTCAAAACTGCTTGCATATAATTAAATAAAAAAATGAGATTTCAACTTTCTTCAACATTTTACCAAATTTTTAAATATATTACTGGTGCAATATTATAAAAAGTTAGTAATATGCAAAAATAATTTGCTTTGAACTATTCTAACAATTAATATTAATGATTGAACAAACGCAAGTTAAGAGGAAAACTAACGGGACGCCGTGAGTTTTTAAAAAATCTATATTGCCATGTGTCCCTTTAACATTAAATATTTCGAAAATTTCTTTTGCAAATGCATATTTTAGAATTAAGAACATCGAAAGCTTCACTGATTCGAAGTACTTAATAAAATCCTACATACCCAGTTGTATACGTGTTATAACTTATTTCTAAGAAAACACATTGACTTAAATGTTGTAAATTATGTTCATGCAATCAGAGCAGGCAATTTACACTCGTTATTTTGCAGTTTAACCGTATCTCTAATCACGCTCAAAATACACGCTCAAAATACACAAAACAATGAGAATATTACCCCCCCCCCCCCCCCCCCCCCCCCCCCCCCCCCCCCCAAAACACACACACAACACACACTCTTTTTTTAAACAAACATTCTGGAACCTTTCTTCTAAACATTTGTTGACGCGGCAGCCATTTTAACGAGATTCTGGTATCGTTTCTGACTGGCTGATACAGACGCACCTTATATCCGAGATATACAGGTCTCACTACACAGTGCATTTTTACTATGTTGGCCTATATGTATAAAGTTTACATTCCGAACATGAGGTTTCCAAGCTAAAAGTTACTTTTTTATGTAACCAAGACATTTGCTCACACAAAACTGTACACAATCTGGTACGTTGACCAGTTTTTGTTAAATTTGAGTGGTGTCCTCCAATGCATTATTTTGGGCTTTAACTCCAGAGTTGAACCTGAATTCCTACTCTTCTTCAACACCTATACAACTATCATATTTTGGTGGTAGTGTCATCTAATAGCTGCACATCCAATTTCGGACTCTGCAACAACAATAAACATATCTGTCAACAATTATTAAAAAATATTTAAATCCGAAGAACATACTACTGTTTTTAAGGCGTTAGAATTATCTACCGTGAGTTTCAAGGGAGCTATGTAGAGAGACCTTCAAGTGGGGTGGGGGTGGGGGAGTGTGTGCGCGTCTTCAAAATCATAACCATGATAACCGCAACAACTATAGACGACTATATAACAAAAAAATAATATTTATTGGTACTTTTGTCATAGATTATATGAGTTTACGGCTCAAAATGCAACATGCATCAGTTCGCTTTATAATCAGAATTTAGAACCGAAAACAATTTTAACACCATTTTTTAGCTCCTGCACTGTTCATCAGATCTTACCAAACGTATTCAAAACGATAATATAAGCTATATATAAGCTCTGATATTATTAAGTTCAAAACCAGGATCTTTTCGACCTTTTGCCTTCGGGTTTTCGACGTTCGACTTTTCCCCATCGACTTTATAATTTTTCTCCCTCGAGTTGTCAACTTTTTGACTTCTCATCTTCGAGTATTCGCATTGTAGAAACGGTTAGTAGCAGGGCAAAAAGTATTTTTATTAGTCTTCCATAAATTTACGCACTTTCTGTAACATTGCTTTTAGTTGTAACAGAACTGTTGAGGCGTGCTATTATGGCGGCGAGATATTCAGCTATTGTAACAAAAATGTAGAGGCGGGCTATTTGGGTGACGAAATATTCAGCTATTGTAACAAAAATGTAGGGCCTATTGGGCGGCGAAATATTGAGCTGTTATAACAGAAATATGGAGGCGGTCTAATTGGGCGGCAAAATATTGAGTTATTGTAACACAAATATGGATGCGGGCTATTTGGGCTAATGACAATGCTCCTAATTTTTACAGAAATGTGGAGGCGGGCTGATTGGACGGAGGAATGCTCATAGAAAGGCTAATGGAGACATTATCATATGCTCAGAGTGTTGCTCGCCGACTAGCGGTTTCTGTCAAGCAGTGCTCTGCAATGATATGGGTAAAATAAATTAAAAGAATTTGCTTTTTGTTTTTCAGCAAATAAGTTTTCAGCATTTACATGAGCAATTTTGACATATACTAACATATATTATATCTCACTGTCAATGTCAATTTTAGTGGTAATTCTAAAACAATTTAAATCAGTTTTAAGGCTTTCCAGGTAGAACTTGATAATCATGATCACCAGGCTTGAAAGTTCTATCTTGTGCAGTCAAATCATATCTTGTTTTCATTTTTGATTAAAATGATCTGAGATTAGACTGAGCTACCTGACAAGCTTTTGACACGTTTGTGTGAAGTCATGTTGTAAATAAACGTACAGCGTCAATTGTTGATGCATCAGTTAAACTTTTTAACGTCAATTGCTACTTCTCATAAGTTAAAAATAAGACATTATTTTTAAAATGAACTTAAAAACATGTTTTTTGAAGGTCTCGTTGGATCTCTAATAATCTCGCTAAAATCGCCCAAAACGGTAGGACGATTTCAAACGTCTTATTTTCCCCAGGCCCTGGTTCTGGATCCGGATTCTTTTTTTTCCCCTTTTTTGTTTAAGTTTTTTGTTTGAATAACTGTTTTTTTTTTAGAATATATATTAAAAAAAATAAATATTTTTTTATTTTTTTGGTAACACCGTTTTGGATTTGGCGAAACTTAGCTGGAACCATTGCTATGATTTCTAGTTGCCTATTGCGATTTTTTCCGGTTTGTTGTTTTTTGTTGGAGTTGCGACCCCTTGACATTTTTACTTTAAATTTCTTGTCGGCGCTACTCCTCCTAAACGCCTTGTTGGATTTTGACGAAACTTGGCAGGAAGCATTGGTAAGATGTCTATTTGTGCATATTATGCTTTTGTTCCAGTTCGCTGATTTTTTACGGCGTTATGGCCCTTGAACATTTTTACTTTAAATTTCTTGTTGGCGTTGCTCCTCTTCAATGGCTTGTTGGATTTCTACGAAATTTGGCAGGAAACCTCATGTCATGTATGATGTCTAGTTATCATCGAAATATTGGACAAGTATGAAAACCAGCTAGATCTTGTTAGTAACGACAGAGTTATGGCCCTTGATTTGTTGAAAAATACTGTATTGTGTTTGCCTTTGTTAAATCTGTAGTTACTTCATTTTTATCTGACCTTTACCATATTTGTTAAGAACGTTAATAGAACCCCACCCCACAACATTTTTCAAGATCAAACATCATTTTGATTGCTGAAGTTTTAACTTCTTATAATATTAACAATTTACGATTATTTTTGTACTTCAATGATTTTTAATTATTTTATTATTTTATTATTGCCACAAACTATGTATTATAACTAAAAGCGTCCTAACATGTTTCTATCCCAGACGAATCCCCAATTTCTGTTACGGGTAAAATGTAACAAGATTTAAAATATAATCAGATTACACATTTATTCAAATACTACAATGGAACATAATCACTTACAGAAAATACATAAAGTGGATCCAGTATTTCTTTAAAATCCGATATACGAATAAAGTCTATATAATATTGGCAAAATTCCCTTTAATCTAAACTTTTAAGTGTTCCTTTAATCAAAATGTTCAAGTGTCGCTTTAATCCAATTTCTTTTCAAGCCTTTCTTGGTTATTAAATCAGGATGGTCCAAATAATCAATTTTCACTTTTATTATAGATGAGCAGAATAATTGTTTATCCTCTCACAATATAGTTTAATTACAATTTCTAAACTTTTGTCTATATGCCTCAAATACCAATTTATAAACTTGTAAGATAATATATTTGTTATGAGGAACTTTGTTCTACAGTTAACTGAATGTAAACCTCACGGGCTTTTCCAGTTAAAACACGCTGTAAAAGTAATGTCCAATGTCCTATTGACCATTTCAAATTCTCAGCAATTTTCTCGAAATGGAGAAAATATTTGCCAACTTCATTTTCTTGAAAAAGCGGTACTAATCTTATATGCTTTGTAACATCAGAAGTAGATGGGTGTGAGAATGCCGATGAAGGTGAACGTGTCTTCAATTTTGTTTCTGTTTTGTTATTCAATTTCTTTCAATTTTAATTCAGACTCTGTGATTACTAAAAGAGATAATGCACTTTGATCAAAGATTGCTTCTCTACCGAATATTTAACCAAAATGTTCTTAATGTCAGATTTTCTCATAGAAGGTTTAACTTAATATGTTAATTCATAGCTTTGAGCAAGCAAGATCAAGTCATCCTTTTTTTAGTTTATCAAACTCCTCTTTGGTAGGCGAATACATTTTTCAAGATCAAACACCATGATTCTGATTGCTGAAGTTTTTCACTTTTATTATAGATGAGCAGAATAATTGTTTATCCTCTCACAATATAATTTAATTCACTGCATCCAATATTTTGTAAATTTTTCATTAAGATACTTAACCCGATACTTAACATCTAAATACTGAATACTGGAACCAAACAACAGCCCTAAAATGCTGTATTTAAACTGTCATAGAATGTCATAGAACATTTAGAATATTTCAATAACTTAAAGATAAACAAGTTATTTTTTAAATAACCTTAACAGTCATATGATGCCTCATAGAAGGCCATAGACGCTTTAGAATATTCCAGTGACCTTGAATGAGTCATGATATATCACTTGATGTAAATAATAATTTAGAAATTACTAGAATATTATATAAACACTGGTTTTCAATCAAAACAGTCTGGCTTAAGAATCAGTTGTATACAATCCCGCTATTTATATATGTGCTATTAATAGAAACAAATCGACAGCTAGATCAATAAACATGTACACTTATATAACATTATATACATGAGGGTAACAACTGAAAAAAGCAGATTATGACAGTAATACCTATATCCGTCTTATATTTGATGCACGGAATCTGTATATTGTAGAAAAGGAAACACCGCCTGTAACCATTTCATCTGTAATACATGGAATCTGTATTGTTGTAGATTATGACCAGAACCGACATATGTGTTTAAACTGTGATATACAATTGCCCAACGAGGAATGTAACCATATCGTACAATGTGGGATGGACGAGGTAAGTGTGGTCACACAATGCGAAATGAACGAGGTAAGGGTAGTCATACATCTGTGATGGACGAGGTAAGAGTGGTCACACAATGCGGAATAAACAAGGTAAGAGTCGTCAAACAATGCGGGATGGACGAGGTAAGAATGGTCACATAATGCGGAATGGACAAGGTAAGAGTCGTCACACAATGTGGGATGGACGAGGTATGAGTTATCACACAATGTGGGATGGACGCGGTACGAATGGTCACATAATGCGGAATGGACAAGGTAAGAGTAGTCACACATTGCGGGATGGACGAGGAAAGAGTGCTCACACAATGTGGGATGGATAAGGTAAGAGTGGTCACACAATGCGGAATGAACAAGGTAAGTGTTGTCACACAATGCGGAATGGACGAGGTAAGAGTCGTCACACAATGCGGAATGAACAAGGTAAGAGTGATAACACAATGTGGGATGGCTGATGAAAGAGTGGTCGCACAATGCGGAATGGATAAAGTAAGAGTCGTCACACAATGCGGAATGAACAAGGTAAGAGTGATAACACAATGTGGGATGGCTGATGAAAGAGTGGTCACACAATGCGGAATGGACGAGGTAAGAGTCGTCACACAATGCGGAATGAACAAGGTAAGAGTGATAACACAATGTGGGATGGACGATGAAAGAGTGGTCGCACAATGCGGAATGGATAAAGTAAGAGTAATCACACAATGCGGAATGGATAAGGTAAGAGTGGTCACACAATGCGGGATGGACAAGGTGGGAGTTATCATACAATGTGGAATGATGAAGTAACCGTGTTTGTCACCGAGGAACCGGATCACACAATGCGGGATGTACGAGGTAAGAGTGTTAACGATGTGTAACCGGACAACTCAGTGTTGGATAGACTAGGAATGAATACCACTGTGGGATTGACAAGTTATGCGTGATAAAATATTACGCAAAATGTGTGATGGACGAGGTAAGATTGATCACGAAGTGTGAGTTGGACGAGATAACAACGTTACTCGTAACCTGATTCCACACCACTGTGGAATGGACGAGGTAAAGGTGATCACAAAATGTGGTTAGGATGAGGTAAGAGTGTTTGTCACTATGTACCCGGAACATATGGACGAGATAAGAGTGATCACACAGAGTGAGATGGACGATGTAAGAGTGATAACACAATGAGAGATGGACGAGATAGGAATGAAAATACAATGTGGGATGTGTGAGGTAAGAATGTTTGTCAATGTATTACCAGGTCATACCATGTATGATGCACAAGGTAATAATGATCACACAATGTGGGATCGTGTTTGTCGTAACCGAATCACACAATGATGTGGGATCGTGTTTGTTGCAACCGATAAGTATTTTGTAAAATTTAGCTGTTGTTGGCGGGATAGCTACTTTAAAATACCACAAACAAATAAAAAAGATGTCCAAACGTGTCCGTGGATGCTCTACTGGGTCGGGATCTTCTCACATTTGGTTGATTATTGTACTTGTCCAAACTAAGGGCCACAACCCTGGTGTTGCTAATTAGATCAGGCTGGATTTCGAGCGTTCCCGATCTTTTATTAATATCAACATTAATATCAACAATCTGGCTAAGATTGGTATAGATCAGATGAAAAATGAAGGTGCTGGAGCGCTAATGAAACAAAATACATCACTATACACTATTGTGCCAAGTTTGGTAAAGATCAGAAACAAAATACAGGCGCTAGAACACTCACAATACACAATATGGCATTTTTCAATACATCAAGGGTCATCGCTATGGTTTTAAAATGCGATATAGCTGGTTTTGAAACTTGTTTAAACTTCCATTGACTCAACAATCGGGCTAAGTTTGATAAAGATCAAATACAAAATGAATTTGCTAGTGTTCACAAAACAGAATATGGCAATTTCAATAAATCACGGGTCATAACTCTAGTGTTACTAATCTGATATAATAACTAAAAATATTACGAGCTTTTAGTAATATCAACAATCTGACCACTTCGGTAAAGATCAAATACTAAATGCAGGCACTAGAGTGTTCACAAGGCAGAATTTGTCATTTTTCAGCAAACGAAGGAATCATACATCTGGTGTTAATAATCCGTTCTGGTATCCGAGCTATCATTACGATAAAGACCCTGGTAACGTTTGGTAAAGATCCAATTAATAATGAAGGCCTTATCGTGTTAAGAGGCAATATTTAACAGACATACGGGCGACGGACGATCGACGGACGGATGACGGACAACTCGCAATCCCATAAGCTCTGCTGGCCTTCCTTTGATCAGTAGAGCTAACAAGAACACCACCACCACCATCAACCCAATCACTAAACCCATCTCGACGACGACGACGATGACGACGACGACGACCACTACCACCACCACCACCACCACCACCACCACCAAAAACAACAACAACAATAACAACAACACAATGTTGTCTTTGCATTACAGGTTTGCATTGAGAAAATGGGTCATTCTGCCGTTCATGATATCGTCCGGGCTACCGGCTGTTTTAGTAGACTGGTATGTACAACTGAATACACGTATGCAAGGTTTAATAACAATATGTACAAATGAACAAACGAACGGTTTGACATACTTTAACAAACAGATTGAATAATCGGTAATCAATAGGACAATATCTTTGATCTTACACAGCTGATCTGATTTCTTATTACAGATGCATTTTATAGAGTTTAATAACCAGTATTTTTGAGATACGGGAAATATCTCCCGAGGTAGAGAAATGGCCCCGCACTCGATCTTATATCGGGGCCATTTCCCTACAGAGGGAGATATTTTCAGTATCTCAAAAACACTGGTTATTAAACTATATATTACATAATTTAAAATGATATTTGATTAATATTTCTAATGATTCACGCTTTTTAACACCAGTTTGCACGAGAACGCCAACAAACAAAACAAGTGGAATCGGAACTCTTCGTTATATTCCGTAATCGTTATCCCTAGTGGCGGAATCTGACGACGACGTCCGTAAAACAATTGGAACGCCATTTCCCTCCACTGACGGAAAAGGCCGAGCAATGTTCCGTACTGGGAAATATCCCAGTAGAGCAAACAAATATATATAGCTTTTCTATTCCCAGTATTTCCTACACAAATCACAGACAAATATGTAATATAATTTAATACTAAATACTAAACTACAATGATGGTATTTTTAAGCAGGTGATCTCTTAAGAGCTATTGGTCAGTCATTTCAAGAAAATAATCATAGTTTAATTTAACAATATTTTATTGCAAGCTTCATTATACAATACATATATATATATAAACAGTGATATAATAAGCATGAAAACAAAGCAATTGGGTTTGAAAAATAATCATAAATGGATGGGTCATGGTCAAATGAATGTTCTGAACCAAATACAAAATGCATATTTAAGGCATGTGCAATGTCAACCATATAGTACATGTATTGACAGTAATACAACACTATTGATGTGAGCATAATATTAGAAACAATACTTCTGAGGCAGAAAGTGTGCCTTTAATGTCTTTAATGTCAGAAAGTTTGTTGTTTGTTTACGTGAAATAAATTGGTCTATAGAATAGCCAATTTATCCATACAGAGCACGCGTGCAAGCATTTCTAATTAATAAAAAATGGCATAATGTGTATATTCAGATCACTATGTCATAACGTGTATAGTCAGGTCACTAAATGATAGTGTGTAATTCAGGGCGTTATGTCACACTGGGCATACTCAGATCACTATGTCACACTGTGTATACTCAGATCAATATGTCACATTGTGCATATTAAGATCACTATGTCATAATGTGTATACTCAGGTCACTATATGATAGTGTGTATATTCAGGGCGTTATGTCACACTGGGCATACTCAGATCGCTATGTCACACTGTGCATACTCAGATCAATATGTCACATTGTGCATATTAAGATCACTATGTCATAATGTGTATACTCAGGTCGCTATATGATAGTGTGTATATTCAGGGCGTTATGTCACACTGGGCATACTCAGATCACTATGTCATAATGTGTATACTCAGGTCACTATGTCATAACGTATATACTCAGGTCACTATATGATAGTGTGTATAGGGCGTTATAGGTCGATATATGATAGTGTGTATGTTCTGGGCGTTATGTCACACTGTACATACTCAGATCACTATGTCACACTGTGTATACTCAGGTCACTATATGATACATGTGGTGTGTATATTCAGGCCATTATGTCACACTGTGCATACTCAGATCACCATGTCATAATGTATATACCACACATGATAGTGTGTATACTAATGTCACTGCTTTATAATATATATAATAGGGTCACTATGTCATAATGTGTATATTAAGGACTTTATGTCATAACGTTGTAAACTCCGTTATTAAGTCATAAGGTATATACTCGGGTCACTATGGTACAATGTGTATACTCGGGTCACTATGATATAATGTGTATTCTGAGGTCACTTTTTATAGTGTGTATATTCAGGACACTATGTCACAATTTGTATACTCGGGTCACTTTGTTATAATGTGTATTTTCAGGTCACTATTTTATAGTGTGATATTCAGGACACTATGTCATAATGTGTATACTCGGGTCACTATGTTATAATGTGTATTTTCAGGTGACTATGTTATATTATGTATATTCAGGACACTATGTCATAATGTGTATACTCGGGTCACTATGTTATAATGTGCTATTTTCAGGTCACTATGTTATAGTGTGTATATTCAGGGCATTATGTCATAATGCGTAAACTCCGTTTATAATGCCGTAATGTGTATACTCGGGTCACTATGTTATAATGGGTAATTCAGGACACTATGTCATAATAGTTTACCCGGGGTCACTATGTGATAGTGTGTATATTCAGGGCATTATGCCATAATGTGTAAACTCGGTTAATTATGTCATAATTGGTATAGTCTCTGGTCACTATGTCATAATGTGTATATTCAGGACACAATGTCACAATGGGCAACTCCTCGGGTCACTATGCCATTGGTATATCCATGTCACTATGACACAATGTGTTTAATTGGGATACTTTGTCACAATGTGTATACTAAGGTCACTATGCCATAATGTTCATACTCGGGTCACCACTGTCATAATGTTTAGACTCATGCCACTATGTCATAATGTGCATATTCTGGACACAATGTCATAATGTGTAATCACGGTCATCATGTCATGATGTTTATAGTCGGGTCACTATGTCATAATGTGTATACGCAGGTCACTATGTTATAATGTGCTTTTCTTTCTTCTAACTTCATTAATTTACCATATCGTTTACGTTCAGGGATGCTGACGCTGCAATGAAAGCATTAAACAGCACTTCCACCCTCACACTACACACCAACCACATAACACCTTCGGTGTATCACAGCATTGCTTTAACTGCTGTGACAAAGACCTTTGCAACACACATTGTGATTTCGACTATCCTACTGCGCCAACAGGTATGTTATATATTTTCTTAATATAATATACACCCGCAAAATAATTTAAATAATTTAAGGACCTCGTTTAGATTTTGGTCATTTTTTAACATTGCTGTAATTGAACAATTTACTGACTGTTTGCAAGTGTTTAAAATTAGATGTAAAAATCGAGCAGGAAACGATGCATGCAAGGAGGACAATCAACCACAATCACACACAGAAACAAAAAAAAACTTTAAAGATGAATAACAGACAAAATAAGACACCACAAACGCAAAATGGTTGACAATAGGGCTACCGCCTTGGAACGGTCAGTGGCACCATTATGTAGTCCGAGTATTAACTTTCATACCCCGTTCAATCCCTTCTCCAAGAAGCGAAAATGGGCTTAGCTGAGGTATGAAATAAAATATATTGCATATTGTAAAATTAAAACATTTAGTAGATAATGTTAAACAGTTTACGCATTTTTTCAGAGAAACTTTTTAAAAATGTTTTATTGTCGAAATATCCGTTATACAATTCTACTAATATACGCTTTCGCATCGCTTAATAGAATTAAGGCGGGACCACGTAATGCAAAAGGGCCGCTGTGGGGTTTAAAACAGGTTCTAGGGTGCACCAAACCTCACTCTTACCCTATTGTCATCCCAATAAACGGGACAGTGTAAATAAAGGTATCCCCGCCAGGTTATAATCTCTTACAAAACAAGGCAGCATTAATAGGCAATATAAGTAAGACATATACATGATCATGTATATATATAATATAAAAAACAAAAGCCTAGAAAGTCACACGTTTAGTTTTATTCTTGCATAATTGTTACATTTGTTATGTTACACACATGTATTATTTTTTCATATAAATAAGAAATCCATAATATTTAAGATTAAGTTATTATTACGGTTCTATTTTGTCGTCTTTAAATTATTTTGAGGAGTTTATATATACCACAAAGTGTTCAGCACGACTTTTCAAGGAAGTAGATTAAACATATAGACATTGGTATAATTGTTAGAAGCGTTAAAACATGCTAGGTAACGATGGGATTTTCAGCATGTTGTGTTATTTCATAAGAAACCATTTCGTTATACACACGTAATGTGTTTGAAATTGGCAATACTTGCCCATTCGGTTATTCATTAAAAAAAATACGTTAAAATATGTTCACAAAATAAGTTTATTCTCAAACAAAATCATTCCTAATTTTGTGATTTTAAGATTATTTCTCTTTTCATTGAATTCAGAACGATTTTCGATAACCTATAACAAGTATGTTCCCAAAGTATTTGCTTTATTTTTACAACCGACTTTGTTAACAAATGACTTTGCAGCAATAGTAATTGTCATACCCTTATCATTGACCCGGAACGTACACAGCTTCGTATCTCGGCTATGGAATTGAAATGTATTTTATCTGCTGTTTTTTGTTTTCAGTATATATCTATATACATTCTAAAGGAGCGTTAAGTTTTCGATAAATATTTTGAATAATAAAATATAATGTACAATTGGCATTATTTTTTTAATAACTTCATCTATATATATATTAAATCATCTATATATGTATTAAATCATCTATATATATATTAAATCATCAATATATATATTAAATCATCTATATATATATTAAATCATCTATATATATATTAAATACTGATATTCATTTGATGTTTAGAACTCGTCCGAGCTTTCATCGATATAAAGATTCTGGCCAAGTTTGGTAAATATCGGATGACAAATTAAAGTGCTAGTGCGTTGACATAAAAAAGTTAACGAACGCACGGACGACGGATTGACGGACAAAGGACAGTAAACCATGGCATGGCATAAGCCCTACTGGTCATTGGTACATGTAGGCGGTGTTAAAGAGCAAAATAAGAGCTATACTGCTTTAAATCTCACCGATTTAAGAAAATTACGCAAAATATTTGTATTTGATGTATAATTGCATATTGGCCCGACACAGTGTGTGTATCTTATATGAAAAGGAAGCGTGCATTTGCATTTGGGGTCAATGGACTCAAGGTCAAGGTCACTGTTACTAAACTAGAAAATCGATTTCCGCGCAATACCTTTACTCAGGAATAAGATATAGGCCTGAAACTTACTGTGTATGTTACTTATATGATAACGGAAGCAGCTTGGGATTGTATTTGGGGTCACTGGGTTCAAGGTCAATCTCAATATTACTTGAAGGTAGAAAATCGTTTTCCACTGAATTATTTTACTTAGGAATGAGATATTGGCCCGAAACTGGCTGTGTATTAAGCTTTGGATAGCATTTTGGGTCACTTGGATCGAGGTCAAGGTCAATGTTATTAACAATAGGAAACGGTTTCTGCTCATTAACTTGACTAAGGAATGTGATATTGACCTAACATTTGGTGTCTAGCTGGCTTATACGAAAACGAGGCTATTCATGTCATTTGGTGCAAGGTCAAGGTCACTGTTACAATTAATAGATAATTATCTTTATTTCCCTAGAAGTTTTTTAAAGATACTTTACCAAAAGGTGTGGGTCATGGAAAGTAAGCTTGGGATTGCTATTCGAGTCATTTGGTCCAAGGTCAAAGTCACGTTACTATAAATAGAAACTTGGTTTCTAGTCAATAATGCGTGCTTACCTGAAGAGGTTTTAACGAAACTTTTCCAAAAGGTGCTGCTCATAGAAAGAAAGGTTGTTATTGATATTCGAGTTATTTGGTCCAAGGTTTAGGTCACTGTTACTATAAGTAGAAAATAGGTTTACGAGCAAACCTTTAACTATGGGAACATTGTATTGCGTGGCAATACTTCTTCATGTTCACACTGTCCGGTTTTATTGGGATAGCACTAGGGTAAGTATGAGGTTTGGTGCACCCCTTAACATCGTTTTAACTAAATCCATAACGGGTATTTTTGCTTCTGACCGTTCCAATGCGTTCCAATGCAGTAGACCTATTGTAAACCCGTTTGTGTTTGGGATGTCAAATGCCTTGATTTTTTTTATTAACATTGTAATTTTTGTTTGTGTTAATGCGTGATTTTTGGTTGTGTTCTGTGAAAGCTACATGTCCTGTTCGACTTTTATACATATTTTGTAACATCTCAGTGGTTACCTAGGATGTGTAGATGACAAAGAAGGTTTAAAATCCAGGGTATAGCCCCTGTGTCCAGAGTTCAATATCAAAAGTTTAAATTCACCAAAATGAACATTATAGGTTTCAAGTTGTTTATGAAATTTGCTTAAATTCCTAATGTTTTCGTGCACATATTCTACGCCAGTTAAAGGACTGATTAAAAGTGTGCCAAATTTTCATTTTAAGGTTTAAGAAACATAACCTGCCTTTAAAACATGTCGTGGAAGTGACCTTAAACACGTGTTTGTTATACCATGCTGAAGGTTTTGTGCTCATTGACATTATTAGGGTATTACTTAGCTTTCATCGTGATATAGTAATAGTTTTGTAATTATTGCTTGTTTCTGTGTGTGTTTTTGGTTGCATGTGGTCCTTGAGTGCTACATTTCCTGTTCGACTTTTATATATACTTTTGCTGTTGATCTGAAATAGAGTACCACTCAAGGTCTGTAGTTCCGTGTGAATGGCAACGATTCGTGCCAGTCGACGAATGAATAGTTACAATTCATTGTCTGAATGAAAAGTAGATATGTGTTTGAATAGAACTATGAACTATTGACCCGATTTCGAAATATTGAATGACATCAGGTTACAAGTACTTGTTGTTGTTTACTTTATAACCTTCATGACGTAACATCATTCTGGGTCATGAGTGAAAACACACATTTGACCTCCAACAAAAATCACGAATCATTCATACTACTGCTTTTCATGTGACTGCTTTTCTGTCAATAAAATCTACGTATTTTACAAATGTATAATAACCTTTATATTTTCAGGGAACGCACCTTCTCCTACAAAGGCACATTGCACAGATTCAACGGCGCCGTCCACGTGTAAATTGGCTGCACATATTATATGCGGCGACCAAACTAAGGCCAACAATGCAGGATGCGAACACTATTGTGGATTTTGCTAGATACGTTCTATTTTATATAATATGTTTCAAATAAATTATTTTAGACATCTAATTAATATCATTATAAGTGAAAACGTAAGCGTTAAATTAATCCGTAATTCAATGAAATGTGGTGACCCTTCTCAAAATAATTTTCTAAATAAACAAGACGATATACTAACAACCACAACGGTTTATGCGTTATTAATATATCAATTGTATTTGTTTTCATCTTTTCACCATCGAAACACAAATGCTTTGGGTGAGGCCAAATACCAAACAAAACCCCTCCATTGCATCCACGCAGGCTGGTCAGTGTATACAGGGTCGTTAATCGTGATCGGACTGCACTTTCTAGCTTTATTTTGTTATGCTCTCCTATTGGCTCACATGGTGTTTACAGAATACATGAATAAGCTTTAAATTCGATCACCTTAGTCACGGTGTCAACTTCATTTTATCTATTTATCTTTAACTGGTTAAATACGATGGATAATCTATATTATCAGATATCTTGCTGTGTGCGAGTGTATTAAAGCCATGAAATAATTATTATACTACACTTGTCTCAATCGGAACTCTTCGCCAATTTCCGTACTCGGGAATAGTGGCTCGGAGAGTATTGGGTGCCGCTCAATGGTTTTTTGCATCAAAATGCAGCATTTGGTTCGGTTTTCGATTGTAGCTCTCCGCAAAATAGTGCTCTTCTATATAATGTTGTATTGATGAAAATATCGCAGAGTAGTGAGTGATTTTGATCAATTTCTGGATATTTTATCGCTATGACCGATAAATTATACTTTTTAACAAAATAAATCCCGTAGTTGAAATCAAGACGTTTCGGCCCCAAACAGTTCGTTCGGTCCCAAACAGTTCGATCCATATAATGACTGACAGTTTGGAAGCATTTGTTGAGTTTTCCAAATATATACTTTAATATTACGGTTGAATTGAAGGGAGAGGAGGAAGAGACATTGTAATTATGATTATATCATATTATGGGAGTCATTGTTTACCGTTTTGTCAGTCGAGAGTGATATGTCAGCTACATGCATATATGAACTTGATATTGTATCAGTAAATCAATTAATACAACTCTAAACAAAGAAATATATGACTCATGAAGTCCATACTGACGTCCATGGCGTCCAAGGTACTTGATATATTGTTAAATTACGCTTATATGGTCTGCAAGTATATATGTTTTCTCCAATCCACAGACATTAGGGTACACCTTTGACATGAGGGTTAGTTTATTGCAAGATATAGATCTTATACATATATCATCTAGTGAAAACATTCCAGATATCATATATTTAATATAAACAATATGAAAATAGTTTATTTAACACTATTACTATGTGATCAATGATTACATCTAATGTACTTATTTTATAAGGGCTTCTTGAAGCATCAAACATTTTTAAAATGTTTAAATTTCAATCGGAGGCTCTAGTGTGTTTTACAAAAGATGGTTTACATGAGGAATAACTTTTATCAATGACATTTTAAACAAAAATGGAAATCTTTATTCATACATAGAATTGAATGAACACTATAATATACAGTCCAATTTTCTTGAATATGAAGGTATTATAACTGCTGACAGGAATTATTTGGCAAACCTGAATATTGTGCATCTAGCCTGTAACAGCCAAACCCTATTCGTCCACTAATCCTATCCTTAATTCTACAAAATGAGAAAGGCTGTCGAAACATATATGACATCATGATTAGAAATAATGTATATCCCAAAGCATTAAGTAAATGGAAAAATGAAGTAGTTAGTGTTCCAAACTTTGAATTTGAAAGATTACATGCCTTACCTTATAAAATAACAAAAGATCCTAAGTTACCTTGGTTCAATTTAGAATCAACCATAGAATATTTGGAACAAATTACCTTTTTGCCTAAAATGAATATTAATAATAACGATATGTGCAGCTTTTGCAAAAATACACCTGAAACTATCCAACATCTGTTTTGGAACTGTGGAACAGTAAAAGAATTCTGGTCAAAACTTCAAACTTATCTTACAGAAAAATGCAAAACAGCATTCGTAACTTTAACAGAAACAGATATTTTTATTTGGAAATAGTAAATTTAATACTGTTTTGAGCAAAATCATCATGCAAACAAAACTTTACATTTATCGAAACAAATGCAACGTCAAATGCCACAGCTTAACCTTTTTAAAACGTATATAATATCTTTGTACAAAGTTGAGAAACTAATCGCATATAAAAACTTTTAAAAAATGAATACGTTTGAAACCATTTGGAGTCAATACCTTGCTAGTATAGAGACAATTTACTTTGTTGATTTTTCCAGTATCAAACTGTAGCAAATAAACTTAATGTTTTCATTCTTGGACATGCAAAGCTTGGCTTACTAGTTAGAAATAACATACCCATGCTTATATCTTGATCTTCCTTAATCAACCTTCTTTTTTTTTATAGAAAAAATAATAATTTTGGAAGTTGTGTTGGAAGTTGTGTATATTAATCCTTTAAAACTATCCTAAAACATTGTCCTTTGATAATGGATTTATATACAGATATTTTACACAATATGTTTTTTTTTTCTCTTTGCAAAAACAAAATATGAGAAAAAATCAGTGTAGCATGAAACAATGTGTATTTTTGATACTATAACATTAAAATTATCTGTGTAAAGCAAGTCTGTATGTATTGACAATGTGGGTTTTACACCGGGTTTTGAAACAAAAATGTTTTCTTTAGGGCTGGCATGGCGCAGTCGGTAGTGCGGCAGATTTGTAACCGGAGGCCCCGGGTTCAATCCTCCGTGGCGCCACTGAGTTTCGTCGGTGTGTTCTTGACCAAGACACTTTTTGTTAGCCTCGTCCGACGGATGGGGACGAAAACCGGGCAGTTCCGTGTATCGGTCTATCCTCCGAGCACGTTAAAGAACCATAGGAATCTATTTGATAAGAGTAGGGCACGGTTCTCGGATTCCTATGTATCCTCCCCCTCTCTCTGGGGCAGCTCTAAATAACCTATACTGTGTTGATGAGCCGTTAAACAACATTCGTTTCAATTCAATTCATAGATTTATTATTGTTTTTTTCCCCATAACCTAGCACTAGTCCTTCATAATAAGACTTTGCATTTTGTATACCGTATTTCACATTTTTTGTCTTTTTATTTTTTAACTTTTATTTTTATTTTGCCTAAATGCGAACAGTAGTCAATATGAAAAAATAAAGATCACAATAATGAAGATTAAACGTGAAAAAAGCTACTGTATGATATCTAAAAATGGATATATATTTACATAATTGTTATAAACTTCCATTCTTGGCATTGATCTCAGCTCTCTGAAGCGCCCATTGAAACGATGGAGCTAGTATTTTTCAACATTTCAATTAAAGACACACCCGGTTAAAATGAGATAATAAATATAATAACAGTCGTGAAAGAAAAGAATGTAGTTAGAAGAGCTTATGGATGTGTAAACGTCTTGAAAACTGGTCAACATCACATGTTAGGTTTCATCCTGCGCTAAAACGACCACTCGTTAGTCTCTGTTTGGCTACCAAGATTTAAAGGGCAAAGGTCATAGCACAAAAAGAGAAGAATATGGACAAAAGAGGGCCTCAGGGAAGATTTTTGTAAATATATGGTAAACATATTTAAAAAAGACCTATTATTGTAGCAAAATAACATTGTTTTTCATTTTAAGACCAAAGGGTAATATAATAGGGCCTTAAAGATAATGAATTGAAAAGAGGGCCTCAGGGAAGATAATTTTACTAACTGGGCCACTGTCTTCTAAGAGCATTCAATGCATTACAATATTAGGTAAAATATTTTATAAGAGGCTCATTATTGCAAAACCAAAAGAGGGAAACGGCTTTCAAAGAAGAAAAGAGGGCCTCATGAAAGATTTTATTGCTAAATGGGCCATTGTCTTGTAATAGCTTCTTTCCCTCGTGGTCGTTTCCAGACATGCTGTATGATATTCGATTGTTTAAATTGATTTTGATTATATTGAATTAAATTCAAAATTTAGAAATACTTAAAAAAATGTTTAATCCAGCTCTTTTTCCAAACAAATTTTTACTCCCACCAGGATTTGAACCTGGGTCTTCTACCCTAAAAGGATAGACGTGTTTACCGATTACACAATAGAAGTGGTACATGTTTGTACTAAGAGCAAATGAACTAAAAAATAAAACTGAGGTTCCTAATTTCACAGCAAAGTAGTTACCGTAAACTAGATTTAGCCCTGGCAATAGGGATTCATTTTGAATTCCAAACAATTTGACGAGGGATCAACGAAGTCAATGTCACATATTTCAAATACAAGTTAAGGCAAAACTAACTGATGATAACACCATTTTAACCGATAATTTGGATCGGCAATTGGCTACTAATGACAACCCTGACGCCCATTTGTTGTGCTTATAATATAAAGCAAATATAAATATGTGCCTAATAAATACATAATTTTATATATGTAATTAATACAACATTTAAGCATGAAATGATTTAGATGTGAGTTGGCTGATGGGAGTCATCTGACGGATAGCTGGCAACATCTGTAAGATGAGGGTCATCAACATGAACCTGGTGGTTCAGTAAATCGGTTGGCTGGTTGTTTGAATGATGTACGTCATTTTTAGCACATGTTAGGCCATATATGATGATCGATATCATCCATGGTGGGGGCACACCACTTTTTCCTGGGTAGAAATAGTAGTGTATACCTTCTGTCCATCTGAAAGGACACACTTTCTTATTTATTCCAACTCGCAGTGAGAGAGGCGAGGTTTCAAACCATCCAAGCCACGGATGCAGTAAATCGGAATCAACCTTCTCAGCACATTAAACATTTATGGCACTTCTCCCAGATTCAGATGTAACCTTTCTTAATTTTTTTTGGGCCCAGTAACTTCTAGGTATGGTTATATAACATGTGAAACCTGTTGCTATAAATACTAAAATAATTTCCTCTGCTTTAAACCTTCTACTAGATACGTATCATACGATGTATCTGTAGACAGCATTAAAAAAAATTAGTGACTGTCCAGTTCGATTGTTTTGTACAATTTAAACAGAATTAATTAGGTGCATATAGTATATATAAACCATCACGGTCTCTTTCAGCGTAAATCCACGTATATAAATGATGTCATGGTCTCTTTCAGCGTAAATCCACGTATATAAATCACGTCACCGTCCCTTTCAGAGTAAATCCACGTAATAAATTACGTCACTGTCTCTTTCAGCGTAAATCCATGTATATAAATGACGTCACCGTTTCTTTCAGCCTAAATCAACATATAAATGATGTCACCGTCTCTTCCAGTGTAAATCCACATATTATAACTTCACTGTTAATTTCAGGTTGAATTTGCATATAATAACTTCACTGTTTAATATTTCCAGGGTAAATTCACCGCATATATATATTAACTTCAGTGTTAATTTCAGGGTAAAAATTTGCATATATAGTAACTTCAGTGTTAATTTCAGGTGAATTCATGGACTTCTCTGTTAATTTCAGGATAAATTTGCATATATAGTAACTTCATTTATCAGTTTTAGAAAAAAATAGTCAATAGAAAGAAAAAAATGAAAAAGAAAAATATAAGAATGCTTTTAAATGCATGGGTTGACATTATTTATTGTAAACAGTATCAAAGATAGAATTATAAAACGAAAAACTGCATTTTTTCTCAATTTAAAAAAAACACGCTTGCGACGGTATGGGTTATGTTCCTAAAATATATAAAAAAATCCACATTTATAAATGACGTTGCTGATCCTTCAGTGTAAATCCACATAACAACGTCACTGTCGCTTTCAGCGTAAATCCGCATGTTTAGAATCTTCACTGTCAATTTCTGGATAAATCTATAAGTATAAATAATTTCACTGTCTCTTTTTGTGTAAATCCCATTAAATAAACAAATTCAACATCCCTTTTAGTATCAAGTCGCAGTGATAAACAATGTCACCGTCTCTTTCAGCATAATTCCGTCTGTACAAATGATTTCACCATCACTGACTTTCAATGTTAATCCACACATATTATTATTATTAATAACTTCACTGTCACTTACTAGGTTAATCCACATGTATAAATAACTTCTACTTTTTATTTTCAGTTTTAAATATATGTATTAAAATATATCAATATAACGTTAAGACCTGTTTAAGGAATTTTCACAGACATATTCTAACTATCTGGGTTCCATTAATTATGGGTGGGGGTGTTCCTGGTGGTGTTCCTTGTTGTTCAAGGCAGTGTTCCCTTTATTGCGCGTTTCTTTTTCCCATATCCCCGTGCCACTAAAGCAAGTCTCCACTCCTCAAATGACGACTCTACCAGGGGTGTCATTAAGAGGCGGGGATTTCTCCCTGCTACTTTGACTGGTCTACCTGGCTACTATGAATAAAGAACAATGGCCAATTGATCAGTGATAGTGCAGGGAAAGCCGACATCCTGGTGAATCAATTCCAGTCTGTATTTACTAAAGACGACGACCCTGCTATGCCAAACGTCTCTACCCACATTCAGGAAGACATCCCACACCTACACATCGGAGAAGAAGGGGTCCTCAAATTGTTGAAAAATATGAAAGTCAACAAAGCTGCAGGCCCGGATGAGCTCCCAAACCGTGTACTACAGTAATGCGCCACCGAAGCTGCACCAGGGGTCAGAGCAATATTCCAATGCTCGGTCGATGAAGGGCAACTCCCTAAAGATTGGAGAGACGCATATGTAGCACCAGTCTTTAAGAAAGGTGATCGTCACACTCTGGAAAATTACAGACCGGTCTCATTGACTTGCGTCCTTTCGAAATTACTCGAGCAAATCATCTCCCACCACATTCAGAACCACCTTGATAGACATAAAGTCCTGACATCACTCAACCATGGCTTCCGGTCCGGCTACTCTTGTGAAACGCAGCTAGTAGTCACAGCCCATGACATGCTGTCATATGCGGAAAAGAACAGACAAGTGGACACAGTGATACTAGACTTCAGCAAGGCGTTCGACACAGTACCTCACAAGAAACTACTCCACAAAATGGAATCATATGACATCAGAGGACCTCTACTCAATCGGATTGAGCACTTCCTAACACAACGTAAGATGAGTGTGGTAGTAGGTGTTAAATCACGCCAGGTGGATGTTGATTCCGGTGTTCCACAGGGTACTGTGCTCGGACCCTTGCTGTTCCTGTGCCACATCAACGACATGCCAGAACGCGTCAAGTCGCATATTAGGCTGTTCGCGGATGACTGTTTGCTATATAGACACATCAAGTCACAGCAAGATCATCTAATCCTACAACAGGACTTGGACAATCTACATACATGGGCAGTCGAGTGGGGTATGCGATTCAACACCAAGAAATGTTACCTGCTCAGCATCAAAAACAAATCTTCGCATTTCTACAACATCAATGGCAATATTCTTCAGCAAGTCCAAGATAACCCCTACCTGGGGGTTACTTTCTCAGAGGACCTAACTTGGAATTCCCATATCACAAACATAGCAAAAAGGCAAACTCCACACTAGAATTCCTACGCAGAAACCTAAGACACTGCCCACAATCTTGCAGAAAAAATGCCTACGGTACCTAGCACTTGTCAGGTCGAAACTTGAATATGCCTGCAGCATCTGGGACCCAATCCTAAAATGCGATATTGACCGACTCTAACGAATCCAGAGGTCAGCTGCAAGATTCGTAACAGGAGACTACAAGTCCAGGGATGAAGGTTGTGTCACCAACATGTTAAAGAACCTCCAACTCCCGCCACTACAAGACAGATGGCGACATCAGAGGCTGACACTCCTGTACCAGATGGTGGAGGGGCACGTGCCGGCCATTAATATAGAGCACTATCTCAAAAGGCAGAGACCAAAGCGAACTGTCGGGGCAAAACAATACCAAGACTTTGTCACTAGTAATATAATAGACAATCAAGTGGTGAACAATACAAAAGGTTTTGAACCCATCAGAGCAAATAGTGACAATTATAAACATTCTTTCTTTGTCAGAACAGTCTGTCTATCTATCTATCTATCTATCTATCTATCTATCGATACTGCAACACCCCCTTTCGAAGATTATGTGCAGGTTTCCTGGGTAGAACCAGTACTAAGCAATGTGGATTAATTATCTTGCTCAAGGATAAATAACATCCTCAAATGGGGAAACAATCAGTTTAAGTCAGTGTTTACCCCAGCATCACCATTGAAGCTTAGTCAACTATGCCAGGAAAAGGTAACACTAGACCATGCCTACCCAGCCATGCCAGACATTAACATAGATACCAAAGGTATAAACAAACTCTTATCTAACCTCAAACCAGACAAAGCAGCCGGACCTGATCAGATTAAGCCAGTCGTTCTGAAGGAACTTAGAGATGAGATTTCTCCCATAATACAGGTACTATTCCAAAAATCCTTAAACACAGGTCAAGTACCCAAGGACTGGTCAACGGCAATAGTAAGCCTTCTCTTTAAGAAAGGTGATAAGAGTGACCCGGCAAATTACAGGCCAATCTCCTTAACGTGCATCCTATGCAAGACAATGGAGCATATTATTGCATCCAATATTGCCAGACACTTTAATGCTCACCAGATCTTATATGAATTGCAACACGGCTTCAGAGAAAAGAGGTCATGCGAGACCCAGCTTATTCAACTGGTGGAAGAGCTGTCCAGACAGGTTGTCCACGGTCACCAAGTGGACTTAATCCTTCTGGATTTTAGCAAAGCCTTTGATAAGGTGAGCCACCCTAAGCTTCTTCACAAGCTCAAATTACACGGTGTAACAGGTGATACTCTCAACTGGGTTAAGGCATTCCTATCTGGACGAACACAGTCGGTCGTTATTGAAGGTGAGAGCTCTGACTCAGTCAATGTTACATCCGGAGTACCTCAAGGCTCTGTACTCGGCCCATTGCTTTTCTTGCTGTACATAAACGACCTCCCAGAAAATCTTCAATCACAGGTACGCCTTTTTGCTGATGATACAGCTGTTTATGTCACAGTAGATAGCCCTAATGACAGCCAGATATTACAACAAGACTTGGACAGACTACAGAAGTGGGAAGCCTCATGGGAGATGGATTTTAATCCAGGTAAATGCCAAGTACTGCACATTACTAGATCCAGGAATCCCATTCAAACCCCCTATACACTTCATGGGCATGTCTTGGAGATTGCAGACCACGCAAAATACCTTGGTGTAGACATCAGCTCCAACCTCAGCTGGAACCACCACATAGACCGCACAGCTACAAATGCAGGTAAGACACTTGGTTTTTTGCGTCGGAATATCAAGACCAAAAATGAGGATGTCAAGCAGAGCGCTTATAAATCTCTGGTAAGACCTCAATTGGAATATGCCTCATCAATATGGAGCCCACACACACAGAAGAACATAAAAGAAAGTAGAAAGAGTTCAGCGCAGAGCTGCAAGGTGGGTAAAACAAAATTATTCCCCCTATGATAGTGTAAGTAAAATGGTTGATAGTCTCGGCTGGCGGACATTAGAACAAAGACGAGCAGATACTCGACTTGTATTATTCTATAAAATTGTCCACAGCCTAGTAGCGATCCCATTACCAGACTACTTCGAGCAACCTCTCAGAATGACACGAAATATGCATCCCCTTTCTTACAGACAAGTCCATACCCGTTCAAACTACTACCAATACTCCTTTTTCCCCATGACCATTGTTATTTGGAACAGGCTGCCAGTAGATGTTGTCATGCTCCCCGATTTGGATGCATTCAAACGGGAAGTATGCAAGATCAACCACCCTATGCCTTACTAAGTGTGAGCATAATTTTTATATGTTTTTAAACCAATTTTAATTTTTTGTATTTAAATGTTTATTTTAAATTTTTGACTTTGAATTTAAGTCTTTGGCACTAACAACTTAACATTCACTTTCCTTTAAGGACACATATATGCTCACCACACTCATTTGTAAATGTCTTATTTCACTAGTAGGATGCTATATCTTTTAACTTTTAATGCACAGATGCGCAGCTGCATAGGTCACTCGAAAGAGGTTGTTGCAGGATATATAGATAGATAGATAGAACATGGCCGTGGCGAGGATCGAACCCACGACCTTTCGATTTGAAGTTTGACGCTCTACCACTGAACCACGCACTCCACACTGGAACAAATTCGACGATAACAGTCTTGTCCAAGAGCATTGATTGCTTTAGAGCAGTATTGACAAAACCACAGTGAACCAGCATTTTTTCATGCGCAATCCAAACCCTTTGGGTATAAGCCAGTATTGGTTTCTTCAACGTAGTCTACAGATACAGATACTTTTACTAGTATTTTATACAAGTATCAATAAAAATACCCGGCTATTCTGCTCTGGGTGCCGCTTACTTATAAAGGTAATGACACCCCTGCTTTACCCTGCCCTGTATATATTGGTGGGGCGCATGATCAGATCATTGATACCATGATCATGATGCCCATGGGCCATGGCATGGGGCGCATGATCAGATCATTGATACCATGATCATGATGCCCATGGGCCATGGCATGTGCTCGCATTTTATTTAGTTTTAGATGAAGAAGAGGTGAAACTCTTATAAATTAAGAAGCCCCACGTTTGACGGGAATCACCATATTATTTACCTTAGTATGAATACATTATTATATCAGGAATCTATGAATACTCCCTGATAAAACAAATAAATATGTACCGCATTTTCGGAACTTGCCAGCAGTCGCCATTTTGTTTATCTTATAATTGAAGAGGTCGCTACTGCAGAGTTGTCGTTTCTTGAAAATAGTTCAATATGGCCTCGAGTACTCTCCGAGTCGGATTCCCGAGTGACGGAATCCGACGAGGCAGTTCCGATTGCACTTGTCTATGCAAATGAAGGCCGAATTATCGATCGGTCTTTTCCGTTCAGCTCGGTTTTCATCGGAATTGCCTTTTCGATTCCGTAACAATTTAAATACAGGATTACGGACAATGGAAAGATTGTTCCGTTTTTCCGCGTTGTACGGAGAAAATCGAGTCAACATACGACGTCATCATATACACATACGACGTCATCATACGACACCGTTATATATAGGCAGGTACCCAGATACATGTACATTTCCTTATGAGTTACTTTTGTTATGTGATAAAAGAAGCTCACATTCGTGTGTCATTACTATTGATTTGATTAAACTCGTTGGATAAAATGGTATAATGATTCTCTGCACATCCAGTCATCATCTCATTCCAACTCGTTTAATAAATAAAACAGACAGTCATGTAAGCACTCAAGGTGAAGTGGGAGCTAAATAGGAATCACATTGTCCGTAACGTCCCGTCGCGTAACACATTTTATTACTTGCATTCCTCAAACAGTTTTGAATGGGATGTTCACAAACTTCATAATATATACACATTACAACTGATGACCTATTTAATTACAGAATTCTGGCCCTTTTTCACTTAGATTTTTTAGCGGTGGTATTCATCACCTTCAGCGATAGTTCTAGTTTTAACTAATATTGTATGTAATGAGAAAATCGCTCATTTATTTTCGAAGTAATGTTCAGGTTTAAGTTAGAAAGGTTTAATATATAGAGTATCTTAAACGAGTTCCCATTTCATATAAAATTTATGAAACGAGTTATGAAATATTTTTATTTTAATGAGCCTTTTGGCGAGTTAAAATTAACAATAATTCATAACGAGTTTCATAAATCTTATATGGAATGGGAACGAGTTTAAGATCCTTTTTATCACATAACATTGCAATCAAATTAATAAAAAATACTTCAGATGAACATAGAACCGCCACGACATCAGACACACTTTAGCGCCAAAACGTCATAAAATATGTGACGTCGTAACGTCGCGTCTCACACATAACGTTGCGTATAAAAGAGTTCGTGTTTTACCTCTTTACAAAATAGCAGTTTACGCCAACTTTTTAACAAGCCAACAGCAATGTTTTGTATAACGTGCATTATTTTTATAAGCTGTCACAAATAATAAGTTTATGACTCAGATCTGGGTGAATTTGTAATAAATAAAATAGTTTCAGTTAATAAACTTGCGTAGTGTTACAGGTTTAACTCAAAAAATCAAAATCGTTCAAGGTTGTATTACACGTGTGTCATGCAATATAATATTAAATGGGTGTTCGACACTGTTAACAAGGGACGTTATGTGATAAAATTAAATATACTGTTGACATTTACTATAGTTGAACCATGCCCAACTTTAGTTAGGCCTACACTTGATGTTATTAGGTCTGCAGTATAACGGATATCTGAGAAATTTCAAAACAAAATTAGTTTCTGGATATTTTAACCTTAAATTTAGAACATAATGCTTTATACTCTTACTATCATTATCGTCCATGTCGTACTGTCAACACAGAAACAATAAATCATTATCGTCCATGTCGTACTGTCAACCCAGAAACAATAAATCATTATCGTCCATGTCGTACCGTCAACACATACCGTCAACACAGAAACAATAAATCATTATCGTCCATGTCGTACTGTCAACCCAAAAACAATAAATCATTATCGTCCATGTCGTACCGTCAACACAGAAACAATAAATCATTATCGTCCATGTCGTACCGTCAACAAAGAAACAATAAGTCATTATCGTCCATGTCGTACTGTCAACACAGAAACAATAAATCATTATCGTCCATGTCGTACCGTCAACACAGAAACAATAAATCATTATCGTCCATGTCGTACCGTCAACACAGAAACAATAAATCATTATCGTCCATGTCGTACCGTACACACAGAAACAATAAATCATTATCGTCCATGTCGTACTGTCAACACAGAAACAATACTGATTACAAAGTAATGTAATCATCAAGTATACATTTCTCAGTCGGAAAACGTCGTTATGGAGGATCTTAAGGTAATATAGGCATACATCCAAACAACATGCTTTAGTATAAACATTGGAAAAGCATGAAAGAATTATCCAGACACCATTCGATGATAAACATAAACGATAATGACCATTTAAAGGTTGTTATACAACGAATATGTAAACCACTATTTTGCGAACTTTGACGGCATTGTTCTAAATGTGTGGTCCGTGTCAACATTAGTAAGGCAAACTTTGATTGGTCAAACGAGAAGGCAAACTTTGATTGGTCAAACGAAAAGGCAAACTTTGATTGGTCAAACGAAATTTGTGATGGAATGCGACGGTTAATAAATTGGTTGGATGCCAATGTGCTTAATAGCAGATTATAGGTATAACATCATTTTCAAAAGAATGTTGGAATTGAAGAAAATCCATTTCCTTCATTAACAAAAGGCACAATAGGGCCTGTATCGCCCTACTGACTTTACAGAGTCTGTGGTTAGTGGTGGGGGTGGGGGATATTAGTTGTTGTGGCAAATGTGACAAAACACTTTTCCTTGCATTGATCAAAGTGGCAATCGAACATAAATTACTACAAGTCCCCCAAGTACACATGTACAGGGGCCACTTTACGCCAGAATAACAGACCCCGTTTTATAAATGCATCCACATTTGGACAAGAAAGTAAAGTTTGTGGCTTGTTTTACCCGATTATCCCATAGGGGGCCCCAGCAGACAGAAAAAAATATGAAAACTTACTAAGCATCTGCACATCCATAACTTAAAAATATACCACACATGAACATGAAATCTCAAAGCCTTTGGAGAGAGTTAGCATCACAAGGCGGAAACCCCATTATAATAAATTACTGCAAGTTCCCCAAGTTGTACCCCTGTAGAGGGGTCCCTTTATGCAGGCGGTCAAAACTCGTATTATATAATTATGTTGTGACTCAAGTCCCTAAAGAACCAAACTAAGTTAGAACTAGAGGTCGTTTTTGGTAAAAACAGATGTCTCCCCCACTGGCGAAAGGGCAATAAATCCGCCGGAAATCATTCAACTAGAACACGACGATAATATGCGCAACTACGCTTGGTAATGATCACCCCTACCCAGTTTAGTTGAACTCTGGCCAGGGGATCAGGAGAACTAGTCGGGACGATGTTTGTGTATTAAAACTTTTAAAAGGCCATAACTCAGCCAAAAATCATTCAGTCGTTGAAAGCCGACCGTTGGGTGAGGAGACCTAGTCCGGAAAATGTGCGTGCAATAAAAACCTTTAAAACCAATCCGGTCAGGGGTTCAGGAGAACTAGTCCAGACAAAGTTTGTGTACTAAAAACTTTAAAAGGCCATCACTCTTCCAAAATCATTCAACCGGAACACGGTGATGATATGAACAACTAGGCTTGATACTGATCATCCCTTTAAAGTTTCGTTGACATTCGGCAAAATGAAGGCCCTATCGTCTTAACGAGGCAAAATACAGCACTTTATCTAAATCAAGGGCCATAACTCTGGTGTTACAAATCCGATTTGGCTGGTTTTCGAACTTGGCTAAACGCTTATTGATATAAACAATCTGGTACAGTTTGGAAAAGATCGGATGAAAAACGAAGGCCCTGTCTTCTTAACTAGGTAAAATACAGCATTTTAACCAAGTCAGGGGCCATAACTCCGGTGTTACTAATTTTATCTGGCTGGTGTTAAATATTGTCCGGGCTGTCATTGATATTAACAATCTGTGCAAATTTGGAAAATATCAAATAATAACTAAAGCTGCTAGAGGGGTCACAAGGCAATGGCATTTCTTAGCAAAACAAGGGCCATAACTCTAGTGTTTCCTATCCGATCTGGCTGATTTTCGAAATTGCGCGAGATTTTATTGATGTTAACAATATGTACAAGTTTGGTAAAGATGAAATAATAAATGAAGTGCTAGAATGTTCAAAATGCAAAATATTGCATTTTTCAGCAAATCAAGGACCATAACTCCTGTGAAACTAATCCGATCAGGCTGGTTTTAGAACAATGATATAAAAATAAGTATAAAAATTGAACAAGAAATGCAGTTTTCACAGAACACAGTAAAACCAAAAACATGCAAAAAGGCAAACATGAATAGCAATGTTAATAAGGAATAAAAGCATATGACATCACATACACAAAAACGGTTGGCAATAGGGCTACCGCCTTGGAACGGTCAGTTCCAAGAAAGGCCGGGGGTTTAAATCAGGTTCTAGGGTGCACCAAACCTCACACTTACCCCACTGTCATCCCAAACGGGACATTGTAATAAAGAAATCCCCGCCATGAACTATTATCTAACCAAAAAGGCAGCATTAATAGGCAAAATAAGTAAAACACAAAGATACTTGTGTATATATAAATGCAAAATACAATAGCCTAGAAAGCCACAAAGAAGGTACTCAATGACTTGGCAGAATCCAGAGCAACAAGAGAATAAACCATTGAGGGCACGACAAGACAAGATTGCAGACAAACATCAAACGTCACCTTAGGTAGACGTTATCATAGGGTCCACAGCCTGTCCGTACTCGCACATTTAAAGAGGGATGCATAGTGGCGAACTGTAAATGGGTTCACCACCAAGCATACATTGCGTTTCAAAATGATAGGGTCATAACCTCTTTTGATTAACCGTTTAACAAGTATAACAAAGATAGTATGAAAGTGATCATGACCAAGGATCTTACAAAGTTTGAAAGTCACGTCACCATAGAAGTCAGGTTGTGAAAGGCATTGTCGTAGAAGAGTTCTTAAATTACTTTTATATTTGAAAAAACAGATCAGGGTTACGTTAATACAATTTGCAAAGGTTTTACGAAGTTTATGGTAACGGTAGCCCGGATGGAGTAGCTTTTTAGTTATACAAAGTTTACGAATATTGAAGTCCTCAACTCAAGTACAAGCTCTAGAAAAACGAATAATATGCGACACATAGACCCCATAAGATGTTGCTCGGGAACAAAAGAATCTGGCAAAGTTTGGTAAAGATCCGATTAAAAATGTAGGCCCTATCGTGTTCACAAAGTAAAAGTTGCGCCAGTGGAGCTAAAAATTAAAAGTGTCAAGCATATGTGACTTTGAAGTCTAAACCCAAATTTATATTTCAGTTTTATGTGGTACACAGACAACCAGGTTGAAAACTTTTCGATATAGCGCGTCTTCAGATAATAGATTTATACACGGTCAAAGACGATTTGAATGCATGTATCCCAATGCACTAAAGAGCTTAAAAAAGCTTTGATCTATCAATTCGGTCAACATTTTTGGTCATTTGAATAATATGTTCGATGAATATTTTGGAGTAAGGTTTCGGCTTTTAGGTCCGTGTCAACAACGTAAGGTAAGCTGTTATTCATGAAGAGGAATCCGAGACTAATGTTGATGTTTAATATCGTTTATCACATAATGTGGCTTCTGGGAGTGAAATAAAGCCATGACTTCTTTTTCGTAATACACTAGTGTATTAGAGGAATTCTTTTGTTCGAGTTTCGAGTAGGGAAATTCGAGTTTCTAGTAGAAAAAATCCGAGTTTCGAGTAGAACAAATTGAGTTTCGAGTAGACAAATTCGAGTAGAAATGATCGAGTTTCGAGTAGAGAAATTCGAAGCAAGTTTCGAGTAGAGAATATCGAGTTTCGAGTAGAGAATATTGAGTTTCTAGTGGGTAAAATCCGAGTTTTGAGTGAGCGGTAAAGAGGTTGGGACTATTTTCCTTTATTATATACAAATGAATATATGTCACTTTTATTGTTTTAAATAATAAATCAATTTATAGTAGATAACTGAAGTTTCTTTGTTTGTATGGTGTTTTTACGTCATTTTCAACACATGTAGGGTTATATATGACGGTCTATTTGTTTGTGGTGGAGGCAGACCACCAACTTTTCCTTGGTAGAACCAGTACTGTACAACTCCCGCCATCCGTAAGAATCGACACTTTGGGATTCGAACCCGCAGCGGTTAAAGGCGAAGGTTTACAACGCAATGTCGCTAACCATTCGGCCACGGAGATGCTAGATAATATTTTTGTTTAAAAAAAGTAAAAATGAAGGCTCGTATTCGTACTCGATGATCAGTCGAAATAGTTGTTAACAGATGAGTGCAGAAGCGCCATCTGGTGGAATACAGTGAACCAGTATTTGCAATTCTGAGCCATCTGATTGGTTTAAAAAGTAGGGTAAACACTAACCACTTACATGTGCACTCATGCATTTAGGGGCGCGAAGTGGGGGATGGAGGGAGCATTTAGAATTATTGCATTGCACATGTGTGAAAAACGCGTGACAGACCCGTAGCCAGCCTGAAATTTAACAGAGGCCAATACCTTACTATAGAGGTCCGGTGGGACGCACTCTCGCCCACACACTCACATAACAACATAGTCGCAGGTAGGTGCAGAAAACAGCGCTTTGTTGTTTCTAGATAATAACTAGTATGTGTTGACGGTTAAATCTGTTTACAAAATATTAAAATCTAATCACAAGATGACATTATCGGTTTTTGAGTCGACCTGTTGACTTTTTCGAGTTTCGTGTTGAAAATATGACATTATAGAGTATCGAGTAGAGAAAATCGTGTCTCGAGTAGAGAAAATCGAGTTTCATGTAGAGAAAAACGAGTTTCGAGTTGACATTATCGAGTTTCAAGTAGAGAAAGTCGAGTAGAAAATTGAGTCTCTAGTAAAACAAATTGAGTTTTGGAAAGACAAAAGTCATTGTAATAATGGTTATTTATAATGTATTTATATATTAAAATTTATTATAAAATACATATTGTCATTAGTATTTTAACAGTGAAAGAGGTAAATTCAATACTAATTCATATGCGTTCAGGCTATTTTTGTGTCGCCTGCGTAGCGCAGACACTTAGGGATCACCTTGTCCGTCATCCGTCTTTCGTCGTCGTCCGTCCGTCAGTTACACTTTAACCTGCAGCTTAACCTTGGCCATAAATTGCAAGGTATTTGACCTATGTTCATGAAACGTCACACACATATTCATCTCACCTTAAGGAATGTTGTTACACATGTCCAGTAACTCTGACTTTCATTTTGTTAGAGTTATGCTCCAATTTATAAAACTTTCCACTCGAAACTCAATTTTCTCTACTCGAAACTCGATATTCTCCACTCGAAACTCGATTTTCTCTACTCGAAACTCGATATTCTCCACTCGAAACTCGATATTCTCTACCCGAAACTCAATTTTCTCTACTCGAAACTCGATTTTCTCTACTCGAAACTCGATATTCTCTACCCGAAACTCAATTTTCTCTACTCGAAACTTGATATTCTCTACTCGAAACTCGACATTCTCTACTCGAAACTCGACATTCTCTACTAGAAACTCGATACTTAGAAAATGTGAAAACGTGTACACATCTTCAACATGACATGATGATTACATCTGATAAAGGTCGACAGTGCTCTGAATTATGTTTCTTTGAATTATTTTCCTTCAAGGTATTAGGTCTACATCAATGAAACGACGGGCGTATATGCTCCGCTTGGCGATGTATTTTTTTTTTTTTTACCTTAATACACATTTTATAAAATGTATCTGCAGCCGTTAATCCGTAATCACATAATTCAGTTATCAAAGAAAGACTTCAAACGGCCAAATTAAAATGGAATAGAAACTTACACGGGCACATTTCATAAAATGTGTGGAGGAGTTTTTGCGGACATACAGACAGAGGGACAGACAGACGGAGAGTAAGTTTATAGTCACCCCTTGTAATATACTGGAAGTGGACTAATAATAGTAAACGTTACTTTGTAAATTAATTCAGAAATATTATTTTTTATAGGAATCTATATTAAAGGACATATATATATAAAGTATGTGTATGCAACATCTGGCAGAACTGAAATGACCGGTCTGATCGGTCTGATCTGCAAGTTCAGTAGAAATTTAACCACATACTGATAGCTTATACATATATATATAGCTAGGCGCCCTGCCGTAGTTCGTCCTTGGTTGTATATAGCTAGGCGCCCTGCCGTAGTTCGTCCTTGGTTGTTCGCAAATACTTCTCCCTATATATATATGAAAGGCAGTTTGTAAATGTATGCATTTTCTCAGCCTTATATATATATATATATATATATAGGGAGAAATATTTGTGAACTACCAAGGACAGACAACCTTCGGACGAACTACGGCAGGGCGCCTATCTATGACGAGATACACAGAAATCAAGCGAAGGCATTCATTCCCTAAAAAGGATAGCTGCAACACACGTTGATGAACTGTATCTCTACATCATAACACACTCGCCTGGAGGCACAATTAACATATAGACGCATACATACTTACAATTATAGCTCATATGAGTGGGCCACATTTAAGCATTCAACCACACACAGCTATATTGAGACAGTGACAACGAAAGGTGCCGGATCTTGGGGATACTGTGAATTCAGGTAACTATAATAAAGGGAGATAATTTGAACTCACTACGGCAACTTTGGAAATTGGGTTCTCGTAAGAGATTCACGTTCACAAAGCAGAATTATATATAGGGAGAAATATTTGTCAACTACCATATGTATATAGTAGAGAAAACCATACATTGAACAGAACACTGGATCTAGAAAGGATACTAAATGATATAGTAATTTGTTAAAATACAATGTGGAAAATTATCATAAACAGTGCTATCAATAAAATAAAGAAAAAAATCTTAGCTAGCGTGTATACTAGCTAAAATATATACTCGAGCGCTTTCGGATTATAAAGATATAATTAAAATGTTCTGATATTGGAAGAAAATACCCGCAAAGGGGGCCCATTTAGATTTACAATAAACAAATAATAATTAATAAATATTCGGTTGAATAGTTTTGAGTCGACGGATCCAATATGATCCGCGTGATATTCGAGTGTGATCTTATCAATTGGGGTTGTGTTCTATATCGGAGAAAAAAAGTCCTGTACAGCAGAGATGTTCTGCGACTGGCGATCTGGCGAGTTTGCGTCAGATCTATGTAGGTTAATCCTTTGGTTTAGAGGTAGTTTTGTTTCACCTACGTACTGTTTTTGACATTGCTTGCATGTCATCAGATAGACGACATTACTTGTTTTGAATTGGCATGGCATTTTATATTGACTTTGGCGCCAGTCGAGGATTGTTTAAAACTATTTATATTTAATGGTTTTACTGTGGTAAAGACAAATGATTCTGTGAATCGTAGCAGAACCAATCTTGACCTTTAATTATCAATCCCAAACGATTATTGAAACCAATTTATTTTTTGTCCTGGATTAAATCAGGAGACATCATTTTTTGATATACTGTACAAAATAAACTTGGAAACTTGATGTTACTGTTACAAGGGCTTATGTAATTAATTAGACAGATGTGATTATAAGATAAAGATAAAAAATATTTGGATAAATCTCTGCTGCCTCAATAATATAATTGCTGCTCATATTTGACTGTTTCTTGTTGGTAATCTTCAAACTTAGATTTTCTTTACTCGAAACTCGATATTGTCTTCTCGAAAGTCGATTTTCTCTACTCAAAACTCGATATTCCCTACTCGAAACTCGATATTCTCCACTCGAAACTCGATTTTCTCTTCTCGAAACTTCATATTTTTCACTCGAAACGCGATTTTCTCTACTCGAAACTCGACATTCTCTACTCGAAACTCGATTATAAAATGTGAACATCCCAAATTAAACTGAATGAAGGAATTCGTACGCCGACCTACGTTAAGCATGAATATCTCTATTTCTGAGTCCGATTTAGTCATTGTCAAAGAGTAGGTTAAGCAGATGAATATGTTTGGTTTAACGCGTCTAAAAATCCTAGAAAAGACCGATTAAATGCATGAATAACCGAAAGGACTATATAGATGTTTGCTAAAGCACATTTTATGCCATTTGGTATCTTATCGGTGAGTAGTAAATGTCCGATAAATAGTTTGTAAAGATACCGCATCTCGTATGGATGTCGGTCTAGTATTGTTGTGCTCCAGTGGTCGTGGCCCTAGAAATAATTGCATTAAAAATAATCCTAATATGGACAAATAGCATAACGATTAATTCCTGGCCGGATGATATTGTTTTTGACATGAAAATGAAGAAATATATCGGCTTTCACTAAAAATAGTAAAACATACGTCCTTGTCCCAAAGGTCAAGCTGTTGTCAAGATAAACATGTTGCTTCTGGAGACAGCTTATGTAAAATGATCATTTTCGAAATTGTTATCGTCTTCGTTCGTATATCCGTGCGTCCGTGTGTGATGGAATGCATTTCCTCCAACACAATTAAAACTATGGACTTGATACTTTACGATATGATTTTCCTAGGTCTAGGGATGTGCGCAACACTTTTAGAATGATGATTAAATCCCTGGGGTGCAATAACTCCTTAAATATAACATAGGGATTTAAAAGCGTGTGTGTGTAATCATTGTTATTAGATATATATTACGGGATGTTGAATAGGACGCCTTACCCTTGAACCTGACCTACATTTATTTACTAACTAATATATTCCTATGGTTCGTTAACGTGTTTGAACGATAGACTCCGTTACACGAGTCCGCCCGGTTTATGTCCCCATCTGACGAATGAGGCTAAGAGAGAGTGTCTTGCCCAAGGACACACCGACGAAACTCAGTGGCTTAGGTCAGGATTGAATCCAGGTCTTCCGGAGTTCAAGTCGACCGTGCTATCCACTGGGCCCTGGTTATATTAAGAACCATAAAAATATATGATTGTAAGAACTGAACTGAATTAGATTTTATAGTCGCACCAACAGCTAAGGTCATATGGCGAATTTGCAGATTCCACTGGTGGAGGAAGACCCCAGGTGCCCCTCCGGGCAATTTTTGTGCACGGGCGGGCACCTGGGTAGAACCACCGACGTTCCGCAAGCCAGCTGGATAGCTTCATCACATAAAGATTCCTAGGCCCCTGAGGGATCGAACCTACAGCGGTGAGGGGCAAGTGATTGCGAGTCAGAGACTCTAACCACTCGGCCACGGACGCCCCATGATTGTAAGAGCATAACAGATAGTTGTTTGTTTTAGGTCTCCAAAAATTGTCCGAAATGGTTTCCATTTCTTCTTAATATACATTTATATTTTTTAAAATAAGATATCGATTAATTGCAAGAATTATAAGTAATATTCTTATTTATCACATAACGTCCCTTGTTAGCAGTGTCGAACTCCCATTTAATATTCTATTGTATGACACACGTGTCATACAACCTGTAACGATTTTGATTGGTTGAGTTAAACCTGTAACACTACGCAAGTTTATTAACTGAAACTATTTTATTTATTACAAATTCACCAAGATCCGAGTCATAAACTTATTATTTGTGACAGCTTATAAAAATAACGCACGTTATACAAAACATTGTTGTTTGTTTGTTAAAAAGATGGCGTAAACTGCTATTTTGTAAAGAGGTAAAACACGAACTCTTTTATACGCAACGTTTTGTGTGAGACGCGACGTCACGACGTCACATAATTTATGACGTTTTGGCGCTAAAGTGTGTCTGACGTCGTGGCGGTTCTATGTCCATCTGAATTAATTTTTACTAATTTGATTGCAGTGTTATGTCATAAAAAGAATCTTAAACTCGTTCCCATTCCATATAAGATTTATGAAACTCGTTATGAATTATTTTTAATTTTAACTCGCCAAAAAGCTCGTTAAAATTAAAATAATGCATAACTCGTTTCATAAATCTTATATGAAATGGAAACTCGTTTAAGATCCTCTATTTGTAACAATTGCATCTGAGCATCATACGTTTGGTCTAACGTGTCTAAATGTCCTGCAACTTGCTCTATAAATGCGTGAATATAGCGGAAGGACAATAGATGTGTGCCATTTGGTCAACATTACCGATCAGTCGAATATCAATAGTTGCCTTAAAGAACTGACACATTCCTAAATAAAGAAGCTCCAACCTCAGACATAAAGGAACTGTGGATGGACTCCAAAAGATCCAAAATAGACTATTTAATAAGCAATGAGTATATCACACAGCGCCAAAACATCAAAACAAAAAAGTGAAGGAGATATGTAGGAAATCTTATTGAAGTCGGCGACCTAGAGAAATATAACATACAGGAAAAGTAATATCATTACTGTGACTATATCCAGTCACTTTGGAAAGACAACAGCAAAGTTCCCCCACCCCGCATAAAAAACACATGGAAAGATGCAAAAGACAAGGCCGACATATTGAATAGACAGTATGAGTCTGTCTTCTCACTTGAGGACAAGGGTACAATTCCGAAACTAGCAGGTCAAGCATTTCCTTACATGCCGTCTCAGTTACCAGGATCGGGGTTCTCAAAATCCTTTAAAAGATAAACCCTCAAAAGGCATGTTGAACCGACAAGATACCGGTACGTCTAGCAAAGACTTGGCAGAAAACCAATCGCCAATACTCGCTGTTATATTCAAGCGTTCCTTCATCAGCGGTGAAGTACCAGGTGATTGGAGGACAGCCAATGTCACGGCCGTGTTCAAGTCAGGGGATAGATTCAAGACCAGCAACTACCAACCCGTATCACTGACCATTGAAATATGGCCTAATCATACTCAATTTTAGTAAGGCATTCGATCGATTCCAACACCTACGATTTCTGAAAAGCTTGCTATTTATGGAACAAGAGGCAATAAACTTCATTGGACCCAAGCTTTTATATAAAGTAGAAGCACACCGGCATATTCGATGGTGCGATATGAGCCAAGGCACCGGTAGTCAGAGGAGTCCCGCAGTGCAGTGTACTAGATCCACTGCTCTTCTTGCTCTTTATGATTGGTCTGCCAGACTGTGTCAACTCTAACACCAGATTATCTGCTTTAAATATTATTGAAGACAGCACCACGCTACAGGACGGCATGAAGAGGCTAGCCGGATGGGACCATCCATGGGGATATCACATGCTGACAAATGCAGCATCCTTCAAGTCAGCAGAGCATGCTTTCCAGCCATAATTGACTACGGACACAAGGGCCAAGCACTAAGGTTGTAAGTAAAGCTACATTCTTGGGGTGGATCTTACCTCTCCTGGAACCACCATATCGACATAACAGTGAGGATGGCCAACAACATGTTAAGATTGTGAAAAGTAGAGCAGCCGCTAAGCCAAAACATCTGCCTACTTTATTCTTGTTCGACCAAACGTGTGCATCGGTCTGGAGCTGTCACTTCTCAGTCGAAGAGTACGATAAAGATGGTGCAGAGACGAGCAGCCAGGTTAACCACCAACCGGTATCATAACATCAGCGGTGTTAGCGACATGCTCGATAACCTAAGTTGTGAAATACTTAAGGCAATGCCAGTTAAGCTTTAGTTGACCAAGATATGCAAAATACTCAACCACCTAGTAGGCATCCCTGTAGTATATATAATGAGGGTATAAGCAACGTTTTCCCTCGCGGGGCCTCAAAAAAGCAAGCATTTAAAATGTGTTAACCATAGCTCTCAACCCAAGCACACCATCGTTAAAAACACTGGCAAAAACGACTTACATATTTTGTATATCATGGTCAACTAAAGCTTAGCTGGCATTATCTTTCTAGTCTATTGTTTTTTGTATTTATCATGTTTATATATTCACGAGCATCTTTGTGTTTTACTTGTATTGCCTATTACTGTTGCCTTGTTGGTTAGAGAATATTTTCATGGCGGGGATTTCTTTATTTACACTGTCCCGTTTTATTGGGATGACAGTAGGTTAGTGAGGTTTGGTGCACCCTAGAACGTTGTTTAAACCCCATCTGCCTTATTTGCCACTGACCGTTCCAAGGCGGTAGCCCTATATACTGTTTGTCTTTTTGTGTGGTTTTGTATTACGTGGTCCTACCTAATTCCATTAAGCGATGGAAAAGATTATAAAAGCAGGATTTTATAACGGATATTTCGACAATAAAACACGTTTAAAAACATGTTTTACTAAAGAAATGAGATAACCTGTTGAAATTTACTGAATAAATAGTTTACGTTTTTACAATATGCAAACTTGTAAGCCGAAATTAAGGTTTTATTTCATACCCCAGCCAACCCCGTTTTTGCTTCCTGGAGAAGGGGTTGGCTGGGGTATGAACGTTAATACTCGGACCAAGTAATGGGTTTACTGTGTTCTGTGAAATCTGCATTTCCTGTTCGACTTTTATACTTATTTTCAGCCAGTTTAAATAACAATGATATGCTTGCCGTTAAACGCTTTTAACAAATATTAGATTGCTTGTGTAAACACCGCTCGGGAAAAAAATATGCCGATAATCTCATTATATATACTACTCACCAATCCGGTTTATCAATTCAACCAAAATAATATTTTCATTTCCCGTCTTCTTTTATAAATAACTAATAACTAAAACATTTGAAATCAGCAAGCAAAGTCAGACGGAACCGGACAGTAGTCTCTTCATCGTCGCTATACATATCATATTCTGCCATGGAATTTACTTCTACGCTAATGTAGTAAACATAGCACATGTAAATGGCGGTAAAATATGAACATGTTACAATATTACTACGTCAGCCTCTAAAATATTAGAAATGATTCGGAAAACAAAGTTTTTAATAAATCGTAAAGCTTTAAACCAATATATTTATCGTTTTTGAGACCAATACTTGAATATGCTTCTGTTATTTGGGACGGCTGCACACAATACGAAACATTCGTTTTAGGAAAAAAATCAACATGAAGCAGCTCGCATCGTCACTGGATTAACACGATCAACGTCTATTCGTAATTTATATACCAAAATTGGGTGGTTACCATTAGAAGACAAAAGAAAATACCAACATTAATAATTGTTATAAGGTAAAAGCTGGTTATTTGCCTGATTATTTTTCAAATTTATTCCTTGACATAGATGGCAGAGTTACTCTTTACAACTTAAGAAATTATACAGAATTAAGTCATCAATATTTAAATGTTAATCTGAATATAAACAATTCAAGTTTGAATTCGTTTTACAATTTAATGAGTATTACAAATACAAATAAACTATATCTGTTATGCAAATACGTGTATGAAATATTCGATAAACGAAAATTATGTTTCCAAAATATTAATGCTATACATTAACAATAAACCAGTTTAATTGTGTTATATGTCATGATGTACCTATTACATTGTCCAGTTGATTTTTACATTCAACTCTGCTGCGTACAGTTGCTCAATATTTTCCATAAAATGTATCTCTACATATATAATTGTATTAGTTGTATTATGGGCCGGAGGCCTCTATTACTGAATAAACATTTGTCATTGGCAATGTCATTGTTATTCATACGAGAACGCAGCTATTAGTAATTCGTTCATTCCCTCGTGTATATCTTTATGGAATACAATACATGAACACATAGGAAATGAAGACGCCCTCTCTGCTTTTAAAACTCCTATTACAAATCAATACATACTCCGCCCAAAATTGATATTTTCTATTTTTCTGGAATTCGTAGATTGTCTGTATTTCATGCACGGATAAGAAACAAATGCAGTTACCTGAAATATCATTTGTTTATAAACAAAATTAAAGAAAACGCAACCTGTGAGAAGTGTTGGCATGAAAAGGAGGACGCCGAACATTATTTTATGCCATGTCCGTTTTATTTAAATGAACGACTTCGTCTTTTTCATGCTACCCGTCCATTTCACCCCGCTTAGCTTCGTTTGTTTTTATTTGGAAAAGATAGTTATACAGATAAAGATAATAGTACTATTTTTAATCATGTTCAACTATTCATTAAAGATACTAAATGATTTGATAACGACTAGAAATTATATACACTATTATGACAACCGCTCGGGGCAGGACCCTACAACCACAGCATCATCATTCATTTCTTCTTGTTGAATCTTTCCTATAACTTTATTCTATTTACTCCTCTCCTTTTTGTTCTTCTTTTGTTCATCGAAAAATGTATTTGAATATTTTATGTTAATTATATTGCCATCTTGTAAACTGTTAATTACAATATTGTTGGGATGGGCCTTTATTAATGTTGGAAGAACTTGTGGCCCAACCATTTTGCTTGAATATAGAAGAAAAGAAATAAAATATGTTTAAAGTAAATATAATTGGTTATGTTCAGGAAACCGGCTTCCTTCTGAATCATTTGCACATGTTTGATGTTTGTCCATGATCTTTCTTGTCGTGCCCTTAATGGTGTATTCTCTTACTGCTCTGGCTTCTGCCAAGTCATTGAGTACCTTTATTGTGGCTTTCTAGGCTATTGTTGTTTTTTGTATTATATTTACACGAGCATATTTGTGTTTTACTTATATTGCCTATTGATGCTGCCTTGTTGGTTAGAGATTAGATCATGGCGGGGATTTCTTTATTTACACTGTCCTGTTTGAATGGGATGACAGTAGGGTAAGTGTGAGGTTTGGTGCACCCTAGAACCGGTTTAAACCCCCAGTGGCCTACTTTGCCACTGACCGTTCCAAGGCGGTAGCCCTATTGTCAACCCTTTTGTGTTTTTGATGTCGTTTGCATTTTGTATTACTTTTGCCTTTTCGTTTGTCTGTTTGCGTGTTTGTTTTTGTGTTTTGTGGTTGACTGTCGTCCTTGAATGCTGCTTTCCCTGTCCGATATTGTTATCCTTTTTTGTAAATATTTCACTGTGTATGTGTATAGACAAGTCATGTAAATCGAAAATCTTTGCGAATACAATATTATATTAATTAATTGACAATCTAAGGAAATGTTACGATTCTTAGTATCATATTGATTGATTCAAGTTGCAGAGGGTATATGTTTTTTTCTTGAAACTCGGTAATTATTTATCACGCATTTTATATATCATGTAGGTCACTGTTACGCGCCATAATTTTCTAATTGATTAAAATGCTTAAATGCCGTCCTTTTTCGAGACTATTTTTCCGATTCAATAACCCTGATTACATGTAGACATGAACATACTTACCATATATACAGAGATGATTTTCCTATGTCAACTTTCTCTCCACAACTAAATACAGATGATGGTTGCCACGGATACGAAACACACATAACGGTGAGCGGTGATACCATAAGCAAATGTTCGTAATTTAGATGGATTGTGTCTCAATACTGGAAGTGAATCGTTATTCAGTCGTACCGTCAGAGCTGGAAGTGAATCGTTATTTAGTCGTACCGACAGATGGATTGTCCTGGAAGTGAAGATTAAAGTGTGTGCACTCATTTGGAAGAATAACGATGGCACTACTATGAAGAAAGCGTAAAACGTGTACGGCAGCATAATAACAGGGAAGAATACGTAGGTGAAGAGTCGAACTCGTGTTAGGTAGAAGTATACAGATGTGATAGTAAAGCAGTGATAGTAAGGAAAAAGAATATAAAGGAACAAAAAACTTGGAAATTCCACGAAAAACAGGTTTTCCATCAGCTACCACAGCGTTTCGTTCCAATATATATTTCCGTATAAGCTATATACACACCAAGTTTCGCTTCATTATCTCACTCCTCACTCAAGTAACTGAGTTTTTTTTGTGTTTTTTTAGTAACAGCAACCTTGACCTTGAAAAATGACCTCAAATGAAATCAGCGCATCCGTGGTCGAGGGGTTAACGACGTTGCGGTGTAAACCTTCTCGCCATTCACCGCTGCGTGTTCGAATCCCACTGGAATCTCAACTTATAAGTGAGATAGTGTCGATTCTTACGTATGGCGGAAGGTATACAGGTCTACCCAGGAATAAGTGGGTGGTCTGCCTCCACAACAAAAATAATTCGATCTATGTAGCCATTCAAACAAACAAATCTAATACAATCCTACGTTTCTTTTTCATATATGGTACCTACACATTAAGTTTTGTTCCAATATCTCATTCTAAACAATAGTTAAAGTCCGGAAACAATTTCTTTCAGTGATCTCAAATGCAAGTCTAAGCATTCTTTCTATGTATAAGCTACCAACCAACATGGCAATTTATTGAACAAATACCATGAAACCTCACTCTCGTGAAATGGTTAAAAATATTGAGAAATTAGGAAGACTTTAAGCCCGGTACACACGGTAAGATTTATCTCATAGGACAAATCTTATAAGACAAATCTTATACAATCTATCTTATGAGATTGCCTGTACTCACGGTGAGATTAATGTTATGGGATTGATTTTCTGGTGACTTCATAAATAATAGTAATAATGCACGCACGCACGGCACGCACGCACGCACGCACGCACACATACACATACCCTCACCCCCAACCACCCTCTCGCCCCCTGCCTGCCTGCTTGCTTGCCTGCCTACCTACTTACATAGATGCATACATACACACATAAACAGGTACATACGTGCACACATATATGTACATCCACACATACTTGCATACACAGATAGACACACATACACACATCACCTACTAGCATACACACACAAGCACGCACGCACGCACGCACGCACGCAGGTGCGCACGCACGCACGCACACACACGTTCAGTAAATACAGCATAGGAGTATAAGTCTATGGGTTCGACTCGAACACACATTAGAGCTTTCCATCATGTCGGTTTTGTGAGAAATATTGGAGAAATTGTGACTTGACACCCCAACAGCTTGTCCGTGACTATTCGTGTCCAAGAACAATCGCACATTGATTCACCACGTACGCGGAGACGGACACGGAACGGATACATGGAATATACCCAACATTTTCTCTACTCTACCGAATTTTACGGACACGGACCACGGATCACCTACACATGGAATGCAGTTATGACATGCAAAGACAAGTCTGTGGTCCTATTCATATATATGTTTCCTGCCATGTTGCTATGTATGCGAACGTTTTGTCAAATCTGGAACGCAGTACACCTCGGCCTGTCTCCATGCGTGGTTGGATGGCGGTGCTTTTGATCTTGTCTTATGGAAGCCATCAATTGTGTCTTAAGCCCCTGTACACACGATGCAATTTGTCTCACAAGACATATCTTATAAGATAAATCTTACCGTGTGTACCGGGCTTAACAAGACTGGTGACCGTATGAAGAATGCAGACATGATAGCAAGTCACACGTATACTACGAAAAAATAGAGCTAATAAAACAAGACAAGAGATGGAAGACAAAGGTGACAAAAAAAAATAAGAAGCTAATAAGAAGCAAATCATTCGTTACTTTGTGAGAGTATAGCAGAAGAAAGTTATAGTAAGATAGGAAGGACGATTTCAAATACGTAAGGCAGCATTTGGAGTTGAATTCAGAGATTATAAGACTATGAAAATGTTAATAAGAATGTAGTCAGTAGTGAAAAGACTAGCCAAACTTACAATGTGAAGAAGCAATAGTGCCATGCGAGATAAAAGTAAGATATAGGAAAGGCGCTTTGTCCTCCACGACCGGTGACAAAGGAAAGAGGAGAACGACCATATCCACATGAGATCGGTCATCAAACGGTTGATCAGCCATTTGGTGATCTACCTATATAGTATTCTTTACGAATATGTTTGCTGTGTTTCAGGTATGCAGACATATATGTATACCTAACATAAAACTTTTATCCTGTAACATAAATTTGCATAACTTAAATTGAATCAGGAAGTTCCTGAGATATGTACTATATAATGGTTTGTAGGTTTGTACTACTATTTCCTCTGAATATGAAAGTAGAAAGCTTTCCTATTATCGTAAATAATTGCCGACGATGTCTCACAGTTGAAAACGGGACACATATAGTTATTATTAAATTAAACACTGAAATTCCTTGTTTGCAAAACGTTTCATGTAAGTTTGTAGTTACTTCCGGTTGATTATATTGTTTGATAAGGTCATAATAGACGAAATCATGCCCCTTCTATAGTAAATCAAGCATGTTAAAGACCTGTATTAACCTCAAGGACGTTCTTTGACGTGCTCGGACGATACACTTCGATACGCCAGACCACGAGGTTTACGTTCCCGTCCAACGGATGAGGCTAAGGAAACGTGCCTTGCCCAAGAACACACCGACGAACCCAGTGGCGCGTTGAGGCTTAAACCCATGTCATCTGTTTTTCAAATCCACTGTGATATCAACCGAGCCACGTCAGCGCCTGGATATATTAATAACCATGGGAATATATAATTGTAAGAATAAGACACGTTTCCCGGGACCCGGATTTCTTAGTCTGTTTATTAATTACCTCAGATAACGAGCGGCTATATAACAATGCATTCATGTAAGAATAATTTCAAAACAGCACTAATATAAGCGCCCACATTCAGATTAATTCTATTCTTCGAATGTCGAGTTTCGAGTGAAAAAATCGAGTTTCGAGTAGAGAAATTCGAGTTTCGAGGAGAGAATATGCAGTTTTGTGTAGAAAATATCGAGTTTTGAGTGGAGAAAATCCGAGTTTTGAGTGGGCGGTAAAGAGGTGCGAACTATTTTCCTTTACTATATACATGTTTAAGACTCTAAATCATGAATATATGTACTTTTTATTGTTTTAAATAATGAAGCAATTTATAGTAGATAACTAAAGACAAACTATTTTTGTTTAAAAAAGAAAGAATGAAGGCACCTATTCGTATTCGATGATCAGTCGAAATAGTCCGGTTGTAAACGAGTGCACAGATGAGTGCGGAAGCGCCGTCTGGTGGGATACTATCAACCAGTATTTGTAATTCTGAGCCATCTGATTGGTTTAAAATGTAGGGTAAATACTGAACACATACATGGGCACTCATGCATTTAGGGGCAAGGAGTGGGGGATGGGGGAGCATTTAGAATTATTGCATTGCACGTGTGAAAAAAACGCGTGACAGGCCTGTATCTAGCCTGAAATTTAACCAAGGCCAATCCCTTACTATGGAGATCAGGTGGGACGCACCCTCGCCCGCACACCCACATAACAACATAGTCGCATGTAGCTGCAGAAAACAGCGCTTAGTTGTTTCTATATAATAACTAGTATGTGTTGACGTTTAAATCTGTTTACAAAATATTAAAATCTAGTCACAAGATGACATTATCGTTTTATAAGTCGACATGTTGACTTTCCCGAGTTTCGAGTTGAATATATCGAGTTTCGAGTTGACATTATCGAGTTTCAAGTAGAGAGAATCAAGTAGAAAATCGAGTCTCGATTAAAACAAATCGAGTTTTGGAAAGACAAAAGTCATTGTAATAATGGTTATTTATACGGTAATTATATATTAAAATTTATTTATAAAATACATTTAGTCATTACTATTTTAACAGTGAAAGAAGTATTCAATACTAGTTCATATGCGTTCAGTCCCTTTTTGTATTGCCTGCGTAGCGCAGACACTTATGGATCACTTTGTCCGTCATTCGTCTTTCGTCGTCGTCCGTCCGTCCGTCCGTCCGTTAAACTTTAACCTGCAAAGTAACCTTGGCCATAAATTGCAAAGTATTTTGCCTATGTTCATGAAATTTCACACACATATTCATCTCACCTAAACGAATGTTGTTACACGTGTTCAATAACTCTGACTTTATTTTGTTAGAGTTATGCCCCATTTTATAAAACTTTAACCTACAACTTAACGTTAGAAATGAGCACACGGCAGGCGACTCAAATGTTCCTTGGCCATAAGATTTGCATGGAAATTGTTTTCAAGTTGGTGTTTTTATCTGTGAATAAAGGAATTTATATATATATAGCTAAAAATGTAAAAATACCAGTCAAACAAACAAATATAATGCAATCCGACGTTTCGTTCTCATATAATCTACCTGCACAGTGAGTTTCGTTCCAATATCTCAATTCTAACTCAAAAGTGAACTCAAATGCAATTCTAAGCTTTCTTTCTATAGCAACTTTTTGAACAAATACCATGAAATCGTTAAAATATGAACAAGAGTGGTGAACGTACGAAGAATGCCGCGGTGATAGATAGCAAGTCTCACGTATACAATGAAATAAGACAGAGAAGGGTGACAGAAACTGTAGTTTGGACAGATGAGGAAAAAGGACATGCATTTTAAAAATAATAAGTAAATCATTCGTTATTTTATGAGAGTAGAGCAGAAGAAAGTTATAGTAACAAAGAAATAATTAAAATGAAAAATACAGAGATAACAGTAAGGAATACAAATGTGAACGTAAGGCAGCATTAGCAGTTGAATTCAGAGATTATAAGAATGGACTCAATAGTGAAAAGACTAGCCAAACAAGCATTTTGAAAAAGCATATGTTTCCGAAGGAGCAATAGTGTCATAGTGCCAGGTGAGAAAGTAAAGTGTGAAGTAAGATATAGTCAAAGGTGCTTGGTCCTCCACGACCGGTGACCAAGCAAAGAGGAGAACGACCATATCCACATGAGATCGGTCATCAAAAGGTTGATCAGCCATTTGGTGATCTACCTATATAATATTCTTTGCGAATATGTTTGCTGTGTTTCAGGTATGCAGACATATATGTAAACCTAACATAAAACTTTTATCCTGTAACATAAATTTGCATAACTTAAATTGAATCAGGAAGTTCCTGAGATATCATGGTTTGTACTAGTATTTTCTCTGAATATAAAAGTAGATAGCTATCCTATTATCGCAAAAAAATTGCTGAAGATGTCGTACAGTTGAAAACGGGACACATATAGTTATTATTATTTAAACACTGAAATTCCTTATTTATAAAGCGTTTCATGTACGTTTGTAGTTACTTCCGGTTGATTATTGTGTTTGTTAAGGTATTAATAGACGAAATCAAGCATGTTAAAGGGACACACTGCAATCTTGATTTTGGTAAAACACGCGGCGTCCCGTTAGTTTTTATTCATAACTTGCATTTATTCAATCATAAATTATACGAAAAAGTATAAAGCAAAATTTAGCACATTATTAATTAACTTAACTATATTAGCCGTGTTTTATTAGACACAATACGACGCAAGCTCGGCCAATATGAAAAAAAAACAAGGCCAATATGAAGAAACTCGCCAATACGAGATTTAAGTGACGTAATTCACGAGTAACGTCATTCGCTCTCGATTTTTGACTTTAATACAATTAACAAATCTATAAATAAACGCAAAGTATGTCAAAATAAAATGATTAAGAACAAATTATTCTGTAGTGGAAGTTAGTTTATAAAATTTCATTAATTAAGTGGTTTCATATTGTCCGAGTTATTCGGCCTTGGGCCAGTATGACAGTCCGAGGACCAATAACTGGGCCAATATGAAACGACTTAATTAATAAATCATATTACTGGCTGTTAATAATATAGTTTAAACCTATGTCATAATCAGAAGAAGAAAAAAATCTCAGTTCTTTATTTAATTATATGCAAGCAATTTTAAGGGACCGGGCAATATTTATTGGGGGGTTGGGACCGGTGCAAAATGGCATGGGACAGGTACTTTTTTTGTCGCGACAAACCATGGGACGATACTTTTTTTTCCGCTAGCTTGCCATGGGACGTACACTTTTTTTAAAGTCAAATTCTTTCCTCCAAAAAAACTTTAAACAATTACAAATATTGAAGCGCCCGTTTTTATAATATCCGCGGAATCCTGAAAAAAAGCCGCGAAATAAATTCGGAATTCCGGTCTTCGGAGTTATGGACATAGGTTTTAATAGAAAATAATTCGGACTTTGGAAAAAAATAAAAAATAAATTCCACAGACAGATTCATTTTCCTCGGAAAGTCTTCGGCTTTCGATTTCTTTGGACAAAATTGTCCGAATATGTATTTCTTCGGAAAACATTCAGGCATCAGCAATAGTTTGGAAACTATTCGGACATCGGTATTTCCTTCGGAAAATATTCGGGCATCGGTATTACTTTCGGAAAATATACGGACACCGGCATTTCTTCGGAAAATATGCTGACATCGGCATTTACTCGGACATCGGCATTTCTTTCGGAAAATATTTGGACATTGGTATTGCTTTCGGAAAATATTCGGACATCCGCATTTATTCACAAAATATTCGGACAGAAATAATCTTTATAATTAAAATAAAGAAAATTGAATAAAGGAAAGCGGAACAAATTCCACTTTTTACTAATCGTTCTTTCCTCTTATTCATAATTTTGATAGAGCATCATCAAAAAAAAATGACCAATCAGTGACCAGAAATGAGATATAACCAATACATTCTGGTAGGGGATAAACTCGGTCTTTATCCTTGATGTTCAACCAAGTTTACTGTTAAAATTAAGGTATCTGCAGTGTGATTCTTTTAAAACCCTGCCTATTTCATGCACATTCATGCACATTGATTCAATATATGTATCTATAAAATCAAAATCTTGAAAATTATCATCGTTTTACTCTGCCAAAGATTTTTATTTTACTATAGAACCTAAGGATAAAAACCGAGTAATACAAATTTTATCACCTACTGAAAATAAAATAAAATCTCAACATCTCTGTAATGCAAAATTATGAATTGGACATGTATCCGATTTCTGATTTCTTTGACAAAATTACGATTTTTCGATTTGGTTCAGAAAATATTCAGATTTAATTTGTGTTTACCAGTAGAAAAACATCTCAATTCTGTTGTTGAAATTATTTCAATTGCTGCTTGATTTCCGGAACAGTCTGGTTTTCTTTGGAAAATCGTTCAAAGAAAATCGTTCGCTTTCAAATTTCTGCAGAAGCAAATCTGTTAATTATATTAGTCATGCATATTGACAAAAGGTTCATTATAAATGGCCTTCTGCAAATGTATATAATGTATTATTTCAATTTATATTCATATAGTAAAAATTAACCTTGTAACTACCAGTTTTGAAGAACTTTTTCTACATTAGGCGAACGTGTTCGTGTCCGAAATGGCCTGCTGAGTTACGTCCCTTATATGCATTATCACCATTTACATAAAATGAAAACAAATTTTGTTGCACGGTTCACATTCAATATAACTTTTTTTTTTTTAATGTTATACATGTAGCGAACTGGAAATACAGTACAGTACTGAATCAATGTAATTTAGACTGTATACATATTATGTATATTAGAATACCTGTTCGGTTTAAAATAATTATATTCTTATACATGTACATATAAAAAATGTATGCAGACTTATTAAACAGGGACTGTATGTTAAAATAATAATAATAATAATTATAGGTTATTTAACAGTGTTCTGTACAATACGGATATATATTTGGACGAGTACACAGCTTGGAAAATCATATTGGACGAGCCGCTAGGCGAGTCCAATATGATTTTCCAAGCTGTGTACGAGTCCAAATATATTCCGTATTGTACAGAACACTGTTAAATGATCTTTTTATTCTATACCTCGACTTTTTCCCTAAAATATATTTTGTATTATGCAGAATAATGTTAAATGACCTTTCATTCAGACTTTCATTCGGAACCTTTTCACGCGCTTCGGTCTTTATCATAGGTTTAACATGGGACCTGTGAATCGTACAATACGAAAAGAATACGGGTTATTTTGTACGCGCGTGCGTCCCGATACGGGAATATATTGTACGGTCACGTGATTCGAATGAGCGTCTACGATTGGACGTATAAATTAGGTATAGAATAATAGACTTTATTTATTGCGGGTAACACATATAGTTTGTGAACTAATCTTCCATGTGGCCCTCTAACAGGTCTTGCTATTAATTAAGCTCACACAATGCTTTGAAAGCTTAAACATCATGCACAAATTCTATCGGAATCTTGAATAACTTTTTAATAATAAGACACTTTACTTTTGTCATAGATCTACAGTACATGCTGCTGTATATCCATGCTTTTATGGTATCCTGCATGAATAATGTACATGTATATCCTTGTTTTATAAGTTAATGTATCACTCCTAGGTCACTTTTAAAAATAATATTTCATAATTATTTATTATTGTTCCAAATAAATATGCCAGATATTTCTGTATAAACACACTCACTTGTGTTTGAATATAGTAGCACCAGTTCCATTGGCTAATAAAAGTCACATGATTAACTGTAACACAGTCAGCTCCTAAGGTCTTAATTAATTTACACATCAGAGTAACATTATAGCATATGGGTATCATAAATTTATTAGTATGAGCGCTGGATATCTGTATTTAAATTAGCTTATCTCAAGTATTCATGATCAAAAGTGTATCATGAGTATAAGTTAGTACAGGGTCCTAAGACTCTGATTAGTACTAAATAATCTGGGAGTAAGAATTTTTAATTCTTTCTGTAAATAAGCACTTGCAATATATACATAAAACACTTTTATAGTGTAGAACTTCTGTGTATCAAAAAGAAAAGATCTAACTAGCACAAAAATTGACTGTCATAATTATATGGCCAAACATGTGCTAAGAATGACGTAAAACACCATTCAAAGTAACTTGTTAGAGAAGAGCACACGTTGCACACGTTGCATAACAGTTTCAAAAAAATTACCTGTCACGAATCCTAGACTAGTTGTAAATTTCGCGTTAAATTAAATGTATTTGGTGTATATGCGTAAAATACATCAATTTCACCGCAAATGTTTCAATTGAAAAAATAACTTAAATGATGCTGAAAAAGTTCTTTTCCGAATCAAAAAATGACTATGTCCTTACACTGAAGCAGTTTCCGAATGATAAATCGACTAAGTTCCGAAGAAATGTATGGTTTCCGAATTCGGACTTATTTTCCGAACATTTTATGTAATTTCCGATATATTTCCACGGAAATCTTCGGAATTCCGATTCCAGACGGGTATAATAATAAATGAGTGATATTAGACCATAAAAGGCCCCCATACCAAAATCATAGGCTTCTGGCGACTGTTTGCTGCAACTCTGCGACAAACATTGCTGCAAAGCTGCGGCAGACAAGTTTGCGTCAAAGTTGCAGTACACATTTCCCATGCAAATGAAATATGCAGCAAACAAATATATGCAAATGAGGTTCTGGTGATGTTCACCGCAACTTTGCGGCAGACCCCATTTGCATAGTAAAAATGTGCGGCAACTTCTCAGCACACTTCATTTGCATACCACTTTAAACTGTAATCTTTTGGCGATGCTTGCTGCTACTTTGCTGCAGACCTCATTTACATTGCAAACATTTGCAACAATTTTATGCAAATGAATTGAATTAAATTGGGGTTTTAAGGCGCACCAACACATGAAAAGGTTATATGGCGCCTAACAGGCATGAACATGCCAGGCTCATCTTCCATGTACATCGAGATAAAATATGGAAAATGGGCATAGAACTTTCTCACCCTGAACTGCAGAGTTGCTGCAAATTCTATCGTAGAAACTCCATTTACGCTGGAGCCACGTTATTGTTTTTCTGCCACTGCTCTTTTGATGCGAGCGAGATAGCACCTGAAACAATGCAGGGATCATGATGAAGACCTTTTTTGTTCATGTTCATTAAAGGTCTTCATCAGGTTTCAGGTGCTATCTCGCTCGCATCATTCCTAGGCGCCATTTAACCCTTTCATGTGTTGGTGCGCCTTAAACAATTCAATTCATTTGCATAACATTTTCTCTGCAATGTTCTGGTGATATTTTTCAAAATAAATAATGGACTGAAATTATAAAATAGAACAATGGTGCGCCGTTTGTAAAAAAAATAAAATATTTAGCTTGAAAACATTTTTTTTTCCACTATTTAACATGGACTGCACCATATTTAAATAAATTGACACAATTTAAATAAATCGACACTATTTAAATAAATCGACACAATTTAAATAAATGCTCTCGATTTAAAGTATATCCTTACGATTTAGATTATATCCTCACGATTTAACTAAATGGTTTTGATTTAAATAATTGTTTGTGAATTCTAAATAAATGGACCTTTGTTTTACTAAATGTGCAACAATTTAATTAAATTCACTATATTTAAATAAATCGACACAATTTAAATAAACTGACACTGTTTAAATAAATCCTCTCAAAATTAAAATCTGTCATTTCTGCATTACTCTCATTTTCATGGAGATGTCGAGCGCTGTCATTTTGCATTACTCCCATTTTTATGAAGATGTCGAACGCTGTCATTTTTGCATTACTCCCATTTTCATGGAGATGTCGAGCGCTGTCATTTTGCATTACTCCCATTTTTATGAAGATGTCGAACGCTGTCATTTTTGCATTACTCCCATTTTCATGGAGATGTCGAGCACTGCATTTCTGCATTACTCCAATTTTCATGGAGATATTGAGTACTGTTGAGCGCTGCCAATTCTGCATTACTCTCATTTTCATGGAAATGTTGAACGCTGTCATTTCTGCATTACTCTAATTTTCATGGAGTTGTGGAGCGTTGTCATTTCTGCAGTACTCACATTTTCATGGAGATGTCGACTGCTGTCATTTCTGCATTACTTCCATTTTTATGGAGATGTCGAGCGCTGTCATTTCTGCATTACTCTCATTTTCATGAAGATGTCGAGCACTGTAATTTCTGGATTACTCTCATTTTCATTGAGATATCGGCGCTGTCACTACTGCATTACTCTCATTTTCAAGGAGATGTTGAGCACTGTCATTTCTGCATTACTCTCATTTTCATGGAGATATCGAGCGCTGTTGAGTACTGTCATTACTCTCATTTTCATGGAGATGTCGAGCACTGTCATTTCTGCATTACTTCCATTTTTATGAAGATGTCTAACGCTGTCATTTTTGAATTACTCACATTTTCATAGAGATGTCGAGCGCTGTCATTTCTGCATTACTCCCATTTTCATGGAGATGTCGTGTGCTGTCATTTGTGCATTACTCCCATTTTCATGGACATGTCAATCACTAACTATAGCAGTCCAATAGGCACCAATGGTGCCTGGATATGACCAGGATATCTTAGAATCAGCACCAGACCCTAAACAAACCAACAAACGTATCTAATACACACATCTACCTATTGAGGTCATACTGATCATATTATTTTGAACTTGGGATACAATTTTAATTTTTCTAGTTGTAAATGTTGTATTTATCATGGTGTTTGATATTTAAAAATGTTCTTGCAATGAACACAATTGAATAAATGTTTAAAAATAAGGTTCCACGAAACAAATTACACTTGGCTAAATTACTTGTTCAAGTGGTACGTCTTTGACATAAAATACAAATTTCACTTTTAATAGTAAGTAGTAAGTAACTGGAAATAATAAAACTCTGTATAAAGTCTAAGTTTTGCGATGCTGTTTTAGCTAACAGAGTCTTCAGATACAGCAGATCAGAATGGAAAGTTTGTCGTGATATTCTGTGAATAAAGAAACAGCAAATCTGAATTTAAAAGATTGTGGTGATATTAAGGCGTGCAATAAAAAAAAAATCGGATTGGTAAAATTTGTCGCAATGTTGTGGTGAACGTTGCAAATAAATAAATGTTTCTGGCAAATGTATAGCTTTTTGGTAAGTTTGCGGCAAATTCGACAAAGATTACCATAATGTTTGCGGCAACATCACCGCTAGTGGCGAACATTGGCGACAATTAAGAATTGTTATGGTGAACAAAATTGTTCACTGCAGGCTTGCAGCAAACCTCATTTGGTAAGGATATCTGGGCATCTGGAATGGTGCAAAATGGCATGGGACAGGTACTTTTTTTTGTCGCGACAAACCATGGGACGATACCTTTTTTTTCGTTTTTTTGCCATGGGACGTACTTTTTTTTTTGTATAACATTTTTATTTGCACCGGTCCCAACCCCCCGATAAATATTGCCCGGTCCCTAAAGTCTAAATGATACTGGATCAATACATCTAGACGCAAACATTTAATGCTTGTTAAAATCTTCTAGATTGCCACGTGTCCATTTAACGACCTGTAATAACCTCAAGGACGTTTTTTTACGTATTATGATCATACACTTCGATACGCCGGACCGCCAGGTTTACGTTCCCATCTGACGGATGAGGCTAAGAAAACGTGCCTTGGCCAAGAACACACCGATGAACTCAGTGTCGCGCTGAAGCTTTTTTTCAAATATCGAGTTGTTTCAAGTAGAAATATCGAGTTTCGAGTAGAGAAATTCGAGCAGAAAAGATCGAGTTTCGAGTAGAACAACAGTATTATACATTGATTCGAATGACCGACATAATTAAATAAATATATTTCAATATATGTGTGTTTTGATAGAGGGATGGGTGATGGGGGGAGGGGGTGGAGTCATAAAGATAGTATTATACACACTTATATTTGTCTAATTGAAGAGTATTAAAAACGTATTTTATTTCCAATATTGTACATTTAAAGTAATATCAACATATACACGGATATACGGTGAAAATATTATAAAGACAAATCGGTCGGGTAACAAGTTCTGCTAATATTTCGTAAACGTACCACATATACAATGCGCATCATGCCCATAGAAAGGGATATTATATCTGAATGCTAAAGTACTATTAATATTATAATTATTATTTAATCTTTTCAAAGAAGAATACCGCTAGATTTACTTCAATCATAGTGGGTGATGAAAACACAGAAAAAAGTATAACAATAACTAGTGGGTAGACATAGAGTGAAAAAGGAGAAAACACTGAACGGTAGAAATAAATATTACATATTTGTTGTGATTTGTATAGGAAATACTGGGAATAGAAAAGCTATATCTACTCGTTTGCTCTACTGGGAAATATCTCCCAGTGGGAGATATTTCCCAGTACGGAACATTGCTCGGCCTTTTCCGTCAGTGACGGGAATGCCAAATAACGTTCCGATTGTTTTACGGACGTCGTCGTCAGATTCCGCCACTACGAAATAACGATTACGGAATTTAACGAAGAGTTCCGGTTCCACTTGTTTTGTTTGTATGACGTAACGTCGTCTTGGATGACGTAACGTCGTATTGGCGTTCTCGTGCAAACTGGTGTAAAAAGGCGTGAATCATAAGAAATATTAATAAAATATCATTTTAAATTATGTAATATATAGTTTAATAACCAGTGTTTTTGAGATACTGAAAATATCTCCCTCGGTAGAGAAATGGCCCCGATATAAGAACTCGTTCTCCGCACTCGTTCTTATATCGGGGTCATTTCTCTACCTCGGGAGATATTTCCCGTATCTCAAAAACACTGGTTATTAAACTCTATATATTTAAGGGACACACGACAATCTTGATGTTTTTAAAATTTACGGCGTCCCGTTTGTTTTTCTCTTCACTTGCATTTGTTAAATCATTAATAGTAATTGTTAGAATAGTTCGAAGCAAATTATTTTTACATATTAGATCTACTGGCTGTGTACCAGTTATCGTCATTCACCAGATTTCGTCATTATCAATAAAACGCTCGATGTTGTGATTATTTTTCGACCCCACTTTACAAATCAGTACACACTATCATCAGACAATTGGAGAAGAAAACAATATTTTAGAAATGTTAACAAACACTCTCAAATCAACCCGTTTACCTATATAAATACCGTTATAAACAAAACGCAATCGGGGGAATCACGCGCTAATGCGCATGCGCAGGAAAATTTCCGTTTAAAATAGCTCGCCTTTTACGTCGAACCATTTAATCAGTGAAGTAAGATTCACTGATTTAATCAATCTGACATGCCCAAAAAACTAAAAGCATGACAACTAGTTCACGTCATGCGGACAGTTATTTCCTTTTAAATTATGAACGTCGTAGTGAAGTAAATTACATCCGATACCTACAGTTGAAAAAACATTTTAAATTGTAGATATGATTTTTTTTAAGATATTTTTTTGTGTATTCATATGCAGTGGTATATTTATGTTTCAATTAATAACTATACACACGTTTTCATCATCCCAAACATGGATTATTCGCTATTAAACTGAACATGACGATAACTACTACATTCGGCTCAAACGACCGGCCCAGTTCAGTCTATATTTATTAACGGTCACGTGACACTTGTTACTGAGAATAGGAACAATGTAAACACAAAGTATTTACGGCAAAGGGGTAAGCTTATCTACCGGCAAAAATATTTATGAGATGACTAGTTTTGATTTAAATATATTAAAGAATCAACATAAAAATGACGATATCTGGTATATAGCCAGTACTGACTTTTTATAATAGTGCATCAATAATATGTTTACAAATTTGGTGAAATAGTGAAGAAAATTGAAATCTCTTATTTAATCATATGCAAGAAGTTTTAAAGTCAAAATGACGCAGGATAACTAAATTGAGGAGACAATTTTAATGTTTGAATAAAACTCAAGATTGCCATGTGTCCCTTTAAGTAAACAACTATATGAACAAAAACGAATGTTATATAGAATTTCATTTCCATGGCTTGCATTTCTTTGTGAAATAAATAAATAAATGTTGCCTTTCATATGTAAATTAGAATGCGTTCACTGTAAAAGGTGAATCTTGACCATACTATTTGCATGGAAATTGTTTTCAAGTTGGTTCTAATCTATGAATGAAGGAATTTATTTAGTAGTGCACGTGTACACGGCTGGTAATCATTGAATCTCCCTCCATTTGGAGGTATACATATGGAAAAGTGCTCCATCGCCACTTCTGAGGTTGTTCAAACACAACAATAAAGGTAAACAACTGCTATTTGTTCGTGTGTGTTTTTTACTTAAGCAAAATGAATGTGCCTTACCGAAACGAAGCACAATGTTACACAGTGGGATATTAAAAACGAACAATTGTTATATTTATTAAAATATACATGTTTACATAGAAGAAGAAGAAGCAGAAACAGAAGAAGAAGAAGAAGAAGAAGAAGAAGCAGAAAAAGAAGAAGAAGAAGAAGAAGAAGAAGAAGATGAGGAGGCTTTTGTCCAGTGGGTAGAAGGGTATTAATTAGACAGATGTGTATAAGATAAAGCTGAAAATACTTAAAAACATCTCTGCTGCCGTTATAACACCATTGCTGCTCATATTTGACTGTTTTCCGTTGGTAATTTTCAAACTTAGATTTTCTTTGGGATGGTTTCGTCCATTAACAATTGTACGTAGTGGCATGTCAGTTTTATGTAGTTTTGGATTACCTTGGAGTTTACCGGAAGTTCCTCCCGTGGATATCATGTACCCTCTCAAGTCTTTTATGACTGAACCTTTTGTTAAGACTTGTCCCATTAACAGCCGCTATGCTAAACAGTTTGTCACATTAATTAACGAGACATGTGAAACTATGTCGGTGTCTAGGGCTGCGGGTTCGAATCCGTTGGTAAGTGGTTGGTACAAAATTGTCTCCACATATATATAGTTTCGTCCTACCAAGTATTGGTCTTGATCATGGTCAAAGTAATATAAATTTAAGCCCATTTGAGAATTGGGATATATTATGATATGGGGTTGATAGTCCGTACATCCGTCTGTAATAAGAAAATACGCATTCTGCGCGATAACTTCGAAACCGTAACACCCACACTTATGAAACTTCATAAGTACATTGTCCTTAGTGTGAGAGGTTTTGAGATCAATAGGTAAAAGCTCAAGGTCACCATGACCTTGTGTGGAAGTACGAATTTCGTGCGATAACCATACATCAACACTCATTAAACTGTTTTGATATTAAACAATGCATATATACACATACATTAATAAATACATAGACAGAGAGGATGGTCCTTTTCAGCTCACTAGAGCCGAAGGCTCAAATGTGAGCTATTGGGATCACGTTCGTCCGGCTTCCGGCGTTTACTTTTGCTTCAAACGACTTCTCCTCAAAAATTTCTTGTCCTACGTTAACCAAGTTTCACATGGATGATACTGAGGTTAATACCTTTGAAACGTACAAATTAGGTCAATAAAACATTCAAGATGGCCGCCATTAACATATATAATCAAAACATTAAAAAGTATGTTTCTTAAGTCTAAAACTGATCTCAGCAGTTTTTCTTTCTTACTGATTGGCAACCCCAAGACTATAAAAAAGAGTATAATAATGGACATTTGGAAACGGCCGAAAACGACACATACGAAATATTGCAGTCTCGGTTTGATTGAGACTGTTCATGAGCGGTAGTGAAATATGCTAGCTACCGCTCACGCCCTCTAGCCCCGGGTTGAGCAGAACTCAATATTAATAAAATCAATAGTACAAAATATATATATAAATGAAGCCCCCCACCCCACCCCACGGCGTCAGAAATGATTGCCCCGGGTATACATTGTTGGATATAGAGCTTTTGTATGTTTTGCAAAAACATAAAACAATACTGCTTCTCGGAAAGCACAAGGCACAGAGCTCTGATATATTGCATGTGAATCAGCTTATGATCCTCTACCAAGTTTGTTCAAATGGTGACCCTGGGCTCAAATCTGGCCAAGTCATTGAGTACTTACTTTGTGGCATTCTAGGTTTTAGTTTTTTTATATTATATATACATGATCATTTATGTGTTTTACTATAATAGTGCCTATTAATGCTGCCTTGTTAGTTAGAGATTATATCCTGCGAGGATATCGTTATTTACACTGTCCTGTTTCTTGGGATGACAATAGGGTAAGAGAGAGGTTTGGTGCACCCTAGAACGTGGTTTAAATCCCCAGCGGCCCTTTATGTGCCATTGACCGTTGGAAGGCGGTAGCCCTATTGTCAACCCCTTTGTGATGTCTTACTTTGCCTTTTATTCATCTTTAAAGTGGTTTGTGGTTGACTGTCGTCCTTGAATCTACCTTTCCTGTTCGATTTTTATATCTATTTTATTTAGGTGTCACATTTTTAAAATATGCATGAAAAGACGTAAAAAATCCTCTTCTCTGAAATTACAAGAGGTAGAGGTTTAATATTTTGCTTTTGCTATAAGCTTATGGTCTTTTTCTCTGAAACTCTTTGAGACTGAGGATTAATAGTTTGCACTCGGTAGAAGCTTATAGTTCTTTACCATGTTTGTTCAAATGATTTAGCCACGCCCCTGGGGTCGCATGTTTTATATAGACTTACAAAAGGAAAATATTGAAAAATCGTCTCCCTTAAGCCACAAGGAAGCTCTCATATGTTACATGCAGCATTAGCGTATGGTTCTCTACCACGTTTGTTCAAATAGTAACCCTGTGGTCAAATCTGGTCCCACCCCAGGAGTCAGAGTTTTACATAGAGGTGTATAGGACTTTTTTAACACAGCCTTTGGTCATAACTGGAAACGATTGAAGAGATACCCACACTATAACCATATATACCTACTGAGCCTGAACGCTTTAAGTCGGTAGCGGGAATTTACGACGACGCGTCATCAACTGCATGACCTAATTTTGTTATGAAATTATACGTTTTTTTTTTTGTTGTTGTTGTTTTCATCGTTTCCAAGACCATCAGGTGAGCGATTCATGACCACTTTAGCCCTCTCTTTTAATTTCGGACCGTGTTACTTCTTAAATAATCTAATCCGCCAAACTGCACTACAAAACCGTTCTTCCAAACTCTAGCCATTTGATGAGGTCATAAAATAATACGTAATTTATGTGCCGACTAAAAGTCTAGATTTATTCGCGGGTTCTTAAAATACCCGTAATTAAATATGTGTAAAATGAATTAAGAGTTTGTAACTCATAGTTCGACGCTTTGGCAACGATAACAATAGTGTGATTAATGCGTTTAAATTGTAGTTACATGTATATAGTTCGGATTCGCAACATATGAAAGTTATAAATGTACCTTATCGTTAGTAGACTTTGAAACGATGTACATTTGTTGTAAATTGACCTGTTGTTTGCGGATAGCGGCTTTAATTTAAGCATATTAAAAATATATAATGACAAATTATTTACTAGTTTAATATATTGCCATTGCAAAAGTTCAATATATATATAAACCTATTGATTTCTTCTAAATTCCGCTTTTCACACATAAAACGCTGAGCGCCTGTGATATAGATAATACATTATAGTATATAGGTGTTAAAGATGAATGGTCGCCCTTTTTGTAGCATTATCAATTTATAAATTGTAACTCTTAAACATCATATGAACATTTCTTGATAGTCCCGGAGAGAAACATATATTTAAAACCGCTATTAAGTTGTAAGTAAAAATAAGTATTATTTGCATGACGTAGATACTACTTTTACCACTGCGTGACTGCGCGGGGAAATGAGGTAAATCTGAATTGTATAGCCGCACAACTATTGCCAGATAATTGATAAATACACTTACCTGTGGATTAATTTCCCTGTTCAAAGTTTTCTACGTCATCAAATAAAATCGTGTGCTTGTTTTTCACAGATATTGCAATGAGTAAATTGTAAGTACATATATTGCTGTGTATTGATTTCGATTTAAATATAAACATGTTCATGAAACAAAACATGACTGTAGAACTTTAATGTATCTTTTTTTTTCGTTTTATATATCAAATAGTTATTTCAAGAGACAATACATTCGGTTTATGCTGCATACAGAGTTTTAAAGGGTCACATGCCAATCTTGATTTGTTTAAAACTCGGAACGTCCGGTTATTCTTTTTTCTGAATGACTTGCATATTTGCAAACCAATAATATTTCAATAGTTCAAAATAAATTGTTTTCGCATATGACTTATTATTGACTAGAATTAAACATATGGTAGAATAACGAAGAAAAACTGAAAACTTCCATTTGTATTATCTTTTATTTAATCATATGCAAGCAAGTTTAAAGTCAAATACTATTAGATACTAGATTGATATCTCTAGATGTCAGTAGGGTATCGTAGTATTAACCTTGATTAATCTACATTGAATCATTAACCTTTATTATTTTGACACATGCGTACGATACTATCTTATCTAGAGATTCAACTTACATAGACTTCGATATCTTTCAAACTTACATGTAACCATTTAACGCATGCGCACTGGTGAATAAACGTCAGTTGTACCAGTATAACACTACCTGTGATACGGTGTACATACGAGGGGAATTAACAATGCATTAGAACAGTGTGGCGCATTGTAAACAGCGCATTAAACTTTAACCAATTCAAACTCTACTGTTCTCTTTACAGTCAGGTTCATACACATATAGCCATGTTTCGTCAAACAACTGCACTAAAGGTAACTAAACTGCACTAAACTGCACTAAAGGTAACACTAAACTGCACTAAAGGTAACACTAAACTGCACTAAAGGTAACAACTGCGCTAAAGGTAACAAGCTGCACTAAAGGTAACAACTGCAATAAAGGTAACAAGCTGCACTAAAAGTAACACTTTTGGGACTGGATGTAACAACCTATACTAAAGGTAACAACAATGTCTACACTAAAGGTAACAACGTCTGCACTAAAGGTAACACGACTTTTGACATTCACCAAAGGTAACACCTATATGCACTAAAGGTAACAACACATTTTTGGTACAATACTAACACTGTCCTTGTATTCAGATTGTAAATACGACCATATATTTTTCCGAGAATAATAAGTCGCAAAATACATTCATGATAGTTGAATTTACTGGTTATTGTTTACGTTCATTTGATGTTTTTTGTTAAAAAAAAGAAAAAAGGGTTTATTTCAAGTAAACTTCACCTGTCTTGGAGGCGAAGCTAATGTGCACGTATCCAATGTGTCTCAACAGAACATGACTGTCCCACTGTCTGATAATACACTGTTGGTAATTGTCTCTCTTGCATATTGTTATCCTGATACCATCTGACAAGGCATGTTATTGTTGGTACTGTAGAGATTAGAAAATAATGTAAATATAAGAAATTATTCGCATGTTTTTTATTTGATGAAAATATAGCGTAAGACACTAACATGCAGGTGGGAAGATGTTGCAGGAAAGGTTCTCAAATATGTTAAAAGGTCTAACGTTTAAGGAACCCATATCTAAAGCAGAGTAACATTGTATGTGTAGCTTTAGATTTACCAACAGTCAACTTAACAGTATAGATAACGTATCTGTTATATCAAGTACCGTGTGTTTGGTTGAGTGCAATGAAATATAGCCTTAACGTCTCACACCACAATTAATTTTCCATAGTGTCCCATTGTAATGTTTTAGTTCGTGGAATAGAGATAAACACAATTTACAACATGTATGTATGCTTAAACTCTCTCATTGATCCAATATCTGCAATTTAAAACACACTTAACAAATATTTACCACATTGATTTTTTTTAAATAAACACATAAACATTTAGACAAAAATACTACCCCGTGGTGATTAGACCCATGGTGTGTAAAATGAGGCAGAATTAGTTAGAAATCTTGTATCAACATGCATTTTTCTGCGATCTCTTCCTAAAATGCTGTAGGTTTAGAACCATAAACACACACAGAAACAAAGAACTTTTAAGATAAATAAAAGGCCAGATAAGACATCACAAACACAAAAGGGTTGACTATTCCACTACGGGACAGCAGTTCTCCTGACTATTCCACTACGGGACGGCAGTTCTCCTGATTATTCCACTACGGGACGGCAGTTCTCCTGACTATTCCACTACGGGACGGCAGTTCTCCTGACTATTCCACTACGGGACAGCAGTTCTCCTGACTATTCCACTACGGGACGGCAGTTCTCCTGACTATTCCACTACGGGACGGCAGTTCTCCTGACTATTCCACTACGGGACGGCAGTTCTCCTGACTATTCCACTACGGGACGGCAGTTCTCCTGACTATTCCACTACGGGACGGCAGTTCTCCTGACTATTCCACTACGGGACAGCAGTTCTCCTGACTATTCCACTACGGGACGGCAGTTCTCCTGACTATTCCACTACGGGACGGCAGTTCTCCTGACTATTCCACTACGGGACAGCAGTTCTCCTGACTATTCCACTACGGGACAGCAGTTCTCCTGACTATTCCACTACGGGACGGCAGTTCTCCTGACTATTCCACTACGGGACAGCAGTTCTCCTGACTATTCCACTACGGGACGGCAGTTCTCCTGACTATTCCACTACGGGACAGCAGTTCTCCTGACTATTCCACTACGGGACAGCAGTTCTCCTGACTATTCCACTACGGGACGGCAGTTCTCCTGACTATTCCACTACGGGACGGCAGTTCTCCCCTATTCCACTACGGGACGGCAGTTCTCCTGACTATTCCACTACGGGACAGCAGTTCTCCCCTATTCCACTACGGGACGGCAGTTCTCCTGACTATTCCACTACAGGACAGCAGTTCTCCTGACTATTCCACTACGGGACGGCAGTTCTCCTGACTATTCCACTACGGGACGGCAGTTCTCCTGACTATTCCACTACGGGACAGCAGTTCTCCCCTATTCCACTACGGGACGGCAGTTCTCCTGACTATTCCACTACGGGACAGCAGTTCTCCTGACTATTCCACTACGGGACAGCAGTTCTCCTGACTATTCCACTACGGGACAGCAGTTCTCCTGACTATTCCACTACGGGACAGCAGTTCTCCCCTATTCCACTACGGGACGGCAGTTCTCCTGACTATTCCACTACGGGACAGCAGTTCTCCCCTATTCCACTACGGGACGGCAGTTCTCCTGACTATTCCACTACGGGACGGCAGTTCTCCTGACTATTCCACTACGGGACGGCAGTTCTCCCCTATTCCACTACGGGACGGCAGTTCTCCTGACTATTCCACTACGGGACAGCAGTTCTCCCCTATTCCACTACGGGACGGCAGTTCTCCTGACTATTCCACTACGGGACGGCAGTTCTCCCCTATTCCACTACGGGACGGCAGTTCTCCTGACTATTCCACTACGGGACGGCAGTTCTCCTGACTATTCCACTACGGGACGGCAGTTCTCCTGACTATTCCACTACGGGACAGCAGTTCTCCTGACTATTCCACTACGGGACAGCAGTTCTCCCCTATTCCACTACGGGACGGCAGTTCTCCTGACTATTCCACTACGGGACAGCAGTTCTCCCCTATTCCACTACGGGACGGCAGTTCTCCTGACTATTCCACTACGGGACGGCAGTTCTCCTGACTATTCCACTACGGGACGGCAGTTCTCCTGACTATTCCACTACGGGACGGCAGTTCTCCTGACTATTCCACTATGGGACAGCAGTTCTCCCCTATTCCACTACGGGACGGCAGTTCTCCTGACTATTCCACTACGGGACGGCAGTTCTCCTGACTATTCCACTACGGGACAGCAGTTCTCCCCTATTCCACTACGGGACGGCAGTTCTCCTGACTAGTCCACTACGGGACGGCAGTTCTCCTGACTATTCCACTACGGGACAGCAGTTCTCCTGACTATTCCACTACGGGACAGCAGTTCTCCTGACTATTCCACTACGGGACAGCAGTTCTCCCCTATTCCACTACGGGACGGCAGTTCTCCTGACTATTCCACTACGGGACGGCAGTTCTCCCCTATTCCACTACGGGACAGCAGTTCTCCTGACTATTCCACTACGGGACAGCAGTTCTCCCCTATTCCACTACGGGACAGCAGTTCTCCACTATTCCACTACGGGACAGAAGTTCTCCTGACTATTCCACTACGGGACAGCAGTTCTCCTTCTGATTTTTACATTTAATGTAATTTATATTCTTAATGTCAGAGCATAACGATTTTAATTTTATAAACGGTAGATAAAGTGAATCGATGATATTTCCTTTTACACTTTTACTTTTAATAGGAGTCGTTTTTTTCTTCCCCATTTCACTTCATTTAAAGGGAGTACATCAGGCTTTTCAAAGGGGTCTAGGGGTTCGACTTAAAATTGACAAATAATGATATTTTCTGTTTTAAAGTGCCTAAACATAATGAATGATCCTAAAAATGATCCTTAGTTACTAGGAAATTCATTCTGTACAGTAATACGTGCTATCCTAGGTTACGCACCAGGGTTAATTTCAGCATTTTATGCCCGATTCCGTCCTAGCTATATGGTGTATTCGAAGTTTAAACCTTAACAATATGGTTCGAACATCATATTTTGATGGATATAAGTGTTTTATCATGAATTGGAACATTTTTATAATTTAATATATTTCTAGAAAAATCCAGATGTACTCCCTTTAAAGACACTCTTAAATTGTGATTACGCAATCATGTGCGGTTGAACGCATAATAAAACTACAACATTATATAATATACCAACTTATATATTCCAATAGGATAAATCAGATTTATGTCCAGAATTTTAGTTTATAGGGAGGTGCAAGGGGTGTCCAACATTTTAGTTTATAGGGAGGTGCAAGGGGAGAATGGGGATGGGGTCAAGGAGGAACGTGCACTCTTGATGGGCTGTTTAGAATTGGTGAATTATGGTGCATTTTCAGACATTTTTAGTTTGATGAACAAATGTGAATACGTTACGCCATCTTCCCGCCTAAATTCCAGTGACCAAACCTTACACTTGGAATAGTGGTAACATCAGACTTTCGGGCTAAACTATGAAACTCTATGAAATTATTTAAAAAGAGGAATAGATCCATTAAAAGTTTCCTTTCATTTTCGACATGTTTTAACATGTCGTTTAAGTACAAGGTCCTCTCTGAGCATCAGTTTTACATCATGTAACACAATACATACTAGATGTAGAGTGGCAATGTTATACATGTATAGTAATGCTGATAAAAATACATAAACATTTGGAAACAAGAGTCCCAAAAGAGCCTGTATCGTTCTTCTGGTTTAAGGCTGAATGGTGTCCATAATATGTTTACATGATTTGTATATCGTTGATATAAATCTTCTAACAAATTCGGTGGGAATCAATATAAAGTGTTGTGCGTGAATGCGTGCGTGTGTGCGAGCGTGTTTAGTGAGGTGATAGGGATTGTGTGCCAAATATGGCTGGTTATCAAAAGTTTCCAGCAGGTCAAAAATCGTGTTAATCCCAAACGTGATACCTTTAGTGATGTTGTTACCAATAAGGTTTCAGCAGAGGTCATTTAGGATCATCATCATGTTTGTACTTTACGAGAAACTGTGAAGGAGGGGGATTGGGTGGTGGGGGTGGTGGTGGTGGTGGTGTGTGTGTGTGTGTGTGTGTGTGTGTGTGTGTGTGGTGGGGTGGGGGTGGGTGGGGGGCATCTAGCTCACACTTGAACTGTAATACATTCTTGAATATATTAAAGACGCCACACGTAGTAGTGCCACATAAGTTCCTCCACAGTATATGTCGTCTGCTTCCTTGGCTGTTTTGACAGCAATGATATATTTCCCGACTGCGGTCGGCATGGTCGGGGCTCATCTTTAGTGTTCGTTTTTCCATCTTAAGATATTTCAATAAGCATTGTAAACAAGTATATTCGCACATGTTGACCGTTTATCCTCATAACGTATATGTCAGGTCAATAGTATTTATATGTAACAGTCACACTGGGAGCTCGACTTGTTAAGTGAGGAAGTGTCGATTCTTACGAATGGCGGGAGGTGTATAGTACTGATTCTGCCCAGGACAGGTATTGAAAATGACGTAAAACAGATGTGTTGAAAATGACGTAAAACAGAATACAAACAAACAAAACAGTTTCAAATAGTTCAGTTTATGTATCGCAGATAAGAGTGTATTGTGAACACTTATCTTAACACATGTTTGACCAACCCACCTCATATAGTATAGCAGGTTAATAGGGTTAATATTATTAATGTATGGAGGTCGCAAATTGTCCAGATTACATGTACGTGTGTCAAGGATAGGAGTGTTTTTGTTTGACGGAACAGACCAGTATTCAAAGGAAAGGACAAAATTGACAAAATGGATATTTTCGAAATAAACTGGGTGACGTTCGTCGTGTTTGGATTTACGTTCCTGCTGTCCTATATCCTACTTCGAAAACCGAATAAATTTCCTCCAGGGCCACCTGCATTACCGTTACTTGGAAGTCTGGGATTTTTACGGAAACTGACAAAAGCACATCCATTTAAAGTATACGCTGAAGCAGCTAAACAATATGGCGATATAATAACCTTCTGGGTCGGCCCAAACCCTATGGTCGTAATCAACGGATATGACGCAATACATCAAGCTCTCGTTAACCAAGCGTCGGATTTTAATGACAGACCCAACTGGATTACGCAATTTAAATTTTCTTTAGAAAACGGGAAAGGTATATTTCTTCTTAATACTTTGTATTGTGTATGTCGGCGTTTTCATCTGAGAAAGAAGGTAAAGGAGGAAAATAGAGGAGAAATGTTATAACTATCTCCTTTGTTTTATTCCGCCATATTAGAATGATTTAAAAACATTAAATTTAGCACTACTTTTTGCACATATAGCTTAAAGAAATTAAAAATAATTTTACAATGCGAATTATTTGAAACCATTGGCATGACATCGTTCTTTTTAATGAATGTAAATAGATCACCGTAAAAACTCAAATCAATTCATATATAATTTGTGATCCTACGTAAGTATCAGAGGTGTCTCCTATTTAGCTAAATAGACATTATTTAACTGCTGGGATCGATTATAGGGAAATCCTTCACGAGATGGTAGACGTGTGGTTCTTTTCACGAACGAGTGTAAGCGAGTGAGTGAAAAAAAAACACACGCCTACTATCGAGTGAAGGATTTCCATATAATTGATCACAACAGTTAAATAATGTATTTATTACTTTTTTAATCAGATTATGTATGATTTTAACCAGAATTTGGCGTTATCAGCGGATGACGTCGACGTCACCAACATGTTATTGATGTCATAACTCAACGTCGCAGTTAGTTATTTTTGTGTTCGGAGTTAGTTATTAATATTTAGCTATTATGAATATTCTTTCTCTGAGAAAGAAATCCCAATCTTTCACCCATAGCAATGTAATAAAACAGAATATTTCGTATGAAATTATACGAATGTTATTAACACGGCAAGAAATAATTGATAATAACCTTGTCAATACAATAAAATAGCGAACTAAATGTTTACATTTAAAAAGCTAAGAAACGAACTTGTTATTTACTCCACCATGTTGTGCATTGATAATAACCTTGTCAAAACAATAAAATAGCGAACTAAAAACTAAGAAACGTTATTATTTACTCCACCATTTTGTGCATTCGGAACAAATCAACATTTTGAAAGATGTGATAAATTGTTGGATGCCTAATAGAGAACATAAATATAGATGATGTCTGATGATTTCTGCCAGCCCTCAAACTGAAAACAATAATTTAGTTTAAACTTATTTATTTTACATCAATTGTAATGAAAGCTCTTTGAACGTATTTGAATCACTCTCGATGTCTTCCTGGGTAGAACCAGTACAAGTAATGCAGATAAAGTATCTTGCTCAGGGACACAACGCATATGGCAATGACGGGAATCGAACCCACGACTTTTGGTTCATGGGTCCAACGCTCTACCACTAGACCACAGCGCTCCAAAAATATGAAAACAATAATTTTAAAACAGTATTTAAGCAATTATAGTTTACTGTTGATTAGAAACTTGTGTAATCCTAGCTGGTTGTTATCGATCATAATTATATATCTATCAGTGATTTATAAGGATTTCTCAGTGACAAAAATTTAGTATCAGACAAAAGTGATTTTGACGATATCACTTTGCCGGAACTACTTTTTTACCATTTTTGCATTTAATGGTACTGTAGATTGCTATTGCTTTCAAAATCTGCCAAATGTATTCATACGCGAAGGGGGCGCCTTGTGGTGTGTGTGCGGGGGGGGGGGGAGGGGGAGTGTGGGGTGGGGGGGGGGGCATTTTCAATTAAATATCCTTAAAATATTACTGATAGGTATATAATAAATATAATAATCTTCAGTCTCGGTGTGATAAAAAAAAAATGTCACTCGAACACGTAATTCGGTTAAAAAAACTCTTGGAACTTCGAACATTCTCTATATGTTGTTTGCCTTGTTTAATTCAGGTGTGTCGTTCTCTAATGGCGAAGAATGGAAACTTATGAGAAAGTTTGCTGTGCACACTTTGCGCGATTTCGGTGTTGGTAAAGCGTCTATTGAGCACAAGATCATCGAGGAAGCTGAAGCGCTCATTCAAGTGTTGAGTAAACGAAAAGACACCATGAATGATTTGTGCCATCTCTTGCAATACGCGGTAAGTAACGTCATCTGTAGTGTCGTCTGCGGACAGAGATTCGATTATAATGACGAGACATTTCTGGAGTTACTTCGTAGTATCGATATTGGGATCAATGGATCAAGTGGTTGGGCAAATGTGACAAACTTTCTCCCGAAGATTTTGCACCCGTTGTTTCCAAAGGATTATAAGGCTCGAATTGCAAGAGAAGATGCGTTTGCTTCGACCATTAACATCATCTTTAAGATGATTGAAGATCACGAGACGACTTTTGATCCAGACAATATAAGGGACTTTATTGATATTTATATCAAGGCCTCAAGAACCGATACCGAATACTCAAACAATAAGTACTTTTACAAAGGCAACATTTTAAAAGTCATATACGATCTATTCCAAGCCGGATCCGAAACAACTTCAACGGCACTCGATTGGGCATTTCTGTACATGATTGAATACCCTCAAGTTCAAGAGAAATGCCGGCAACTGATTCTTGACCAAGTTGGCAGTCGTTCTGTCCGCTTAGCTGACAGAACAAATCTACCATACGTAGAGGCGTCACTGCTCGAAGTTCTCCGATTACAACCTGTGGTTCCACTTGGCGTTCCACGCACATGCGTAGACCATGACGTCACTATAAATGGATACGTCATCCCCAAACGCACCATCGTAATGATTAACCTGCATTCGTCGAATCATGATCCCAGGTATTGGACAGCACCTTATGACTTCAAACCGGAGAGATTTCTTGATGCAAGCGGGAAAGTAATCAAACAAGACGCGTTCGCATCCATGTCGTACGGACCGCGTAACTGTCTTGGTGAAGCACTGGGTCGCAATGAAATGTTTCTCATATTTTGTAACCTTCTTCAAAAGTTCGAATTCAAGCGAAAAGATGAGGATTTTCGACACGATTTTTCAACTAACCCAGAAAAGATAATAACAATTGCACCGGCAAATTACGAGTTGAAAATTATCCCAAGAATGTAAAAACGCATTTTTTTCATGATTTATGTCACCAGGAAAGGTCATAGCAAACAATTAGCTGGAAATGCTCTATTAAAATTAAAATATTTATTTCAAATACAGGCTTCATATTAGCAACGAAACACTTTACAAACTTCAATTGACAATGTGACGAGTTGAATCCAAAGGGCGGCTGATGAGGTGATTTGACATATTGTCCACCATATTTGTTGAATAATATATTGTTTGTAGCATGGTCACTGAAATCCCCTTTGTATTTGCACATGTGTAAATCGTTAATTGAAAATAACACATGTCAGAATAAATGGTGTCCTCTAACTACAAGTTTCGGAAAGTTATAGTAAGGCAGGTACAAAGCAAATAGAGTATGGTCTCATCTCGTTGGTTAATTTAAACATCTCGATGGGCTACTCATATCTCGATGTTTAAATCAACCAGTTCCAGATCATACTTAAACCAGTCCAGGGTTACAAGAACGATACTGGACCAGCGGCTTATGATAATCACAAGAATTTTGTGATGAATGCAAAATATTAAATAATTTAATTTAGGGTAAGGTCAGGAAAAAAAATACCTGTGTTTCTGGTTACCCTACCGTCCCTATTTTTGGCGCCGATCCTTTATCATAAAAAAAACCCACAAAAGGACGAAAAATCTGGGTACGAAACGGTAATGTACGAAAAAATTGAGTACGAAACATGCGCTAAAACATGGCCGCCTCCATGGTGCACTGCACGTCCGTTTTGGCTAATATGAAAAAGGCACAGCCTAAATGGTGATTTATCCAGTTTGAGTAACTAACTTAAGGTTGTTGGCTTGGCACGTTTTGACATTTTCAAGTTTAAGAATACAGTATATATAAAACTTGGAGAAAATTTAGTGGAGTGTCTAACCAATGTTTGTTTAGACGACTTTTAAACGCATGCATTGAGCGAAGGCGTCGGGAAGTTATCCAAAACTCTGTTTCCATGTAGCTCTGCCACTGGGAGTAGAATTTATACTTTTGATTTAAAAATAAGATTATTTTTTTCAATTGTGGGGTGGGCTTGGAAAGGACGTAGTGCTGAGATTTGTATTGCATTGATACTTAAAGTTTCTTTGGTACTAGACGTCTTTGAAGATGACATTCTAACTCCAAAATGCCACTAAAAACGGGAAAAAAGAGTCACTGAACATTTTCACCATTTTTTTCATTACATTAAATTTATTGAAAAACAAAGATTACTTTTCGATTACCTATATACATACACATCTTTGAAAACATACACAAACAATTGTAATCCTCATTCGTCTTTTTACTTTAAAAATACTGTTAAAGGTATATCTATATATGGACCGTATCCCACCTTTTTCTTTACAAAAAAAAAAGATTCAATATATAAAAAACGTATGTTATAATGCTCAACATTTGTTAAAACTTATATATGACAAGATCCTATGACGTTTATTTCAAAAACAAGTAAATATATATAGATCTAGGTTCTAATTATTTTTTTATTATAATTTCTATAAATTACACATATTTTGGAGTTACATGTAGTTTTGACATTTCCGCTGTAAAAATACTGTACACACAATTTTGCTGACATGGAGATCGAACATAAAATATCAAACTGTATAATTGAGGATATTTCACTCATTTTCCTTTTTATGTAAAAGAAAGGACAGAGATTCACATTCACGTGTTGTGGGATGAAAATTGAAATAACAGTTCCTGATTACGGAATCAATCGAGATGTTGCGAAGGTGCATGAACGTAGGTAATCGGATACAATTGTCAGATTATTAACGATGTCGCAACATACAAAGTGTACTAAGTAATGCCTATTAACAGTGTTAACATTGATAACAGACAAAAGGAAAATCCCAAGGTTTTATGGTTAGGAGTTTTCCTTTTTTTATATACTTTATTGTGTACGAAACAACAATTCTATTACACCCATACCTACGTCTAGTTTGTAATTATCTCCAATAAGTATATGCGCATGATCTGGGAAAGATTGGTTCACGTCATACAGTGATGCATTAGATAGAATGTCTAAGAACACGCTGGGATTTTGTTAAGTACGTTAGTACTTTGAATTATTGCAGCTTTCGATGTTCCTAATTCTAAAATATGCCAACATTAATAATTTCGGCATCATATTTTACTAGCACCACAAACATCACCACAAATGCTTTTGCAAAAGACGTTTTTGAAATATTTAATGTTAACCCTTTAATGTTCCGATTAATCGATTGTTTTAAACCCATCATCGGTTTGTTAGGCATCCGATTATGAAGATCGATTATGAAAGCCTATACTCGATCATCGGTTAAATGTAAACGTGCACTTTAATTAACATTCAAAATAGAAATAAACATAATTATCCAGGAGACAACTCTTGTAAAAATGAGTATGTTACACAAATAAACACATTTATATCAGTTATAATAAAATACAGACTTTCATGGCATCACAACTCAAATTAACATACACATGCTATACTTTCTTTACGGGTAAGTATTATCGAGGTAATTTAAAAAGATCCATATTTCATTTCATTGAAAAATATATTTAAAGCATAATTCTGCATCTTGATCGCGGGAAGTAGGTAACTAGTAGATTGAAACAATATAGAAGATAAGCACACATATAGAATGTATGCATGCTAAACTGTTCATGACTCAAACCCGTGGTTCAAAGCACAAAATTATAATGTGACATAAAAAAATAGTGGTTGTAATTTATTCAATAAATCTGAATTAAAACACTGTGCGTTTGTTTTCATTACAAAATGTTACGTTTAACAAGCAAATAATAATATATTATTAAACTTATTTGCCAGGTGTGCATGTGAAAAGCCTTACCATAAAAGTGTTTCGGTTGTAATATGTATTTCTTAACTAATTTTCTAATTATATTTAAAACTGCGTTTTAAATTCTTATTTAGTTTAAAAAAAAAGTAATACATGTATTGTCAAAATTATTCATGGAAATGCTCGAAACTGAAGCCATTAGGGGTTTTGTTCTCGGTTTATCGTGACTAATCTAAATCAAAGACCAAGATTCACTTTAGAAGATTCCTTCAATTAATTTTCTTTTCTTTTCATTTTATTCCTTAAAAAAAATATATAATTACAAAATAATGTAATATTTGCAGATTCGAACTCGGATATCCTGCGTGACAGGCGGCCGTGCTTACCACTCCGCCACTGTCACAATTTGATGACGTCATCATTAACTAGTATATAATTTAATGTGCGTTAGTCTGTTTCCGCGACTCGTGATACTTAGCAAGACCTGAGTAGTAGAGTAAATAGTTTTTTAAAACCCAAATCAATTAAAATTGTTCTGTTTAGTCGTATTTATCGATTATTAGTAACTGGCGAGACTACTGGCCAGTATTGATTCATCCTCTCTAATTGCGGAAAATAACGAAGAGTTCCGATGTCTTTGATCGTACATAGTAGGCTAATTCCGTCATTCTTCGCTTATGGCGAGATGTCGCGAATGGCGACAAGACAAGGGACATCGCCGAAGAGGCCCGAAGTGAATTTACCATGCCTATCAGCGGAAGTAGAGACTGGTTTCCCGTTCCGTAAGCTCGACTCTCATATACTTGGCCGAAATCGGAAACCAAAGAGATAAGTTTTTTCAAACTCATAGTATGTGGACAAAAGTTGATACCGTTAAGGGAATTTTCATCCCTGGCGCTTCGCGCCAGTGATAAATCCCCTATTAGAATTGGAAAATACAGCCATGGGACAGAGTTGATGAAAAACATGACATGCTGCAAGCAGATTTGTTCTTCCAATGCCACAGGAAATGATAAAATTCAATCTTTGACAGCCACATCTCGGGGTCAGAGCTATTGTGATCACTTAAGACGTTTTATGTCCAATCCCCCAAAATCGGGGAATGTCATTCCGGACAAATATGTCCAACCTTTATTTTGAAAGCAAAATAATTAAAAAAATGCCAAAATCTAATCGTGTAGAGCGTTTGGACTTTGCAAGAGTTCATTGTTGATTTGTCAAAATCAGAATTTCGTGACCATTCTTCAACGATCTGCAGGTCTACGCTAATATTTGACCTTCATACAACTGTGTAATGGACAGACGGATGCTCTGGTACAAAACTGAATATTATATGCCATATAAAATGCTATAAACCCATTTTTTTGAAACGTCGTGGTGCCCAGGTCGAGACTATGGTGCCCAGGTCGCGACATGGTGTCCAGTGCAAGTTACATTACTAGGGTTCCCAGACCGGTCGCACTGGAAAGGACAATACCTAACACAAAGAGTGGTACAGACAGAGGTATACCGACTTGGAACGGGCAGTGGGCAATATGACCACTGGTTAGCTTAAATCGGTTTTAAGAGTACACAACCACGCTATTATCTTATTTTCAGCGCTCAAATTGACAAGACAGTGTAAATAAAAGTACATCCCATCAACCGGAAATCTCTAACAATAAAGTCCACATCCTGAGAAATTAAGAAACGATACACGCATATGTTATTGTAAAGATATAAAAAATAATAAGCAACATCTGTATCCAGAATTGTACTGAACAAACATAGCAGTTGCATCCAAAGCGCAAAACCTATCTAGGAATCGACTAGAAACCCCATGGGACGAAACTTCATGCACCAACCTCTCATATTGGGGTCACAGAAGGTGCAATCATTTCACACAATGGAAAAGTGAAGCATAGTGACTGACTGTAAAGGGGAAGGATCAATCACCAAACATGAAGTACGTTGTATACTTTTCTGACAAACTTCCTGATATATTTCGTAAAGATGTCAGGAAATCCGTTTAATTTCCGAAGTTTATTGATCACATCTTCGTAGAATAAAGGTTGTGATATTCCTAGTCACAGAAACCTTTTTAGGTTGGTGTTGTTCAGCAGACCTTCGTTGCGGCGATAAAACTTTGAGAAAGATCTACGTAGTTTATGATAGCGAAAACCTTGCTGAAGAAGTTTTACTTGTAATAACTTGAATTCGATAATTGAAATCCTTAACATCATTACATGCCCATGCAAAACGAATTAGCTGGGAGATGTAAACCCCGTATGATGCAGCACGAGGTACGCCCCATGTAAATGAAGATAGTTAACGAATAAGCTTTGTCCTGTTAAAATTTGTTTCTTGGAGAGTTCTGAATCGGTTTGCTTACATGGAAATGAGTGTATGCATACAATATTATGGCATCTCAATGTTTATGTGTTTCAAGACAGCATTTATTTATGAGACATGTTCTTTCTAGGAAGATGCATGACCCTCAATTGTCTATGGACTTTTTGGCAGCATATTGGTCATTTGTGATGAGAATTTAAGTGTGTGTTTTTTTGTTGTTGTTTTAAATTGTGCGTAGATATGATGACAACATTGCATTCAAATTTCAAAATATACGTAACTCCATGCAAAAATCAATGGGCGTGTTACACCATAACTCCCCAAAAGGTGAACATGACAACGTCTAGGTGTGTAGGTGTGTAGCACAACCATTGGTGTCAGACCGCCGGTGAAATTCAACTCATTAACACAATGCAAAATCAGCTATTTTTGGAATCAGAATCGTCTAACACAATAAATACAAAATATATTAATACATTTAATGAACGATAATGAAAAGTGCTAGCGATCGTTCACACCCTTTAGCCCCAGGTTGAGCAGAACTCAATATTGAAAATGTCAATATTACATACATTTGAACCATCTCGAAGATGGTATTACTTTTATTGCCTATTAATGCTGCCTTGTTGGTTAGGTAATAGTTAATGGCGGGGATTTCTTTATTTACTCTGTCCCGTTTTATTGGGATGACAGTAGGTAAGTTTGAGGTTTGGTGCACCCTAGAACCTTTTTTAAACCTCCCCCCATACCCTCAACGGACTATTTTGCCACTGACCGTTCCAAGGCGGTAGCCCTATTTTCAAGTAAACGCTTTTGTGTTGTGATGTCTAATTGGGCATATTGTTCATCTTTAAAGATGTGCTTTGTTTCTCTGTGTGTTTGTGGTTGACTGTCGTCCTTGAATGGTACTTTTCCTGTTGATTTTTATATCAATATGACTGCAGCAATACGGGACTACCTTCCAAAACAAAATTTCTCTCATCTTGCCATTAATTTAGAAAATCCAGTTTGCCCATCAGTATTGTCCCTTATAACTAGCGCCCAGAAAGGCTGTCGTTCCATTTATGATATACTTAATAAATCAAATGTACATCCAACATCTATAGCCAAATGGGGGCAATATGGTTTAAATATAGACAGAGAATGGAAGGACTTATTCAAAATACCTATCAAATGTACAAAAGACACCAGGTTACAATGGTTTCAGGCAAAAATAAACCAGAAACCATTACACATTTATTTTGGGAATGTAAATATATTAAAACATTTTGGGATATTTTTAAGGTTACTTGCAATGACAATAATATAATAATCCAACCGGAATGGACTATAAAAGAAATTATATTTGGGTCTAGTCAATATGATATTGTTTTAAATAAATTGATTTTGCATGCAAAATACTTCATATATAAATGTAAAATAGATGGAAGATTGCCACTGTTCATAAATGTCAAACCACAAATTAAATACATATATCAAACTGAAAAAATAAATGCAATTAAAAGTATTGCATTTGATAAATTTGAAAAACCTTGGTCGACTTATAAATCTCTACTTAATTAGTTTTTTGTCTTAATTTTTAAGTTACACTGTGCAACACATCTATATTATTTTTTCTTCTAATCTTTGAAAAAAAGAGTTCCCAAGCTAAATTATGTTCCCCGCTGTTCCCACTGAATAATGAAGAGTCACACCTCCATAGATAGATCTTGTCTTTTCTTTATATATTTTTTTTGGATAACAGCTTTTTTTTCACACAATCAACTACAGTAAAACTCAGCAGAGATAGTGTGTGGATTTGTATAAAAACTGAAACATTCGTACTTGATTATTTTATCTTTGCACTTATCTATGTTAAATAATGTTTTATGTAAAATATATATACTAGGTTTTAAAAAAAAAAAAAAAACAACATCTTTACAATTGTCATTGAAGGCGTATTAAAGTAGCAAAATAAATATCTTGACAATTATAACCTTTTTCTGCTTTCAAGTGTAAAAGGGACATACAGCAATTTGGTTTATTTGTAAATAAAACTTTTGAAAGATCCTCGGTGTCCCACTTTCAGAAATGTGTATTTTAAATCTTCTTTTGAAATTGTAAAGATGTTTTAAAAAAACCCTCCCCATTTATACAGCTTCTAATCATGATATGCATTTTTGTATGTAAAGAAATATAAAAAGACCGGACAAGGAAAGTAGCATTCAAGGAGGACAGTAAACCACAAAACACAGAAACAAACACGCAAACAGACAAACAAGAAGGCAAAAGTAATAATAAATGCAAACGACATCACAAACACAAAAAGGGTTGACAATAGGGCTACCGCCTTGGAACGGTCAGTGGCAAAGTAGGCCACTGGGGGTTTAAACCGGTTCTGTGAAAACTGTTTATATTTAAATATGATGCATATTACATACATATCTGTACGGTTTGTTGAGTCGACCCTCACAAACCTATTACCTATTACAAACCTATTACGGGGTGAATAAATGGATTACCATTCATTTGGTAATTGAAATAATTTTTTTTTTAAAAATATGCATATGACGGTGAAGATAGAACCTTCAATACGGTATTTTCACACCATTTTATGGCCAGCGCCGTAAGGCCCCAGTTTCTAACAAAACGCGTTGCCCTAAACGTGAAAACAATGGGCGAAATAAACAAAAAGGAATTTAGCTGGGAACAGAGGCGTTGAAGCCTGCGTATCACAGGTAACATTCAAAATACTAAATTAAAAAGTAGGCAACATATCCTAATGGTGATTAAACAATACGCAACACCCTTACAGGCTGGAGTCGTGGAACCATCTATTCGAAATTCAAGTAAGAAACCAAAAGTATTTGAGAATGTACCAGAGATATCTGTAAATATCGGGCTCAGCGATCTCCAAAGATCGGAATGAATAATAGTTCTGATTGCAAACATGGGCTGGCGTTTTACCGCTGCCACACTGCACAGGTAACACTACTGTGATATATAAAACAGTATGAAAGAAGAAATTTGGAAATCGTCGAACACAATAAATACAAAAACTATTGCAGTCTCGGATTGATTGAGCAAGTTACGTAGGATTCGTTTGCTTAAATACACTTTAATTCGATGAATCACACACATTTGGCTCACATTATTTACTGTTTCAACTCCAGGCACATACTTCCTGCGCTGCAATGAGTGTGCTACACGAAGAGAAACGCAACTCCTTTTATCTAACAGTTTTCAAGTATGAAGGATCTAAACTATATAAATTATTTATTCCTAGAGCACAAAATAACCAATAACAGAACGAAAATATGTTATTTATCCAAGCTTTTCTGTTTATAAGTATATAGCATTGTTCGATACTTCATATCTTCCATTCAAAAATGGCAAGACACAGCAGACAGCTTTAAATGGGCGGTGAAAAAGAGTATATTAATGGACCTTTTGAATTAGGTTAGTGTTTGAATTAGGTTCATTAGCGGTAGTGAAATATACTAGCTACCGCTCACGCCCTCTATTCCCGGGTTGAGCAAAACTCAATATTCATAAAATCAAAAGTACACAATTTTAACCATCCCGAAGATGGCATGCATACGGCGGTGGACATGGAGTTATTTGCTTCCCCATGTCGTACGGCGTATGGTCCCAGTATCTAATCAAATTAAATGCCCCGAAGAGCGAAATAAACATAATGGAATTTAGTTGGGAGCAGCGGTTATGAAGCCTGCATCTCACAAGCAACAGCCAAAAGACTAAATTTAAAAGCAAACAACATATCCATACGCAGAGCCTTTTATCGGCCGGAGTAGTGGAACCACCGAATAAAAATTAAGTAAGAAAACAAAAGAAATTGAAAATGTACCACCGATAACGAAATATAAGTATCGGGCTCAGCGATCTCCAAAGATCGAATGAATAGCAGTACTGATTGCAAGCGCGGGAAGACTTTTTACTGCCGCCACACTGCACAAGCAACGCCACTGTGCTATAAAAAAAAGTATGATAATGGACCTTTGGAAACGGCCGAGCACGACACATACGAAATATTGCAGTCTCGGTTTGATTGAGACTGTTCATGAGCGGTAGTGAAATATGCTAGCAACCGCTCACGCCCTCTATCCCCGGGTTGAGCAGAACTCAATATTCATAAAATCAATAGTAGACAATTTTAACCATCCCGAAGATGGCATGCATACGGCGGTGGACATGGAGTTAAGTTTAAGGCAGTATAACCTCATCCTAGCGTGGTGTTTAAACATAATATTATTTTGTTAAAAGAGGTTCTAACCCGCCGTATTCGCTTATATAATATAATGGTTAACATGTTTCTAGAATTTTAAACTGTTCTCCAAATTGAGTTTGTCCTTAATGTGCTTTGCCTATTCTTGGAGAAGACCTCAGGTTTACCAGATACACATGTTCTACCATCATCAGCGAATTGGCTGCTGTCCATGACAGTATCTTTGACCGTGTTTGGCAGATCTTTAACTAACATATTAAATAAACGAGTAGGTATAAGAAAACATTATGGATACCCCTCTTCAATGATTCTTCCTCAGAGAGGGTATCATCTATTCGACTTGATATTTCCTAGAAAACCTGTATAAAATAATAACTATTCCTTCGAGTACCAAGGTCATATAGTTTGGTTAGTATGCGCAGTCGGTAGCGCGGCGGATTTGTAACCGGAGGCACCGGGTTCAATCATCCGTGGTGCCACTGAGTTCCGTCGGTGTGTTCTTGGGCAAGACACTTTACCTTAGCCTCGTCCGTCGGATGGGGACGTAAACCGGGCGGTCCCGTGTATCGGTCTATCCTCCGAGCACGTTAAAGAACCATAGGAATCTATTCGATAATAAGAGTAGGGCAGGTTCCCGGATTCCTATGTATCCTTCCCCTCTCTTTGGGGTGGCTCTAAATAACCTATACTGTGTTGATGAGCCGTTAAACAACATTCAATTCAATCAAATTATATTCCAAGCTTGGTCAAAAGTTGCTTGAATGTCAAGGAAAATGTCAATTTCAGGGTGTCGTTTCATGCTTTTATTTGCAAAACGAATATACGGTTGTAATCTAGCAATATGGTCTGGGTACTGCAACCTTTACGAAAGCCTTATTGGAAGTTAATATTACATTTTCGGTACCATGAAAATTTTCAAGTTTATTTTTGACCATGAATTCCATTAGTTTACTAGGGTCAGATGAGTAGCTGATTGAGCGGTAGGATTTATGATCAATGGGGTCACGCATAGCACTTTAAACCCAATGTTACAATTAGTATTACGTGATTTTGTGAACTTCCTTCTCAAACGTCTAACAAAATCTTGTGATTTTTTTAAAAAAAGTACAAATAAGTAATAGATAGAGAATGAACTCATTGAGTTGGTTAATTTAAAAATCGAGATGGACGTAGCCCATCGAGGCGTTTAAATTAACCGACGAGATGAAACCATACTATATTTGTTTTGTAGCATGTCAATTTCAACTCCCTACACTAACTTTCAATTACTGGTAGTTGTAGTACACCATTTATTCTGACAGGTGTTATTTTCAATTAAACGAATTACACCTGTGCTATTACAAAGAGAATTTGCAGTCACCATGCTTCACACACTTGTAATGTGCTGCTATGTAGTATTTACGTTTCGTTTATATCAGCTACGCAACCTCTCTGAAACGCATAGCTCTTTAAAACCAATGGTATCAGTGTTATGCAACTTTTGCAAAATTTATCCCCCAAAACCGGAATAGGAACGGACTAGGATCTATATATTACGACTGACTGAGATTTGTTGTAAGAAGTATATGACCCAAGATAGATTTTCCTCTCTTTACTCATGTCTAACAGAATGAGATCAACTTAACTTATGAGAATTGATGATTTTCCTCTCTAATACCATAGAAATGGAGTTAATATATGAGCATCTCATGGTTTACCATGTCGAAGACTTGACTCATGTCTAACATAATGAAATCAACTTAACTCTTGAGAATTGATGATTTTCCTCTCTAATACCATAAAAATGTAGTTAATATATGAGCATCTCATGGTTTACCATGTCGAAGACTTGACTCATGTCTGACAGAATGAAATCAACTTAACTCTTGAGAATTAATGCATTTAGCAGGTCATCAACGAGCATAAGAATGAGGGTTTTGTCAATATATTTTTTGCTCTATAACCGTGATAATCTCCATGGAAGAGAGTTGAATTTGTGAAATATTTTATGATACTCGAAGAGGCAATGAACTCAAGAATTTTGCGCGGTATATAGGTCAGAGAATAGGGCGATACTTCGCAGAATTGGTTTTGGGGTCCTTCTTATTGACCGAGGACGTAGAAGTAAGGACAAATTGGAACGGCTCAATCACAATTTAAGTTTTACCGTGTCTTCCTGATATCATTTATTATGTTTTTTAGTAATTCTATTCCAGTGGAGTCTCTTTTTTGGGGTCAGACCCTGGATTTATAAATTGATCTTTTATACACACATCCTAATCAACCACTGTGCTGGATATGAACACCCTATTCAACTGCTGTAGGAGGAGTTTAGATTACGAGGAAACAATACAAATACCCGCTGAAACCATATGACCATAATTCCCCCTGTTCATCAAATCACGAAACCCGTTTTGTATTGAATGCGTATATGGTATGTTCATTTTGGTGAGGTTGACCCTGTTGTTAAACCATATCTAACCTGGTTTATTAATATGCTCAATTCTGGATAGTTATAGATGAGATATTAATTTGTCTATCAAGTCATTTGAAAGCCAGAAAACACGTTAACCGTTAGGACGTCATTTTAAACGCCAGATGCAAAACAAAAGGTAATTGAGTGTCATTTAAATTCCAACAGCTCATTTAAATGTAAGATGTAAGAATTTGATTGTATTACTCTCGTATCATTTACATTAAAACACGTCAGATAATATATAAACTATTGCTATCGAGGTTGTGTTGTGCGATATCAAAGCCGGTGTTTGGGACTGCGGCCCTATGATTATGAACAACAGGTTTTGATCTCGCACAACACAAACTCGATTGAAATAGTATATTTGCTATATGACGGAGTTTTAGGTAAATCATAGACGCTTTTTCTAGAGATTGAAAATAATACAATCAAATTCTCATATTTTACATGTTATTCCCATTTCTCATCTTCAAACGGAGAACATATGCAGCTTTATCCTGTTTTGAATAATCTAAATGAGATTTTGTAATTAACATGTTTAATAACATTTTATTTTCATCTGGTGTTAACAATTACGTCTTAACGGTTAACGTGTTTTCTAGCTTTTAAAATGACGTCTTAGCAGTATGTCAGGTATTGATAGACAAGTTAATATCTCTTCACTAACTAACCAGCATTGAGTTTTTTAATAAACCATGAGCAATTACTAAATTCAGCTTGAGTTGTTTTACTGTCTCCACAAACTTTTCATTTTGCAATAATAATCAAAATCGAGAAAAAACAATATTAAGACATTACCCAGTATTTGAAACATTCTGCATATACACTGTTTATTCGTAATCAACATTGACTGCATGCAATTGTATTATATAAAGACATTTTATTACGGTTCTTATTTAGCGGCATATCCTGAAGTTTTAATAAGTTGCGGAGGAACTTTTAAATAAAAGAAATGCAAGCAGCATAAATACATCGATGGCCTATGTCAACAACAGTGCTAAAGCGTTTTGCTTCTACACAAACAAGCCTGGGAAATGTTAGTCATTTTCATTGTCAATGCAGATGTTGAAGAATGAACTTGCGCCATCCTAAAATCTTGCAGAATGGACTCCCGACCACTAATAACCTCGTAATATATGGCATATCAGACCATTTGTGATGGGAGAGAGGCGTATATATGGAGAATATTATGTCAGAGCCTTTTACTATCAAGTTTATTAGGGGAGGCTTAGAGCCATTCTTCGTTTTCGTACCGAAACATAATATTCTATTTATCATGTAGATTAACCACATTTTCTGTATGAATTACTATTATCATCTATTTCGCAGAATTTTACGCTTATCGAGGAAGCCGCCATGTTGTTTTTGTTTATTTTATGACGTCAGATAACGTTACGTATAGTAAACGCCGAGGGTTTCCGCATTGCTTGGCTTTAATGGTCTGTGTCTAATAGGTCTCACTACACAGTGCATGTTTACTATGTTGGCCTATATGAATAAAGTTTACAGGGCCACTCCGAACAGGAGGTTTCCAAACTAAAAGTTACTTTTTTACGTAACCAAGTCATTTGCCCACACAAAACTGTACAAAATATGGTAAGTTGACCAGAAGGTTTTTTAATTAGAGTGGTGTCCTCCAATGCACTATTTTGGGCTTTAACTCCAGAGTTTAGACCAGAATTTCTACTCTTCTTCAACTCCCATAAAACTGCCATATTTTGATGGCAGTGTCATCTAATAGCTGTACATCCAATTTCAGACTCTGGTCATCTCACCTGCAACAACAAACACTATCTGTCAGCAATTATTAAAAATATTTAAAACTGAAGAACACACTAGTTTCTAAAAATTCATCTTATGAAAGAAAAATCGAAGAAGGTAAATCGGACCCTAAATCAATTTGGAAGATTTTTAGAGAGCATGGTGCGTCTTCAAAAAATAAAAATAAATCAAATGTAATAAATAATATTAAAATAAATAATCAAGACATAAATGACAAGACAGAAATTGCTAATGAGTTTAATAATTTTTTTGTAAACATAGCTTCAAATTTAAAAGAACCAATCCCAGATTCTGATTTCATAAATGTTAAAAACTTTGTAAATGCAAATGTCCCGAATCTCATGAACTTTAACATTCCATTAATAACAGAATCTGAAACTCGTAAAATGCTTACTAACTTAGATGTGTCAAAAGCTACAGGCCTCGATCAGATAGGGCCGAAATTACTAAAATTATCTGCAGATGTTATATCAAGCAGTATCACACATATAATTAATTGTAGTATATCACAGGGTGTTTTCCCAGATCAATGGAAATCAGCTAAAGTAAACCCTTTATTCAAAAAAGGACTAGCAAACGATGTAAATAATTACAGACCAATATCCATACTACCAACACTTTCAAAATTAATTGAGAAACATGTACATGATTCGTTTATTACTTATCTTAACCATTATAAGTTATTATGTAAATCACAAAGCGGATTTAGAAAAAAACATAGCTGTGAAACTGCTCTTGTGCATATGATAGATAACTGGTTGAAGTCATTAAATAATGGTGAAATTGTCGGTGTTGTAATGCTTGATTTTTCAAAAGCTTTTGACTTATGTTCGCACGATATACTATTAAAAAAGTTAAAAATATACAAATGCAGTAACATTACTATTAAATGGTTTGAATCTTATCTCACTAATAGAACACAGTCGGTAAGCGTTAATGGTGTTATTTCAGATAAACAAATTACTACCTGTGGAGTTCCACAAGGATCCATTCTAGGACCACTATTATTTCTATTATTTATTAATGACCTGCCGCTGTATGTACAAGAAAATGATTCTAATGTAGATATGTATGCAGACGATACCACTATATATGATATAAATTTATCGAAAACAGTAGTTGAAAGAAATTTGCAAAGAGCTTTAAATAATGTTAGTAACTGGTGCTTAGATAATGGTATGGTTTTAAATGCTGCTAAAACAAAAGTCCTATTAATTACTACGCCACAAAAACGTTCTCAATTGGTAAATAAAAAATTATCATTACACTATAAAGATGTTAATTTAGAGCTAACAGCAGGGGATAAAATTCTTGGAGTTCATATTAATGAAAATCTTAAATGGGACAATCACATTACCTTCGTTCGGAAAAAGATTTCCACAAATTTATGGCTCTTATCAATAATAAAATTGTTTCTGCCATTACATTATAGGATTCTGTTTTATAAGGCATATATACAACCACATTTAGATTTCTGTAATATTATTTGGGGAAGTACAAACAAATCAAACATTCAAATTCTTATTCGATTACAGCGGCGGGCATGTCATATTATCCTAGGTGAGCAATACACTAACCTAAATGAAGCTTTATTGAGTATTAATGTACTTAGTATTGAACATAGAATTTTACTTCAAAAGGCAAAATTTATGTATAGGGTATTTCAAAATGCCACTCCGTCTTACATTCAAAACATGTTTCAGTACAATAATAATAATCACAGAAACTTAAGGTCATCAAACCATTTAAATGTTTTAATACCGAAACCAAATAAAGAATTATTTAAAGGAAGCATGTCTTACTCTGGGGCTAAAGTATGGAATAGTATCCCAGATTATATTAGACTCTGTCCTACAATAAACAGTTTTACTTCTAATTTTATCAAGTGGATAAAGTCGGGATAATTTTCATACTCGTACTTCTAATTTTAAATAAAGTTTAAAAGATTAATCATTTTAACTATAAAAAAATGAAAAAATTGGTGTTTAAATAATTTCAAAACCACTGCCTCTGTTTGATCTCTAATGCTAAATGTTCTATATTTGAATGTGTCGTGTATTGCTATTTTATATCTTAATTACAGGGAAAATGCTTTAACTTTTACCATCATTGAACTGATATATTTTGATTTCTATTATTATATGATATTATTTTGTTAAATCACTGATTATATTGTTAATGTGTTTGTATGTATGTATAAATATGTGTTTTATTCAGAGGGCCCCAAGGAAGATTAGCTAATGTTAATTGGGTCACCCTCTTAAAATAAAGACTTTCATTCATTCATTCATTCTACTTTTTAAGGCGTAAGATGTATCCTACTGTGGATTTCAAGGGAGCTAACTGTGTAGTGAGACCTATTAGGTCACCACTTTATTGGGTCGAAAAGTGCATATCTGCAGGATAAAAACATTTCGACAATAAACCGAGTATCTAATCTCCTGGATCAGGTAGCCTGTAACAAAAGAGAAAGGGTTATCTTAACTAAACTGATTTTAGTATGCCAACCGAAAATCCAAGCGTGACAACTGACCCCGAGCCTTGTGGATTTTATGGTATACTCCCTAGCTCGTGTTTGAACAATGTTAAATTGCCATGAGCAATGGAACAGTCTTGATCAAGGTCAAGGTCTGATCCTTCCTCCTCCAAACAGATAAACAAAAGCTTAAATGTTACAAACTCCTACTTTTCCTAGGTTGCACCTCTCAATTAAAATCCTGAATCCGTGACTAGTGCAAAACAAAAACTGCTGTGCACGTATCTGACACTCGCATGCTGTTACTGAAGTTGATATATTTCAAATACAGGTTATTGGATTTCGACAAGTTTCAAGTATAATGCAAATAGATGTTATGTAGGACGTGCACACACGAGATAATATCGTGCTGTAATCAAGTGTGTCTGCACATACTCGTAAAGTATGCAGGTGAATCGTATCAATTAGGGAATATTATGTCTGTATGGATAGAGTGTTATCTGAAGTAGTTACAAGTAATTCAGTTTAAATATATGTGTTTGACAAAACGGACAGGTGTTCAGAGGCAAAGTTAAAATGGATATTTTCGAAATGCATATTGACTGGGCGACGTTGGTTATATGTGGGTTTACGATTCTGTTGTCGTACATGCTACTTCGAAAACCGAATAAAATGGCCTCCAGGACCACCTGCGTTTCCACTTCTTGGAAGCTTCGGTTTTTTAATGAAACTGGCAAAGGCACCTCCATATATAGTATACGCAGAAGCAGCTAAACAATATGGCGATATAATGACCGTCTGGATCGGCCCAAATCCTATGATCATAATCAACGGATATGACGCAATACATCAAGCTCTTGTTAATCAAGCGTCCGATTTTAACGACAGACCCAACTGGACCACGCAGTTTAAATTTACTTTGGAAAACGGAAAAGGTACGTTACTTCGAAAAGCGTAATTATTAATTCTCTTTCACTTCTTAATATATTTCCTTCGTGCGTCTGCTCTTACATATGTGTGAGTTTTTTGTACGACACAGAGAATGTCACTTAGTTAAATGGAGTCAACTTATTAAGCAAATCAATGCGGAAACCATCGGACTTTATTTTACGTAATGTTATCTGACGTCATGTACGTTATCTGACGTCATAAAATAAACAATATAAAAAATACGCTAAGTTATCACTACAACTTTACATTACACCCAAAAGGAACTTTAGTACCAAGCCTTCTTATCCAAAGATCTTCTGTTAGCTGTCTATATATCCGAACTTCGTAAAACACTCTTTGTAATATTGTTACACTCAAATCATTTTCACTGTGACCTTCAAAATGCCTATTTATCTTTTTTCTGCCTGCAATCTTATATCTCGGAGGTGCTCTGTAATGCGTTCTTTCAAATGTCTTTCTGTTCCTCCTACGTATATTGTTTTGTCACATCGTACACACATGTGAGGCCATATACCAGATTCCTGTCAGTGCAATTTATATTTGTGACTGTGTGGAATGATTCTTTCCTAGATACGTCAGAAAGGTTACCATCTTGAACATTCATGGCGTTGATTTAGTAATTGCTCTGTTTGTTTTCCAGTGAAACGGTGTATCACATAAACATACGTTTATCACATATATGGCCTCATGTGTGTACGATGTGACAAAACAGATATTGCCAAGTACTTGTAAAGGATGTTGAGAATGGATTCATACATATAATAGCGCAGTATCCACTAAATATTCTTTAACAGTTCAAAACGTTTGTTATAACATATAAATATGTATTTTGATATATAGTTTATTTCTTTATTTAAGCCAAATATGTCCCATGAACATGTTTAAATAATATACATATCTATACATAAATTTCACTGGTGAGACAAGCAAGAGCATAATGTATTTATATAGCAAGTTATTGTATGTAACAAACTACATGAATATACGTATTCATTCATTCATGTTTCCATTACATGCAATAACTCATTTATTTACTTATTTCTCTTATCCATTCAGCCTTACATTCGTTTATTATGTATAAGTCACGGCATATTTTAATAAGTAAACAATAACATTCATAATTATGCAGTATGATTTACCAAGCTTAAGTAAATAAGTAATATATCCCTTTGGGAGAGATCTTTCTACAAAACAGGTATTTATACATAAAGCAGGTATTTATACATATCGAGCTTGTAAAATTAAGTTCATGAAAGTTCCCTGAGTTACTTTAGTATTTATTTATAAGTATTCGTAGTTCAAAAGATTTGTATACGAACACGGATAACTTTCTGATTTCAGACTCGCATGTGCTATTTATTAGTTGTGTAAATTTTAAGAAGCTTGGGTGTTTCCAAAAGTATTTCTTTATATATATAGTTCTTAAATCGTTGTAGTCTGAGTTTTCTCAGAGCAGAGCAAAATTTAGATATATTTATTTTATCTAGATACGGTTTGAATTCAAACATCTCCGACACCTTGCGCTAGCCACACATCATAGAAACCTAGTCTAGATAACAAATGTTTTACTTGTGATGTCCAGTTTACTCTGTTAATGTGCAATTCACTATCGTTTTCAAGCATACTATACACTACTTTTGTGTATTTTGTTTGATCACACAAACACAGTTTCAACCAATATTTAATTATTATATATATCGTTTATTTATAAAATGTATGCGACCTATTTCACCGTATATGATACATAAGTCAAGGTGATAACATTAGTGCCTTCATCACTGTTGAGAAGAATTTAATAATCTAAAGTTTAAAAAATTCTAAATATCTCATCAAAAAGCTGCTTTCTTTCATTCACAAAATATTCACATTCCATGAGGAAATGATATTCATTTTTTACTAAATTACTTTACATTATCTACAATATCTTAAATTACAATCTATTTTCTTGTAACGACCAACTTCTATTTCTAATTTATGGGTACTGATTCTAAAATTAGTGAAACATTTTATAATAGAAAGGTCTTTAATAATATTAAAATATGGTTCTTTACATAACCTGTTTTTAAACAGCGTATAAGTTCTTAATTTACCAGTATAACTTATAGAACAGTTATTTACAGTAGAAGCCCATTCATGTTTATACTGATCTATTAACTTCTTTTTAACAATAGTTGATAGATTAGATATATGTAACTGCAAATCAGATGTATCAAGATAGTTTATAATAAACTACCATGATTTCTTATTACAGTTGTAAAGTAACTTACTTTCTCATAATTTAAAAGCACATTTTAATAAATCACTAGTACCGTTGTTATATAGGCGTTGTACATATTTAACTGTATTACAAAGTACATTAATATAAATTGGATGTCTACCTAACTCTCCCATGACAGCAGCTTTAGTATGTAGTTTCTCACATGGCACAGAATTAAGCGTTTTGAATATGTTGTAATTATCAGGCGCGTAGGACCTGTAGGCCCGGGCCTGCATATAATTGAACGATTTAGCATTTTGAAACGATTGAGAATGTAATAAAATATGTGAGGATGGTGGGGGAGGGCATACCGTATGCAACATTTAAAATATAATAGCATGTAAGTCCTATAATAACTAATGACGATCACATCTGAACAACGGTGTGTCGGCAAAATAGTTTACTGTTATTCGAATATATATATATATACATTTTGTTTTATTTATATCCAGACTTAGAAATGTTTGTTTGGCATTTTACATATCCAGACCATAAATAATTCGAAAGTCATGTGTTCTTTTTAAAGGCCTGTGTCCCCTTAGAAAAATATTGATCGTAACCGTTTTTCTAAGAGTTTATGTAAGAGTTGATGCAAGTTCGGTAACACCATAAGACATTGTTGTATGCTGCGACTGAATGGAGATGGACAGACATAAACACATACAGACGTCCTGACGGGTTGATGTTCGAATGAATGACTGGACAGTCATTTATGCATGCTTCTTATTTAACAGTTAACTAGTTTTAATTTTTTACAAAATGTATATGAACATCCTGTCGCAACGGCTTTACATTATCAACATCATACACAATGGGTTTTTGCATTTCAGTCATAGTGAATTTTAAAACATGGCTGTAAAACAGATTATGATAAATACTAGAGGGTAAACTATATCAGTTGTTTATGTTCTTAAAAAATAAGATTGAAAATAAATAAGCCTTAAATCTTACAAATGTCTAATCCTGAATGTGTACGGCAGAAAACTTATGTAATCATTACATTTCCATTATATATAACACACTTAATATAATGTGATATTATATGACTAAATATAGATATAAAAATCGAACAGGAAAAGCATTCAATGACGACAGTCAACCCCAAACACACACAGAAACAAAGGACATATTTAAAAATGAATAAAAGGCACAATAAGACACCACAAACACAAGTGGGTTGACAATAGGGCTACCGCCTTGGAGCGGACAGTGGCAAAAAAGGCCGCTGGGGGTTTAAACCAGGTTCTAGGGTGCAACAAACCTCACACTTATCCTACTGTCAACCCAATAAAACGAGGCAGTGTAAATCAAGAAATCCCCGCCGCCTTGAACTTTTCTCTAACCAACAAGGCAGCATTAACAGGCAATATAAGTAAAACACAAATATGCTCTTGTATATATAAATACTAAAACACAATAGCCCAGAAATATAGATATAAAACTCGAACAGGAAAAGCAGCATTCAAGGACGACAGTCAACCACACAGAAACAAAGAATAAATTTAAAGATGAATAAAAGGCCAAATAAGACATCACAAACACAAACCAACAAGGCAGCATTAATAGGCAATATAAGTAAAACACAAAGATGCTACTGTATACATAAATACAAAAAAAACAATAGCCTTGAAATCCATAAAGAAAGTATTCAATGACTTGGCAGAAGCCAGAACAACAAGAAAATAAACCACTGAGAGCACGACAAGGTAAGATTGCAGACAAACATCAAACGTCACCGTCTGTTTGGCTAAAATGTAATTCATTAAAGGATATACTTGTTTCTTTCTCTTTAACTAGTTGTGTATACAGGTCATCAACCTTTGTAAAATTAGGTTTAACAGAAAACAGCTTATAGAAGTGTAGCAACCATTTATCTTGAATAACTTTAGCGCATATATCAGTAGGAACGCCACGGACCTATAACATATCAGTTCTGTTCGCATTTTAACTCCGCGAACATGGACTATTTCTTTGTATTTTACGGACTATTTTACGAATTTTCAATTAAAACAGACGCCATTTTTTACACCCGAAATTGGGCGCGCTACGTCGGCGAGCACTACGGGTACCTATGGAGTCCTAACAACACGCGTACAGTGTTTCATACCGTAGATTATGTAAAAACTAATACCTTACCGGACGAAATAACGTTCCATTATGTGTCAACACGATGCAGTGTTGGTGACTGACAGGTCACCGTGACATAACTTAACATTACTGGGATTACTGTCTGCTGCTGAGTAGAGGTGCATTTTCAAGGTATTTGTTTTGTATTAAAATGTGCTTATTAATAAACTTTAGATCGTACATATTTAGACAATGGCCAAATACAGTGCCTAAAAAAGTGGTGTATACTGTATAATAGAAAGTTCTTAATCACTATAAAGTGTTTTTCGTGTACTCCGATCTTTCCAGTAACTGGATGTACTGTACACTGTAGAACGTTTCGTGGAATAAAACAATTATTAGTAGAAATGCTATCAATGTCCACTGCACCCCGCCCACCGAAGTACGATAGATGGGGGGGTGGGGGTGGGTAGATGGAGCTTGAATACCGAAAACAAGGAGGGGGTAAGGAAACTAGAAACCCCCTCCACCCCCAACCCTCTGATGCATAAATGTAAATTGTTAGCGTTGTCTCTTTATCTTTATGTTATCCCCATTTTCTCGCACATTCGTGAATACATAACCCGATACAACTACCAGTTTTGAGTTTTCTTTTTTAAATATGTTACATAATGTATAACAAAGGATAAACTATGTCTGTTTGATCATTGACATTGGATTGATGTTGTTTTTCAGAGAGGCCTCAAATGTGAATCGTGCCCTTGAGCAGCTCTAAGTGAATTGATACTGACGACTTCAGAATGTCAAGCCGTATTAAATGCCATTGGATCATTTTGAGGTGAGAGCCCTTTTACAAATTGTTTGCACTTGTGTAGTTCTTAAAATGGAGCTTGTATTATGCTTGCACGGTGCTGTTCAAAGTTACAGTAAAAAATGTTTTCAGTGATAATGCAGCGTGATTGTCATATGAGCTCGTGTAAACTACATGTACTGGATACATGCGAAAACAAGTTGTGTTAAAGGGACACTAGGCAATCTTTATTTTATTTAAAACTTCTGGAGTTCGGTCAATTTTTCTGCATAGTTTGCATTTGTGCATCATTAATATTATTTATTAGAATAGTTCAGAAGAAACTGTTTTACACATTACTTACTGTTGATAATAGTGCACCTATAATATAGTTAAGTATTTGATAGAATAACAAAGACAAAATGAAACACTTTTATTTAATTTTTAATGCAAGCAGGTTTAAATTTAAAATGTTATCAGGTTAACAAATGGAGATGCTAATGTTAATGCTTGATAAATACTTCAAGATTGCCGTGTGTCCCTTTAACATCAACTAATTACAATGTGATTATGGTCTATGTGATGGTATCCCAATTTATTAAAGGGACACAGAGCAAATTTCCAATCTTGTGTCTGTTTTAGACATTTTTACACCAGAAGACCACACATCTACAAAAGTGTCTTACTGCCGTATTAATCGTGTTTTTAAACTGACGGCATCACCAGGTTTTGAGATAGAAATTAATTAGTTGTATATTAATGTTTTCTCCCCATGTAAAATGACCTTACTAAGTCATTAAAGTCAAATCTCCTATGAACAAAACGTGTAAAATTTAACAATTTTAAGTTTTTGGCAAGAGTTTTATTTCCCTTCTAGTAAAAATAGCTTATAGAGCATTGCACCCTCTGTCAGATTTAACTTTCCTTACAATAGATTCTTGCTGTAGTACTGTTGGGTAAAAAATACATTAAAATGTTCTGTAATCATGTCAGGTCAATCATATACTCGTATGATACACAATATAATATGTATTGACCCTTTATTTGATGTGCTCAGTTTTGGTCAAGGGACGTTTATAGCATATCGGCTTTGAATCCAGTGAACACGGATTCAAGTCCTACTGGCGCCACTGGGTTACTTCGATGTGTTCTGCTAGCCTCGTTCGACTGATGGGAACGTAAACCGGGTGGTCCTGTGTATCGGAGTCTGTCCTCCAAGCACGTTAAAGAACCATAGGTATCTAATCGGTAGTAAGCGTAGGGCAGGGTTACTGGATGCCTATGTATCTTTCTTCCTCTCTTTGGGGCGGCTCGAAATAACCTAAACAACGTGTTACGGAGGCGTTAAACAATAATTATTTTTAAAACTGTCCCATTCCCCAAAACATGCCCTAGCTCCCCTTCGCAACGACTGATTCAAATTGAATACTATGCTCTACTTATTTTTACTTTTTATTTTCTTTCAGGCTGCACGTCATGCGGAAGAAGACTCCATGTACACCACCGGCCAGAGTCAATGCTGAAGTTTATGTTCGCTTAATTATTGCTTAATAAAGGATACATATGAACTAAAATATTGTCTTTAGAAGTCTGTCTTCCACCACAAAGTGGTAGGTGAGACAGTTAATATTTGGCCTTTCCGTTCGTCCGTCACACATCTTGTCTGCGCTACTTGTTGCATTTTGACGAAACGTTGTACGAAGCATCAGTATGTGCATATCAAATATTGAAGGTCAAGTGCGCCGTGACCCAGTAATGATTATGAAAAACCTTGCCTGCACTGTCCACTTCCCCAGAAGCAAATCTCATCAAAATTCATGGTTTGAGTGCATTTGGTGAGAGAATGAAGCCTTTTGATTTTGATGCCATTAGGTCAAAGGTCATTCATTGTCACCGTAACATGATAATGTAAAATGTTGTAAACTGTAAGTCCACTTTCCCTAAAGCAAATATCATGACACTTAATGGATGTATTGCTTCTGGCGAGAGGGTTATTCCTTTGATGTTGAGTGGGTCAACGGTCAAGGTCACTGACCGGATAATGAAACGAATTGTCCGCACTGCAACTTCTGTTTTCCTGAAGGAAGTCTGTAGAAACGCCATGGGTTGACTGCCTGTGATAAGACTATTTCACCGTTTGATGATTTTGAGGTTAATAGGTCAAAGGTCAATATAACCCTAATACCTTGGCCACAGTGTAACTCCTTATTTACTGAAGCAAATACATGTATCATGAAACTACATGGGTTGACTGCATTTGGTGAGAGAATGACCCCTATTTAGTTCGAGATCAAATGTCAAGGTCACTGATCCGATCATGAAAACCATTGTCCGCACCGTAACTCTATTTTCCCTGAAGTAAATATATTCAAACGTCATGGGTTGACTGCCTTTGGTAAGAGTATGATCCCTATTAATATTGATGTCAGTAAATCTAAGGTCAACGTCACAGTGACTTGATAATGAAAAATCGTGTCCGCAATGAAACTCTTTTTTACTTTCTCTAAAGCTAATTTCATAAAACGTCATACTTTGACTGCCTTTGGTGAAATGATAATCCCTGTTTATTTTGAAGTCAGTAGTTAAAAAGTCCGTTACCATGACCGGAAAATGAAAAGTCTTGCCCACACAGTTTTTCCTTTTACCTAAAGCAAATTTCATGAAACTTCATTGGTGGACAGTGGAAAGAGGATAATTCGTTTGATTTTTAGGTCAAAGGTCAAGTTCCCTGCTAACATCCACTATCAAACATTTATAAACACAAGGATAAGCATATGTTACAACACACATGTTATAATATTAATGGTATAATATATGAATATTTTCTTGCACAATGTAGAATCCAGTAAAACAAGTGGTTTTGTTCATCGATACTGTCGCCTGTGAACCAAACCACTTGTTGTTAAATTACAGGATTCAACAGTGTGTAAGACATATTCCGAGTCTAAATTTAAAAAAATAATATTAAAACAAACAAAACATGCTATTTGATGAAAACAGACGTATTCAAATTTTCAAAGTAGCAATATTCGCAGAATATAGTAGATTTCAACTGCTGAAAACAAACATGTATTTTATTTTTCAGGAAAAAATAATTCTAATGAATATAGTATTGATCATCGTTATATATTTTCAGGGAAATGTTTAATATGTCTGTTTTCAAATACTACAGATCGTAACACACCGCATATGTATATTCAGTATTTACTTTCCATATAGTAGTGAGTCTGACTGCGTTCTGTATAAACAATATCATTAAATTTGTGCAGAGCTTCCTTGGCATTATCATGCAAATGTTCCTCCATCATTAAATCAATTTTACATTTAATATCATTTCACGATAGTGCTTTAACAAATTGTAATGATGAAAACTCGTTCAAAATGTAACCTTGAGGAATTTCATGTAGTTTGGTTATATTGTCATCCTGACCATAATTAAAATTACTAAAATAATTCGATATATACTGGCATGATCACTTAAAATGGATTGTGATCATTAACTTGAAATTACAACATATTTTCAAAAATGGTATCTGACACTTTACAAGAGTCAACTACACTGTTACCATTGTACTGGAAACATTTATAATTATATATTCCCCACTACACCCACCCCTCTCATAAACATACATATGACTGAAACATTGTTACATGCGGCACCCCCTCCGCCCAGCCCTCTCATACACGCACACATGCATGCGTAGCAAGGAAATCATACGTGTTACCCCGTGCCGTATTACAATTAATGCCATATGTATTACGTTAAATGAATCAAGGATTAAAGGGACAACGGCCATTGTGCTCCACAAACTTATTTAAAAGAAAGACTCGCATGAAAAAGTTACATCCGAAAGCTCATTATTTAATAAGAAAAAAGGTTTACCAAATATAAAAGTAATTTAAGGACTCTTCTGCGACAAGGACTATCACAACCTGACTTCTATGGTGATGTGATTTATAAACTTCGTAAGATTCATGGTCATGATCACTTTCATACTATCTTTGTTAAACTTGTTAAAAAGTTTATCAAAAGAGGTTATGACCCTATCATTTTGCAACGTACTGCATGCTTGGTGGTGGACCCTTTTACAGTTCGCCACTATGCTTTCCTCTTAAATTGTACGATGACCGGACAGGCTGTGGACCCTATGATGACGCCTACCTAAAGCCCATTGGGACGGTGGCATTTGATGTTTGTCTATAACCTTAACCTGTCGTGCCCTTAATGGTTTATTTCTTTTTTTTGCTCTGGCTTCTGCCAAGTCACTGAGTACCTTCATTATGGCTTTCTAGGCTATTGTTTTTTTTGTATTATATTTACACGAGCATATTTGTGTTTTACTTAATATATTGCCTGTTGATGCTGCCTTGTTGGTTAGAGATTAAATCATGGCGGGGATTTCTTTATTTACACTGTCCTGTTTTAATGGGTTGACAGTATGGTAAGTGTGAGGTTTGGTGCACCCTAGCACCGGTTTAAACCCCCAGTGGCCTACATTGCCACTGACCGTTCCAAGGCGGTAGCCCTATTGTCAACCATTTTGTGTTTGTGATGTCGTTTGCATTTTTTTATTACTTTTGCCTTTTTGTTTGTCTGTTTGCGTGTTTGTTTTTGTGTTTTGTGGTTGACTGTCGTCCTTGAATGCTGATTTCCCTGTCCGATATTTTTATCCTTCTTTACCAAATAACTTACCATAAACCAAAATGTTTTAGTTATGCACACTGGCACATTAGTTTAGTCGGGTGGGGTTAACTAACGGTTTTGGCTGACAATCCATCAAGACTTAAGGATGAAATTCTTGATTTATTCCGTGCGTTTACACCCAATAGCGTAGTTTCACTCTCTCTAGGGGTGGCTATAAATAACGTATGTGTTGATGAGCCGTTAAATACAATTCAGTTCAATTCAATTTCCTTATTTAGTCATTATCTCACCACTAAGTACGTTATAATACCACATTCCACTCTCTCTGAGGTATAGATATCAACGGATGTGTATACTATGGGTTGACTCTAACTAACATGTAACGTGTTGATGAGCCATAAAATAAGATTCAATTAAAATTCAATTGTCTAATTTAGTCATTATTACACCATGCAATACGTTATAATACCACTTCCCACGCTCTCTGTGGGTATATACATCAATTGATGTTGATGCTCTAAGGTGGCTCTAAATGTCGTATTATGTGTTGATGAGCCGTTAAACAATTTATATTTCAGTTCAATTTTCTTATTTAGTCATTATTTCACCTCTCAATAAGTTATACTACCACATTCCTCTCTCTCTGTGGCGGCTCTAAATAACATATCATGTATTGATGAGTCGTTAAACAATATTCGATTCATTGTTTCACCACTCAATAAGTTATAATACACCTTCCACATTCTCTTGGGCGGCTCTAAATAACCTATACTATCCCAGCCAGCATTCTATATCGGGCCGACATCAAATCGATGTCGTTGTCTATATCGGCCCGATGTCGGTTATAATCTCGGTTGCAAATAGTCCCGACGTCGGTCCGACGTCAGCTTGCGATATTGGCCCGACACCAACCCGACGTCGGTTGAACATATGTGCCCGATATTAAAATGACATCTACCCGATGTCAGCTAAACTTTTCACATTAACTGTAAATACACAATATTCAAAATGACATGTCATTACCTCCCTTTATTGATTTATGAGCGTGTAATGTTGGACCGACAGCGTCCCGATGAATCTCCCTTGTTAACAAAATGGTAACGGCCCATCGTCGGCCCAATGTTGGCATATTTAGCCGATATTCCGCTCTTCACCAGATATAGGCTCGATATCAGTGTGCTAGCTGGGATGTTGATGAGCCATTAAACAAGGTTCAATTCAATTCAATTTTTTTCTATTTACTAATTATTTCACCACTCAATAGTTATAATATCACCTTCCACTTTCTTTGAGCGGCTTCAAATAACCTATAATTTGTTAATGAGACTTTGAACAATATTCAATTAAATTTTCCCCCTCTCAATAAGTTATAAAACCAACTTCAACTTTCTCTGGGTCGGTTCTAAATAACATATACTATGTTGATGAGCCGTTAAACAAGATTCAATTCAATTAAATTTAATTTCCCTATTTAGTCATTGTTTTACCTCTCACTAAGCTTAATACCACCTTCCTTTCTCTCTGGAGCGTCTCTAAATATTATGTCTCCACCCAATACGTAATAATAACACTTTACACTCGATCACGTAACGTTGAGACGCCCCCTGCGGACATAATGGCCTTGCGGACACCATGTTCTCCTACTTCTAGACCATAGTATGGCCGGCGCGGACACCATGGCCTCCTACATACACTGAAAGATTTGTTCTGTTGTTGCTCTCGCTCCTGTTAAGTCATTGAGATCTTTTTTTTTAATTTATATTGCCTTTTAATGCTGCCTTGTTTGTTAGAGAATATAACCTTGCAAAGATATCTTTATTTACACTGTCCAGTTTTATTGGGATGAAAATAGGGTAAGAGAGAAGTTTGGTGCCTATTCCACCTGGCGTAAACCCCAATCGGCGTTTATGCCACATACCGTTCTAAGGTGGTAGCCCAATAGTCAACCCTTTTACATTTGTGATGTCATATCTTGCATTTTATTCATCTTTGTAATTGTTGTCTGTTTCTGTGCGTGTTTGTGGTTTACTGTGGTCCTTGAATGCTACATTTCCTGTTCGACTTTTATATCTATTTTTAATATATTATCGGATTATCGGTGCATTATAGTTAACAGTTGCTTTGAACTATTTCAATAATTAATATAATTAATGATCGTAATAGTACAAGTTGTGTAGAAATTCTAACGGGACGCGGCGAATTTTTAAAACAAATCATTATTTCTGTATGCGTGTTTACAGTTGATCACAAATATGTCTAATCCAACCAGGTGTAATCATAATTGTTTGCCTTTTTATATCTAGGTGTGACGTTAGCTAATGGCGAAGAATGGAAACTTATGAGAAAGTTTGCCGTGCAAAATTTGAGAGATTTTGGTGTTGGAAAAGCGTCTATTGAGCAAAAGATTATCGAGGAAGCGGAAGCTCTTACTCATGTACTTAATGGAAAAAAAGACACCATAAATGATTTGTGCCATCTCTTGCAATACGCGGTAAGTAACGTCATCTGTAGTGTCGTCTGCGGACAGAGATTCGATTATAATGACGAGACATTTCTGGAGTTACTACGAAGTATCCATATAGGGATCAATGGATCAAGTGGTTTTGCAAGTTTGACAAACTTTCTCCCTAAGTTTTTGTACCCGTTGTTTCCAAAGGAGTATAAGGTACAAATTGCAAGAGAAGAGGCGTTTGCTTCGACTAATAAAATTATCTCCAAGTTGATTGATGATCACGAGTCAACGTATGATCGAGATAATATAAGGGACTTTATTGATATTTATATCCAAGCCTCACGGACCGATATCGAATACTCAAACAGTAAGTACTTTTACAAAGGCAACATGTTTAAACTCATATACGATCTATTCCAAGCCGGATCGGAAACAACATCAACGGCACTCGATTGGGCGTTTCTGTACATGACTGAATATCCGCAAGTTCAAGAGAAATGCCGGCAACTTATCCTTGACCAAGTCGGAAGTCGTTCCGTCCGCTTGGCTGACAGAACACATCTACCATACGTAGAGGCAACCCTGCTCGAAATTCTCCGACTGCAACCCGTTGCTCCACTTGGCGTTCCTCGCACATGCACAGACCATGACGTCATTATAAATGGATACGTCATCCCCAAACGCACATTCGTAATGTTTAATCTGCATTCGTCCAATCATGATTCCAAATATTGGACAGAACCTTATGAGTTCAAACCGGAGAGATTTCTTGATGCAAACGGGAAAATAACCATACAACACGCGTTGGCATCAATGTCGTATGGACCGCGTAACTGTCTCGGTGAAGCTCTGGCTCGCAATGAGATGTTTCTCTTCCTTTGTAACCTACTTAAAAAGTTCGAATTCAAGCGAAAAAATGATGATTTTCGACACGATTTTTCGGCCAACCCAGAAAAGATAATGACAATTGCACCGGCAGATTACGAGTTGAAAATTATACCAAGAATGTAGAAATATGTTCGTCAAGGGAAATATCTAGCAAACAACGAGCTGGAAATATGTGTATACTTGCTGTTGCATACTTACGATTGACAGTTGATTGTACATAATAGACAAGTACATGAATGTTTGTGTGTTATCGCTTTTACAGTATTTAGGTAAATAATACAATCATGCTTGTGTATAATTAATGTTGCATTCTTACGACTGACAGTTGATCGTTTCTTATTTCTTATGAAACACTATATACCATAAACCTGCCATTCAATATATATTCACTCAAAATGTATTATCCCACCCCAATTTTGACTACCAATTAATTAAACTAACCAGTGACTGTATAGTCCAGAAAACTGTAATCTGTGTTAATTTAAACACTAGCATAGTATATAATAGTATATAATACGATTCATTACAACATTATATCTAAGAGTTATACTAAAAAATGCCCTTTTATGATGGTTTTATCAGAATTAGGAGAGCAAACAGGATAGAGTAAGAAAAGGGTATGGAAGGAAAAATTTGGAAATCGTTGAACACGATAAATACAAACAAAATGTGTAGTCTCGGTTTGGTTGAAACTGCTCATGAACGGTAGTGGGAAGTCCATGCTACCGTCACGCCCTCTATCCTCCGATTGAGCACAACTCAATATTTAAAATGCCAATAATGCATACACTTTAGCCGTGCTGAGGATGGTATGCATATTGAAGTACCTTCAAGTACATCATTTTACATTCTCACATCTCAGAGTTAAAACTGTTCCTAATTGTACCTTTGTCAAACTCGGGCAGGGGAGAATGAGTTTAAATGGCAAACACAGGGTCATTACTGTACTCCATTATTGTCTGTACAACTTAATTTCAAATGTAAAACCAGTCGTTACATATACAATTGAAATGGGGGGAAAGGCGTTTAGCACAAAGGAAGACACTTTCTAGGTACGCTCGAAGTCGTTATTTCAGTATTGATATCTTTTCAGACGTTATACGGTAAACTTAAAAAAAAAAGCTATGTATCAGCAATTCTTTCAGCTATATAACCTACTGATAATAATCCACTTACAAACACTTGAGATGGCATTTCAGTTGCTTCGGGATACTAAAAATCACAATCACCCAAATCGTCCCCTTATGTAAGCGTACGTTCTATTTAATTTGCTCAAAATACTGTTTTATTTTAAATTTCAAAATGTTAAACGTTAGTTTTCTTTTCACTCAGTTTCAAGTACTCAAAGAAAGTAAAACCATGTCGTGTCCTTGAATGCTGCTTTTCCTGTTCGATTGTTATATCTATAATTATGTTAATTGGGCAAAAAATAGGAAAAAGCATAACGAGCATCTAAGAGGACAAACCGGTATGTTTCAACTGAACAAATCTGGACATTTCTTATTTTACGAGAGTAGTCACCAGATTAAAAAAAAACTGAAGCCAGTGAATATGCATGTCTGTGAACAAACATATCTAGCCAATAAAATTTAGTACATATCCAGAATGGAATTGATGGTTTGTTTTTGTGTTATTTTCCAAAAAATAAAATCCTGTCAGAAAATCACATGTTTGTCTTGACATCTGCATGACATTTAGAGCACGGATGAATACATTTGATTATTTTTCATTAGAAATAAAACAAAATTCAATTCCGTGCCAAAACAATGTCCGCCAATCCTCAATTTTCTCGTTAAACAACTAAATGGTCATAGAAGGTATGTAGAAAAACTACACGTCTGTCGCATTTGTTTTATATAAATAAACAAATACTTAAAGATACTTGGAAGCAACAAACACAAACAAGAGATAAAAGTAGCAGACTCGGTTTTATTGAATCTGATCATGAGGGGTAATGTAAAGTGCAACACCTCTCACACGCCTCCTATCACTGGCTTAACCCAAAGGACCAGTAAGTAATAACTCTACTGATTTGTAGTCGGGGTGACATTTTACAGCACCAAACAGACACTAGTATTGTCATGAATACACTCAAGTGATATGAAAACGCAACACGGGAATTTCCGCTATATATTGTATGTACAATATGCTGCTTTTAATCGAATGGTACATGGCTACGTAAGACCTTTCCTTTTGGAAAAAATACTAAAACAACAAATAATACAGCAAATAGTATTCCTGCAATGTTTCATTATTCACAGAGTACGCGTTTGGCTCAATCATGTGAGCAAACTTAGGATGCAAAATTTTGCAAACTATTTAAAATACAGTACTGAACTAGCTCAATTTTTCGAAGAGCAACTTCAACATTGATGAAGTTCTTGTTACAAAGTGTAGTGTGATTAAAACGTCTACAACATCACAGTTGCGTCCTTTCTCTAGTTAACTGCAACTTTTTTTAAAAAAAACATCTTGGGATTTCTTTGGAATATTATGTGCAATTAAGTGTGCAGTATATACAATATATAGCGGAAATTCCCGTGTTGCGTTTTCATATCACTTGAGTGTACGTAGTTTGTTCAAACACTTTCACTCAAATGCGTTAACATATGTGCATACTTTTGTTCAACAGTTCATTTAGTGTCCACTTATTAGGACTTGTAATATTGAAATCACTTAATCATTTAGCAAACGCATATATATTATCTGGGGTAGCCAACATATGTGTAAGAAAACGTCTAACCATACAGATTGTTCAACATGGTTGTTAATACCTGACTGATTTATAGCCCAGTTCGTTAAGTACAAACGAAAATAACGTCTCCTAAATGGTTCTGCCGTTTTTGAGATTAGGAAAAAGTAATTTGCTCCCGGAAACATGTTTGGTGTACTAGGAACGAGAGGGGCAGACGGGGTAGATTTTTTTATAATCTGAAAGGGGGTCAAAGTGTGTTTTGGCTACCATCACCCCAATATGTTGCCAAATTATGTGTAGACACCCACACTAAAGAGTAAAGTGCCTGGTCCTGAAATTCAATTGTCACGGGGCATACAACAAGGCAGTTAATATAAATTAGCTAGTGTATTCCCGAAACTGTGTGACAAGCAAAACAAAAACAAACTAAAACATTATCAAATATTTAAACTGTTCAGTTTACCTCACCTGTGGAGATAATTAACAATATCAAAATTAATATCATCTCTCGTGTCATAACTTTTACTAATTATTTCACCATTTTCAATGGAGAGCTGTAAATTCAAGAGAAGAAGCGATAATATCTTACGGGATAAATCAGTCCCTTTGAACGGCATGTACGATGTTTATATTTAACTGGAATGTTTGTGCATAAAATGACCAGTTTCCAGCTTGTTTACTATAAAAAAGAGTATGATAATGAACCTTTGGAAACGGCCGAGCACGACACATACGAAATATTGCAGTCTCGGTTTGATTGAGACTGTTCATGAGCGGTAGTGAAATATGCTAGCTACCGCTCACGCCCTCTAGCCCCGGGTTGAGCAGAACTCAATATTATAAGCTGTCATAGCAGTCGTACTGACCGCCAATTCTGGTTGAGGTGGGCGGTTTCACGGGCATGGTTAAACAAATAGTTTATTATTTGCACATAAGTATATTTGTTCATATAAACAAGATATATTTTGGCAATATGAATGCATTATATACTCTGTAAAAAAAGTTTTGAACCATGTCAGTGTTCGAACCCGTACAATGATCGCTAAACCATGACATTCGACCATAACCATTATTATCTCAGTTGATAATTCACAATAGATCAACAATCAACAATAATTATCGTTTACAATGAAAGTTTGCGAAACAATAATAATCTTTTTATTGGTTACTCGAATGTGTCATTTGCAACATTTTTTACAGACCCTGTGTGTGTTCGCGATATGTTTTTACAATCAAATCTTGTTTGGAATTTAATATTTCTGGTACCCAATTAACTCGGTAAGGTAGACCTTGGTTACTAAAAAAAGATACTTAAATTCTGTCCTCTAGTTTTATTTTTCTATGACTTTATATACCATGGTCCAAAACTGTTTTTACCGAGTATAGTCCATATTTACACGGAAGAGGGTAACGAGTTATCTCCCCTGTTTTCTATAGTATGGAACAGTGTCTAACTTCTACATCATCAAGTGACATTGAACTTACAGATAAAATAATAGTGGTCCTTTAGAATCTTAGGCGAGTTAAAAAATTTAAAAATGTCATCTCATCTCCCAGACTATATCTACGCCACTGTTGACATAGTTGATCTTTGATTTCAGATCGGTGTGTGTGTGTGTGAGTGGTGTGTGTGGAGGTGGGGGTTCGGGGTGCATGCGTGCGTGTGTGTGTTTTGGATGGGGATCGGAGAGGGTGTAAACTTATTTTTAACCGTTTCATGAACTGAACTTACTCCGGAAAAACAAATATTTTAGCGGATGAGGGTGCGAGCCCATTTTTCAGGTCAACATATGCCAACTAAAGTACACTGTATATGTATTACTATGTGGATTTATGTGTGATGGTCGGCTATTGGGGATCATATATGGTCATGGGCTATCAGCCTATCGGTAACATCAGTATTTATGGGCTACTGTGCTTTCCTCTTTAATTGTGCGATGACCGGACTGGCTGTGGACCCTATGATGACGTCTGCCTAAAGCCCAAAAGGACGGTGAGGTTTGATGTTTGTCTACAATATTGTCTTGTCGTGCCCTCACTGATTTGTTCTTTTGTTGCTCTGGCTTCTGCCAAGTCATTGAGTACCTTCTTTGTTTCTGTGTGTGTGTCGTCCTTTGTGAATGCTACTTTTCCTGTTCGATTTTTATATCTATATTTATATGAGTTTAAAACGTTCATAAAAAATAATATTATGTAAAAAGAATTAGACTTACGTTATGAAAATTACATGCCTTGAATCATACATTCTAATGGAAACAATGTGTACTGCTCAACAATGTTTATTTTACCGAGAACATATATTTTAAAATATGTTTTTCAGTTTAAATTGATTCAACATTATTTTTATCTTTCATTATAATACGAGAATTAGCAGGTTACAATTTGTCGACTGAAATTAGAGGGATAGAATTCAAAACATAAATTATTTATTTTTATTTTATTTCAAGGACTTTATTCAGAAAACAGCCAAAGTGCAAAATAATTATCTATATCCAAGATTATTATATTCTAGAAACCATTTGAATTAATGGTTAAATATTTTTCTTGACTATGAATGCTTTTGTCTTATATTTTAGATCCTAGTCTTTTCACGTTTGTAATAAAACAATTGGACAATTTTCAACAACGCAGTTTATAAACATCATTTAGAAGAAATATTTATCTTTTGTGTGATACAAATGTGGCGGTATGACATTTTGCAACACTAATTTCCTGAACTAAGGTGTTTTTTCGATAGTTTTTCTTCTGGAAAAAATACAATAATTTGATTGGAATTCAATTATTGCATTCTTATTGATCGAGTTATGTTGCCCAGTAACATGCCATATATGTGATTTTTTTCTCATATACTTCATTTAGGAGTGCATGTTTTGAATTGAATTTATATTAACTGGGTTTTATTGTCGCACAAACAGCTAGGATCATATGGCGACTTTTCAGCTACCATTGGTAGAGGTAGAGGTAGACCCCAGGACGTGCACCTTGGTAGAAACACCGACGTTCCACAAGCCAGCTGGATAGCTTCCCCACATACAGATTCCTAGGCCCCTGAGGTATCGAACCTACTTCGCAATACACTGACATAAACTGCTCTACTTTGCAACTACTAGGATTCGCCCAGCCTGCTTTATGCAAAGGTGCAGACGCACTTGTTTGCAATACAATTTTATCCGTGTCTGCACGTCCTTGACATACATAAACTGTATTTGTATCATATATGTTTTATTCAGCACAATTCCAAAAGGTCATAAGACCTATGAGGATACAAAACATATATACAAGGTTGACAGCAGGTACATGCAATGTGTACTTATGCAAATGTACTAGTGTTTCAACATCAACGCGATATATATCATATATTGGGGCGTTTTCATTGTACTTAGTCATAGTTACATGTATTTTGAAATATATCAACTTGCAGTGAGTATAAATGTGGCGCCTAACTATAACGCCAACTGTGCTGCGGAGTGTGGCGCCTAACTATAACGCCAACTGTGCAGTGGAGTGTGGCGCCTAACTATAACGCCAACTGTGCTGCGGAGTGTGGCGCCTAACTATAACGCCAACTGTGAAGTGGAGTGTGGCGCCTAACTATAACGCCAACTGTGCAGAGGAGTGTGGCGCAAAACTATAACAACAAGTTTACATATGCAAACGTTTTAAGCCGAAATTAAGGTTTTATTTCATACCCCAGCCAACCCCATTTTCGCTTCTTGGAGAAGGGGTTGTATAGGATATGAAAGTTAATACTCGGACCACGTAATGCAACACGAAACATCTCACCTAGTATCGCTTCAAAGTGTCATTATTGATCAAATACGCATTATGGTTCCAGCAGCTTGGCAAGCTTATGCTACAAAGTGTTCAATCTTTAAATTAAATACACACATTTTCAAAGCGGAATTTCAACATTTAAGAAATTCGTGTTACAGAGTGTATTGTTTTTAAAAGGTCTTCACATTACGTGGTACCGCCTTAATTCCATTAATAACCTGTTTAAAATTACCTACTCAATGTCTTAATTTTACAATATGCAAACGTTTTAAGCCGAAATTAAGGTTTTATTTCATACCCCATATGAAAGTTAATACTCGGACCACGTAATGAGCAGCACAGTTTTAAATAAGTCCTTTCTCTGACTAGCTGCAACCATTGTTAGGATCTCCCTGAAATAGTTCGTGGAATTAAGGGTACATTATATAACGGAAATTCCCGAGTTGAGTTGAGTTTTTTCTTTAGTATATTTTTTCTTTAGTATATATTTGTACCGTGAATTATGCCAATTACGACGTTTGTTATATAATAAATTGACGAGATGAAACTTTATATCACAAACAATCTATATGCTGTCTATTAGGCATCCAGCTAGTTAGCACATCTTTTAGAATGTTGATCGGTTATGAAAGCATAACGTGGTGGAGAAAATATAATTAATCGACCAAACACTGCATGTTAGTAAGCAGTAGGATAAAGTTTCATAGCACGAACTTTATTAATCTAAAATAACACATAATGTGAAGTTTCATATATTTCTGCCTAGCAAGCAGTTTTGAAGGTACTAGCCTGTACGTAAAGATGTTCCTCATGAGGCATACTTCTGTCGAAATAGTTGACCGACGGCGACGGTGACTACCAACGAAAGGTTCGATCTATAACAACATATCAACAAAAGTTCTGTAGTGAGTTTTAAGTCTATCGTGTTTGTTCAATGCTTTAATATAAGAAACGATTTAAAAATACTTCTCAGCTATTATCTGGAGAGCAACACACTTGTTCAATAGATGAAATGAGGAAAATGGTCCTTCAGAAATCACAGCACCCAAACGCAATGGCACCGAGCGTTAATATTCATATTCCGTCCAATTAAATTATTGTTTATAAAATAGTTTGTCTGGAACACTGAAGTATTTGGTAAATTTAAGTTGTAGTCTATATATCATAAATATTAATGCATATGAATTCTATAGTTTGAACTATTCAATTTTAAAACATGCATCGTGTATTTTTTATATTTAATTAAAATAACTTTCTGTTTTAATTTAATTTTAAGTTAACAGTGTTGTTTCTTTTGATATTACTTGCCCGAAAAATGTGTCCATGCTGAACGGATTTGCTACCATTTGTTGAGAAATCGTAGGCCTGCGGGGTTAACTGAAATGGATATCAAACGTTAAATGCTTTGCTTACGATGTGCATCTAAGCGAAGATATTTATATTTCATTGTACATTTAAAATATAAAGGATTTTTAGTACTCTATTGTTTGACAAATCACGCACAATTAATCACAATGCAACAAACGAAGATAAAAAATAACAATAACGTTATAGCAGTGGCGGTGGTGGTGGATGATGTAGTAGTAGCAGTATAGCAGCAGTAGCAACAGCAGCTGCAGTAGTAGTAGCCGCAGCAGTAGCAGCATCAGCTGCAGTCGTAAAAGTAGCAGCAGCACTAGCAGTAGCAGCATCAGCTGCAGTACACATCAGCTGCAGTAGTAGAAGCAGCAGTAGCAGTAGCAGCAACAGCTGCAGTATTTGAAGCAGCAGCAGCAGCAGTAGCAGAAGCCGCATCAGCTGCAGTAGTAGAAGCAGCTGCAGCAGTAGTAGAAGCAGCAGCAGAAGTAGCAGTAGAGCATCAGCAGCAGTAGTAGAAGCAGCTGCAGCAGTAGTAAAAGCAGCAGCATAAGTAGCAGTAGAGCATCAGCAGCAGTAGTAGAATCCGCATAGCAGCAGCAGCAGCAGTAGCAGTAGCAGAAGCCGCATCAGCTGCAGTAGTAGAAGCAGCTGCAGCAGTAGTAGAAGCAGCAGCAGAAGTAGCAGTAGAGCATCAGCAGCAGTAGTAGAAGCAGCATAGCAGCAGCAGCAGCAGCAGCAGTAGCAGAAGCCGCATCAGCTGCAGTAGTAGAAGCAGCTGCAGCAGTAGTAGAAGCAGCAGCAGCAGTAGTAGAAGCAGCAGCAGAAGTAGCAGTAGAGCATCAGCAGCAGTAGTAGAAGCAGCATAGCAGCAGCAGTAGCAGAAGCCGCATCAGCTGCAGTAGTAGAAGCAGCTGCAGCAGTAGTAGAAGCATCAGCAGAAGTAGCAGTAGAGCATCAGCAGCAGTAGTAGAAGCAGCATAGCAGCAGCAGCAGCAGCAGCAGCAGCAGTAGCAGAAGCCGCATCAGCTGCAGTAGTAGAAGCAGCTGCAGCAGTAGTAGAAGCAGCAGCAAAAGTAGCAGTAGAGCATCAGCAGCAGTAGTAGAAGCAGCATAGCAGCAGCAGCAGCAGTAGCAGAAGCCGCATCAGCTGCAGTAGTAGAAGCAGCTGCAGCAGTAGTAGAAGCAGCAGCAGCAGTAGTAGAAGCAGCAGCAGAAGTAGCAGTAGAGCAGCAGCAGCAGAAGTAGAAGCAGCATAGCAGCAGCATCAACAGCAGCAGCAGTAGCAGAAGCCGCATCAGCTGCAGTAGTAGAAGCAGCTGCAGCAGTAGTAGAACCAGCAGCAGAAGTAGCAGTAGAGCATCAGCAGCAGTAGTAGAAGCAGCATAGCAGCAGCAGCAGCAGTAGCAATAGCGGCCTTAGCTGCAGTAGAAGAAGCAGCAGCAGTAGTAGAACTGACAAGTGTCTTTGTCCCAAATATTAACATATGGCGATAAACAGTTGCATAAGATTTGCTCTTCTTCTTCCAGTTAAATCACATTTACTCTAACATCTTTAACATCTCTAGAAATTCAAAAAATACCAAGTGTTGCGTCTACATGTGTTAAAGAGACAAGCCCCCATTTCGGTTTATCTCATTTTCTGCAACCATAGAGCTAACGTTTGAAAGAGGTAGTCGCTTATTTTACACAGAATATACACAGTCCGGACTATATTGTGCCTAGGCCTTTTGGATGTCCCATTGGTTAAATGGCAGAGGAACTATAAACCTTAGAAACACACACACCGAATATTAGTGACAGTGATTTAGGAAGCTTTACACCATTTGACTTTTAAATGAACCAATGACCCTAGATTATATCAACTATAAAGAGATTATATCAATTATAAAGTCTTATCTCAAATATGAACTAGGCTCTTCGAAGTATTTGATCATTGTTTTCGAAAAGGAAACCAGTCGTGATGGTAGATATAGCAATTGACCTGTAAAAACATGGAGATATACATTTATTTGGGTTTGTTATTTAGTCTTATTTTTATAGAGGATCATAAGGTAAACGAACACTTACATTACTTGAAAGGATATAGTAAAGTTTAGTGAGAAGCATTAAGGTTTATTGAGTATGTTGGCGGAGGGACTATAAACCTTAGAACTACACACACACACACACGTGAGAAGCAAATTCTGGGTATTTCATTTAAGTGGCGTAAGTACTTGTGCTTGTTGGGTGGGGTAGGGGGCGTTGGGCGGGGGTGGGGGAGTGGAGAGGTTGTGGGGAGGGGGGGCGTTTGTTTATTGAGCAGCAAATTCTGGTATTTCGTTTCAGTGGCGTAGTGACTTTCCAAATAGTGTGTGTGTGTGTGTTATAATCTACACAATAAGTGTAACAAACATCATTTTCAAATTAACAATTTAAATTTAGAGAAAATTCGATCGAACATCACGTGGTCCCGCCTTAATTCCCTTAAGCGATTGAAAAGCTTATATCAGCAGGATTTTATAACGAATATTTCGACAATAAAACATGTTGAACATTTTTTTTACTGAAAACAATGCAATAACCTGTTTAAAATTACCTATTAAATGTTTTAATTTTACAATATGCAAACTTTCTAAATTAAGGTTTTATTTCCTATCCCAGCCAACCCCATTTTCGCTTCTTGGAGACGGGATTGGATGGTGTACGAAAGTTAATACTTGGACCAAGTAATGTCGTCAACGAGACATCAGGGCAGACACCTCATTGTACGAGGGCATCTGTGGACACCTACCAACTATATTTTATCATTTGCTTTCATACATTACAGTGATACTGTCGTTTGGGGTGGATGCCAGAACATACGTACCGACTACGTGTTCTTACTTCAGCCATATAGGCAAGTATGATATCAATAATCGGATATAATTCAGGAGACATAATGCAACCTGAATCTGATTGGTTCTTACGAAATACATGCATATTTCGTAAGAACCAATCAGATAACAGATCGATACTGCAACTAACCAAATGTGTCCGAGGCGCAGGTGATTAGGTCGTCGTCTAAGTTCGTCCACTGAGGGTCAGGGTTCGAGCCCACACAAGGCAACATTATTTTTTTTAAAACCAAATCGTTAAAATATTTCGGAATTATTTTACAAACAAATACGTAGTAAATCCGATTGGTCCCTATCATTATGCATATAAATACTATGTTAGATTGCCAAAACTTTGATTCTATGGAACGCCAAATTAACATAAACGCAATTAATTGAACTTCTCTTCACTTACTTGAACTTCATTCTAATTTATTTAATAGAGGTCTATTCCCATGACGAAACCATATTGCAACACAAATATAACAACGATATGACAAAATCATAATTTATTTTTTCGAATAAAGCGTTTGGAAGAGCGTACGATGACAGACATGTATGCATCAATCAAATTATATACACGTTCAAATATAATGTTACATCCATTTACACTGTGTACATCCAAATCTTAAAAATTAATGTCTTATTAATTATGAAAAACATTGTTAACAATGATATCCTGAAAATACCAACCTAACAAATACTTGCTAAGTATTAGAGCCCTTCTAGTAATAAGTCGCTAAATATCCGATGATACATGTCTTAGTCAGAATTGCTATATTAAGCATATGCAATCTTGTGGAGAGAACTACTTTTACAGTTTGGAAGATACTGAATTATAACTTTGTGTACATGATAAACATGAAGTCTAAAGGTACGTAACACAATTTGGTGTGGCTCAGTCAATGCCGTGCAGAGTTATTGCCCTTGATCTTACTAAACAATTGTTGCGGGGTGTATTTATCACCTTCAGTGATAGTTCTAGTCTATATTTATTAATTATTACGCTTTATTGTAGTACACTGTTAATGTTCCGTATGTATATTTCACGTTTTAAATCGGTCATTCCATGTCTTTTTTTCTTTTTAAACAAATTTAGACCAAAAGTCTGGTGTATCCCAATGAATATTACCACAACGTTTATCTATCCTTGCATAACTATGAGTGGCAATCGGGCGCATATAAGGAAATGAAAATGTAGTTTTCCGGCCAAATATAATGACTGCATTTTGATTTATAACCTCGATGTGATTTAAATGTTATATGATTGTTATGCATCATGCACTATTTAGGTAACACACGTTTTGTGTTTCGTATGTTTAACAGACTACTGTGTCTTTTCTCGATCACATTCCCTGAATAACCCAATGTTATTGAACAGAGTACCAGCTACAATGTTGTTCTATTTAAAGAAAATAAATTTTGCATTTTACTATCACTTGTGATAGTGGAAGTCGGTGCAGATAAGGGAGTACAAATATAATGTTTCCGGCCAAATTGTTTTGCCATGTTTTACTTATTTGAACTGTACTTTCATGCTACTTACGCTTATGATTACATTTCAGTGAATCCTTTCCACATTCCGGATCTGCATTTTCCACACGTGTCATTTAAACCGCCGTTGGGACGTGATGCTTTGCTGACAAACAGAATACAGAAGAAGTTCATATTTTCCAATACGAATCTTAATACGAGTCTTTCCCATATATTTGCTTCGATAAACCACGACGTCATCAGCTCGATTTCTAAAACACTACCACGTATGTCTTTTGCTTCGTGTTTTTCCTTTTAAAATAGCTATCCCAGCAACAACAGCCACATTTTAAAACATATGTACGCCCTTTCTCAACCTACTGACGACGAGCTATATAATTATATATATATAAACCTTTCATATTTTGAGGATCCAAACTCTATAGACACAATATAAAGGTATTTAACCAGCCAGGCCAAACCCAAAACTAAAGCGTCAAATTAAGAGTTAACAACTCATAATTCAGTTTACGCGTATTCAATCACAATTATTTTAAGAACCCGTTAATAAACATGTACTTTTAATCTGCACATATACATTATTATTTGACCTGAACACCTGGATAGAGTTTTGATAAAAGGTTGTGTAGTGTAATTTTGTCGTTGTTTGACGGGTTAGTTTCTTTAAACATATATTATAAAATGTGCGCACACTATACATGATTTTCTGCTTAAAATGACACACGGCAATCTTGATTTGTGTAAAACTCGCGACGTCCAATTAGTTTTTCTACATATCTTGAATTTTACAAATAATCAATAATAAGTCTTTAAATATCTCAAATCAAATTGTTTTAAGATGTATTGTTGATTAAATTATACCAATACTATACTCACCAAAAAAAGAAAGTACATCCCTTTTTTGCTGGTATTCCCATAGGCCAGGTTTTGGGGGTAAAAGACAACATAAACAGCGCTTTAATTTTTAAAAAAATCTGTCGACGTTTGTAAGCACAGTTCACTGAGTGCTAAATATTCCATTAAACAGTTTCAACAATACATTTTTATGGATGCTATGAAAGCTTTAAAGGGAGGTAATTTGATGATTTTTGATAATCAAAAGCTGCTACCAACACATTCGGTGTTGTGTTTTTTGTGTGATTTTTTTTTCGGAAGCAACCAAAATATAGTATAGAGAATATTGTCTTGGACAAATGTAGGTAATTAATGTGTTTTTACCAAAAATGCATGGTTTAAGAAAAAGGGGTATATCTCCCCTGTGTACTGAACTTTTCAAAAAAATATTATTATGTTTGGTGGTGGTCTATCAAATTATTCAATACACATCATTAATTAATTTCCTGTTTTGCTGTCCATCTAACAAGGGAAAGACAAAGGGGTACTTTTTTATTTTTGCTCAGTATATATCAAACGTATGGTAAAATGTCAAATAGTACCTTCTACTTAATTATATGCAACAGGTTTAAAGACAAAATAATACTGGATTAATAAACCGAGGGGCTAATTGTAATGCTTAATAGAATTCAAGATGATTTAAACAATATTTTATTCAAGTAATAAATGGGATTGGACAACAGGCAATGCCTATGTAAGACCCCTCCCGTATCAAGGTACATAAAAACAATACATTCATATCAAACATAACATAACATGTGGAATTGTAGTACAGTTTGGTTTGCATATACTGGTTTGACAATTAACTTAGACACTTCGAAACATGTGTACCGTGATTGTTAGTATTAACATGTTGTACTGTCAGCAAGAATTTAAGTGGGAAAAAAATATAAAAGAAAGAAAATCATAATGGAAACCAATAAGAAATATAAATGAAAATGTACCAATTACTACAAAATATAATAGTTTTAGTATGAGTTTCTGGAACCAATAGTTACTTTTGGAATTTAAGATAAGTGAGAACAAAACAAACAAACAAAACAAAAATTACAATAAAAAGGAAGAAAGATGATAAAAAGTAAGTTTCTTCTAGCACTGTGACAAAACATATATGAAAATACAATAGTATATACATGCATGTACACATACACATACATGCACCTACCTGTATATAGAATTCAAGATGCCGTATTTCCCGTTCAGCTTTATTTGGAATATGTGTGTGGATTATTTCAATTGACGTAAATTATGTAATATATTTTAAAACAATAACGGTAAAAAACATTTTACTATATATCTATTTTGTAGTTTATATAGATTTTTTGATTTTTTGGAATAGAAATGAGGTTATACAAGCTTGTATACTCGTAATTTAAACCATCGGAAACACTTCTTTGATAATTAATCTTATATGATATTGTTCTTATCTAATAGCTTTGGTGTGTTCATGTTTTTTCAAGAGTTTAACTAACCGGAAAATTAATAGAATTAACAAAGTATAATTAATAGTTCATGTTTTTTCTTCTGTTGCAGACGATGACCACATTCAGAGGACTTGCCTTACTGGTAAAGTATATTTAATTTGTATTTGCATACCTTCAGTGTATCGTTCTCCCTAAACAGTTACCTTCCTTGTAAGAAAATTAGGTAATTATTGCGCTTAAACAAATATAACTGTGTTATTAGATTCTTAACTCATGAAAATATGTTTTCCTGTTTTAAGTTCCATTTGACAAAAAGGATCATGTCCATGAGTTCAGACTGGTTTTGATATGACCCTGTATGGTTCAGTTTAGCTCTTACAATCCGATAATGAATAGTGATGCAGTCCATGAAAGTCTCAATATTGTCTCTACAGACTATGGATATTTAGAGAAAAAATTCAAACAGCAGACGTCGGACATACATGTTTGTAATACAGACAGTTTTAACAATATATTAATGAATGTTATAAAGCCAGAATCCATGTTAGGACACAGAGCCCATGGACCTTTATTGCAGTGGGAGACGCCAAAACATCTGTGGGTGTTTCCTTACATGAAATTGTATGCTGAATTCAAAAACCCATTTTATAAGTGCACCAGCATGCCTGAAAATAAAAAGAAATCAATTGAAAGGAACTATAGAGGTAAGAAAATCAGGGTCTGAAAAATGAGGGGTAGGGTTGAGTTTATGTGTAAGCTATATTTCTTATAGCAATATTAGTGTTCAAAATGGTATCAATGCATAGGTAAGGAGGCATAGATATTTAAAAAATAGTTTGGGAATATTCAAAGTCAAGGTCAAAATGGTTTACAAGGTCGAACGTTTCAAAATAAAGATGACTAGCCGATATAAATCACATTCAAAGTAAAGCGGTGTAGATTTGGCATTTACGACACATCAGCCAGACCAACGAACTACCCAAAGGTGTTGTTCGCTGTACAAATACCGATGTGTTGATCATTCTTCTATTCCATGTCAGTAACTATGAAGCCATTGTCTGGATGGATGTAGGCCACGAAAGCAAAAATGACAGAAAGTATATAGCCGTCACACAGCTCAGTGGAAAGTTAGGAAAGCCAGTATGTTCAGCATTGCCAGCAGTACATGAATTCACTGGTTGTGACTATACTGCTGCATTCATCCGTGCAGGAACGGCTCAACCTTTTGAATCCCCAGGTATCTACATGCGTTTAGACATTTTGGAGAATCGGATGAAGTGACAGCTGAAGTCAAAAGTAATATAGAGTCCTTCGTGTGCAATTTTTAGGGCAAACCTGTTCTATCTAGTGTAGGCGATGCAAGATATGCTATATTCAGGAAAAGTACACCCCTACAGACCAAAGTCACCCCTTTACAAAACTAAAAGGGGGCTGATCCAAGTCTCCTGCCACCTTCAAGATCAGTCCTACATCAAAATGTGCTGCGGACAAACTAAGTAGCTTCGCTGTGGAAGTATGCAGATAGAGCCGATCATCTTGCGCTTAACCCAAGGGAAGATGAACGGTTCACAATGAAGTAGTTTTCTGAAACCTAGATACCCCCAAGACATTATTGACGACATAAACAGCGATAGCAACAGTGCTGTCGAAGACGATACGGAAGATATGACAACATCAGATGAATCAGACATATAGAGGAAGATGACAATGTTAATTAGACAATACTGTGTATGATGTGTAGTTTACCGAAATTTTCCTTGAGATTTTCGTCTAGTTATTGGGAAGCTCGTGTTATCAAAAGTTGTAACAACACATTTGTTTTAGTAGTCACATTTTATTTTCAGTATTTGTGCACTGCTTAACTTCTGAATGTGATTTATATCGGAGAGTCATCTTTATTTTGTGATGACGTCTTAGAATCATATACCATTAGTATGCGTATATATCTGCCAAAAATATTAATTTGTCATATATGTGTACTTAATTGAACTTTTTGACCTCAATGAACCCAATGACTTTAATCTTTGATATACCAAATATTTATTTTGACAACTAACAATTGAAAGTCCATACTTTTTTTTTTATATACAACACTATTTAATGTTATCTGTTATAAATAACAAGTTTGTCAGTGGTACAAGTAATTGTATTCAATGTATTCCCATTTAATGAGTTCACTCATATATTGACCTGTGTCATATTAAAGTGATATTTTGAAGTGCGGGTCATATAACCACATCTAAAATTAATTTACACAATATCAGCATATTCTGTATTATCAATAAATATCACGAAATAATATAGAATATATACACCGGAATAAAAAATATATACATATAGGGAGGACATTATAGTAATTATTATAGTTTATGCACTTAATAGACCTTCGGCCTTTTAAACCATTTTGACCATGACTGAATATTCAAGGGTGTGAAAATTTTCACCGGCATGCAACCGATACCAATAGGTGTCCGGCCGGGTATCGGAGGGTTTTTCACCGTGTCTGCTACGGTGAGCTGGCGATGTGCCTCATGCCGCAAGAAAATAACTCCGCGCTAAATCTCTCCGGTGACCCGTACGATGCCTCACCGGTGACTTGAGTGTAATGTGACGCAGCCATAATGGTATACAATTCAAAGATGTCATCAAAATAAAGATGACTAGCCGATATAAATCACATTCAAAGTAAAGCGGTGTAGATTTGGCATTTACGACACATCAGCCAGACCAACGAACTACCCAAAGGTGTTGTTCGCTGTACAAATACCGATGTGTTGATCATTCTTCTATTCCATGACAGTAACTATGAAGCCATTGTCTGGATGGATGTAGGCCACGAAAGCAAAAATGACAGAAAGTATATAGCCGTCACACAGCTCAGTGGAAAGTTAGGAAAGCCAGTATGTTCAGCATTGCCAGCAGTACATGAATTCACTGGTTGTGACTATACTGCTGCATTCATCCGTGCAGGAACGGCTCAACCTTTTGAATCCCCAGGTATCTACATGCGTTTAGACATTTTGGAGAATCGGATGAAGTGACAGCTGAAGTCAAAAGTAATATAGAGTCCTTCGTGTGCAATTTTTAGGGCAAACCTGTTCTATCTAGTGTAGGCGATGCAAGATATGCTATATTCAGGAAAAGTACACCCCTACAGACCAAAGTCACCCCTTTACAAAACTAAAAGGGGGCTGATCCAAGTCTCCTGCCACCTTCAAGATCAGTCCTACATCAAAATGTGCTGCGGACAAACTAAGTAGCTTCGCTGTGGAAGTATGCAGATAGAGCCGATCATCTTGCGCTTAACCCAAGGGAAGATGAACGGTTCACAATGAAGTAGTTTTCTGAAACCTAGATACCCCCAAGACATTATTGACGACATAAACAGCGATAGCAACAGTGCTGTCGAAGACGATACGGAAGATATGACAACATCAGATGAATCAGACATATAGAGGAAGATGACAATGTTAATTAGACAATACTGTGTATGATGTGTAGTTTACCGAAATTTTCCTTGAGATTTTCGTCTAGTTATTGGGAAGCTCGTGTTATCAAAAGTTGTAACAACACATTTGTTTTAGTAGTCACATTTTATTTTCAGTATTTGTGCACTGCTTAACTTCTGAATGTGATTTATATCGGAGAGTCATCTTTATTTTGTGATGACGTCTTAGAATCATATACCATTAGTATGCGTATATATCTGCCAAAAATATTAATTTGTCATATATGTGTACTTAATTGAACTTTTTGACCTCAATGAACCCAATGACTTTAATCTTTGATATACCAAATATTTATTTTGACAACTAACAATTGAAAGTCCATACTTTTTTTTTTATATACAACACTATTTAATGTTATCTGTTATAAATAACAAGTTTGTCAGTGGTACAAGTAATTGTATTCAATGTATTCCCATTTAATGAGTTCACTCATATATTGACCTGTGTCATATTAAAGTGATATTTTGAAGTGCGGGTCATATAACCACATCTAAAATTAATTTACACAATATCAGCATATTCTGTATTATCAATAAATATCACGAAATAATATAGAATATATACATCGGAATAAAAAATATATACATATAGGGAGGACATTATAGTAATTATTATAGTTTATGCACTTAATAGACCTTCGGCCTTTTAAACCATTTTGACCATGACTGAATATTCAAGGGTGTGAAAATTTTCACTAGCATGCAACCGATACCAATAGGTGTCCGGCCGGGTATCGGAGGGTTTTTCACCGTGTCTGCTACGGTGAGCTGGCGATGTGCCTCATGCCGCAAGAAAATAACTCCGCGCTAAATCTCTCCGGTGACCCGTACGATGCCTCACCGGTGACTTGAGTGTAATGTGACGCAGCCATAATGGTATACAATTCAAAGATGTCATCAAAATAAAGATGACTAGCCGATATAAATCACATTCAAAGTAAAGCGGTGTAGATTTGGCATTTACGACACATCAGCCAGACCAACGAACTACCCAAAGGTGTTGTTCGCTGTACAAATACCGATGTGTTGATCATTCTTCTATTCCATGTCAGTAACTATGAAGCCATTGTCTGGATGGATGTAGGCCACGAAAGCAAAAATGACAGAAAGTATATAGCCATCACACAGCTCAGTGGAAAGTTAGGAAAGCCAGTATTTTCAGCCTTGCCAGCAGTACATGCATTCACTGGTTGTGACTATACTGCTGCATTCATCCGTGTAGGAACGGTTCAACCTTTTGAATCCCCAGGTATCTACATGCGATTAGACATTTTGGAGAATCGGATGAAGTGACAGCTGAAGTCAAAAGTAATATAGAGTCCTTCGTGTGCAATTTTTAGGGCAAACCTGTTCTATCTAGTGTAGGCGATACAAGATATGCTATATTCAGGAAAAGTACACCCCTACAGACCAAAGTCACCCCTTTGCAAAACTAAAAGGGGGCTGATCCAAGTCTCCTGCCACCTTCAAGATCAGTCCTACATCAAAATGTGCTGCGGACAAACTTAGTGGCTTCGCTGTGGAAGTATGCAGATAGAGCCGATCATCTTGCGCTTAACCCAAGGGAAGATGAACGGTTCACAATGAAGTGGTTTTCTGAAACCTAGATACCCCCAAGACATTATTGACGACATAAACAGCGATAGCAACAGTGCTGTCGAAGACGATACGGAAGATATGACAACATCAGATGAATCAGACATATAGAGGAAGATGACAATGTTAATAAGACAATACTGTGTATAATGTGTTGTTTACCGAAATTTTCCTTGAGATTTTCGTCTAGTTATTGGGAGCTCTTGTTATCAAAAGTTGTAACAACACATTTGTTTTAGTAGTCACATTTTATTTTCAGTATTTGGACACTGCTTTACTTCTGAATGTGATTTATATCGGAGAGTCATCTTTTTTTTGTGATGACGTCTTAGAATTATATACCATAAGTATGCATATATATCTGCCAAAAATATTAATTTGTCATATATGTGTACTTAATTGAACTTTTTGACCTCAATGAACCCAATGACTTTAATCTCTGATATACCAAATATTTATTTTGACAACTAACAATTGAAAGTCCATACTTTTTTTTTTATATACAACACTATTTAATGTTATCTGTTATAAATAACAAGTTTGTCAGTGGTACAAGTAATTGTATTCAATGTATTCCCATTTAATGAGTTCACTCATATTTTGACCTGTGTCATATTAAAGTGATATTTTGAAGTACGGGTCATATAACCACATCTAAAATTAATTTACACATTATCAGCATATTCTGTATTATCAATAAATATCACGAAATAATATAGAATATATACACCGGAATAAAAAATATATACATATAGGGAGGACATTATAGTAATTATTATAGTTTATGCACTTAATAGACCTTCGGCCTTTTAAACCATTTTGACCATGACTGAATATTCCCAAACTATTTTTTAAATACCTTTGTCTCATTACCATTGCTACCATTTGGAACACTATTAATGCTATCAGAAATATAGTCTCGGCCAGCTAGACCGTATCATGCATATGTCTTACTTGCAGATATCGGTCTGGGCAGATTAGGCCAATTAAAGCGCCCACTAGCGATTAGTCCAATTTATTCGCGCGTTTTTTTCACGTACATAAAGTTGACGTTTGCGTGACGTCATGTTGTAAATAAACGTACAACGTCAATTGTTGATGCACCAGTTACCATTTTTGACGTCACATGCTGATTCTCAAAAGTTGAAAGTAAGAAATTATTATGAAATTAATTTAGAAATAAGCGTTTTTGAAAGTCTCGTTGAATCTCTCAAAATCTCGCCAAAATCTCCCAAAACGAGAGGGCGATTTTAAACGTCGTAGTTTCCCCAGGCCCTGGTTCTGGATCCGTGTAGCATAGCGTAACGAAGAAATCAGAAGCTGGCCGGGTGACCGCTGCAATACAAGTCCATGGGCTCTGGGTCTATAAACCTACTAACGTCGAGGAATATATAGAACTTACATATTTTGAGAATAAATTCTCTGTAGACACAATATAAACGGCTTTATCCAGTCAGGCCAAACCCTTTAATTTTATTATTAATTATGTTTACAGACCATGTAATACATAAATAGCAATGTTTTGAAAAGTAACGCTAATTTAATCTCTATTTCTTTGTTAAGATAGTTTAAACATTGTTTATTTTTTCATATTTACAGCATGATAATATATATATATATATACAATTTGGATAAACGATAAGAACGAAAGACACATCTTATCGTAGTTTTTCTCCTTCTCTTCTTGATTCAGATATGGATACTACCTCCACGTCCACCCTGGGTGAGTTTAAAAATCTGTATTTTAATTTAAGCATGTTATTAACAATTTATACACATTTTCTTGGCGTTTATAAATGCAGTTTTAAACGTCAGTAGTAAATGTCCAATTCCATAACGCTCATCATTAAATTAAAATTAAAATGAATCTCTCTTCGAAGCAGTTCAAACATATATACGAGAAACACATAGGTTTACATAATCTGTCTCTGATGTTTTTCAACAATCTACACGTACTATGCGCGTATACTATATTTTGAAAATGTTTTCTAGATAGCGTTCAGGCGTTCTTAAACTGACTGGAATTCAAATTGGGGTAAACTAGTTTTTTTCACCATTCTCACTATTCTATCTCTCTTTCTTTCTCTATTATGTTTTCTCTTTATATTTTATTTACTTATTCAGCTTTATTCTATCTCAATGTATTTGCCATTGTATTTTATTACTCTCAGCCATATACATTCGCAATTTCAAAATGTTAACTGGGAAGGGTTTAATCTAATGTGGGTAGAATTTTTTACCCAACCCATTTGTCATTACAATATGTCTATCGTATATATGTTTATATTTGCTTTGTATGTAAAATATTGGCAATAAAATATGTTTAAATCATTAAATTGAACATTTACTACCGGTGTTTAAAACCACACAAACGCCGGGGGAAAAGCGAGTCAAATCTTATAATTACATTATGTTCCCATCGCTATAGTATCAACAATAATGTGCCTTGGAAGAGAGATACTAATAAAAATTGTGCAAAAGAGACAAATACCGTCAGTGTTTTTCCGATAGTGGATTGGCCATTTTATATTGAGAAAAACTAGAAATTGAATATTGGAACTATAAACTTCGTGTACATTAATATTGCGTCTGTATCACAGTGGACGGGCTCAGTCAACAGCACATGTCAAACGACAAGTCAGTGATATACATATTGTAATTAACCCTTAGCCCGCTACATATATATCATGGAATGTTCTTTCTTTGAATTAAGACCATTCCTTTATCTGACAAGGGGGTGTTTTGGGGAAAATGACTGATCGGCAGGCGAACCTTATCAGTCTGAGTGCTGATCTGGGTTTACAATGGACGCAAAGGCTATTACAGTCCTGCTTAGTGGGTTAAAGGATTATGCCTTATAAATAGTATTGAAATGTATAGGAAGTTATAAAATTTATACATAATCTTACCCAAATATTTGCAATATAAAATATTTTATTTTAAACTCCAGATAGGAGAACAAAAAACAGCGGAATGAATCCTTTCAGAGCAACGTGTTTAAATACTGTTTGTTCCATATCAGTTACTCAATATCATTATAAACCGACCATAATAATAATTCTTTTTTAAAAAATAACTAAACAATGATCAATGTGTAATTGTATTGAGATACTCATCTTGTGTTTATAACAAAGGAATGTTGAGTGAGAAATAAGCGTAAATAAAATGCATATGGATTTATATTCCTATGTCTTGACATCTGGGAGCTTAAGGAAGAGTTTTTTTGCATACCGGATAAGGCTATCCACGTTTTACATGGGGGATGGAAAGTCTTATCTTTACCCGTCTTATCTTTACGGGTAAAGATAAAAGTCACGCGCGCACCATCATCCGGTATGCAGTAAAACATGCAAAACATTAGTAGCTGGCGGCGTCGACGCACAACATGTCTCTGATATGCAAGAAAAATAATCTATCATGGGTATTCGGTTCAGATAGCAAATTCCAACCCTCGGAGCCTCGGTTCAGATAAAAACACGTATACCTCTTCACCGGATACCTATGAAAGATTCTTATACTCTTCCTTCCAGCTTCTACCTATATTGGTATGTACAGGTTTCATATTGCCGAATCTTTGCAAATACTTAGACGTGTGTTATATATATAGTTCTATACTTTTGCAAATTCCCTATACGAGTCTGTCTTATTTAAAAATCATCACACGAATCTTAATAATATCATTGTTTATCTCTAGATTTCCCGAGGGCGATATATACCGCACCAGGGGCGGATCCAGGATTTCAGCTTAGGGGGGGCGTAATATTTTGGTAAATTTTCGGGTCCGTTTCTAGCCTCATAAAACGGTTGCGGTAGTGCATTGATAGGATAAAAAAGTCCGTTTTCAAATAAAAAGAATTATCAATGTGATAATTAAACCACTCATTAGCCATTATGCGTCGAGCGAGCGAAGCGAGCGAAAAAAAATTGTTATACTGAGGGCGTGCATAGAAATTGTTTGATATTTTATCTACAGTAACATGGACATACATGTATGAATAAAAAAAGTCCGTTTTCAAATAAAAGGATTTAACAATGTGTTAATTAAGGATGTTGGCTGGGCAAGTTTTGACATCTTCAAGTCTAAACATTTTATTTTTTAAATCATAGTTTTATTTGACAACAGAATTATTTCATTTTTTCCATTCTAGTAGATATGGATATAATGTAGGATTTAAGATGGTAACATACCAAATTTTAAGCAAATTTTTTTTTTCATATTTTTTCCGTCATTTGTGATCATTTTTTGTTGTCAACAAAATAGGAGGTATGGGTAGCTCTGAGTAGAATTTATCCTTTTGTTATGAAATAAATCAGATTTTTGTTTTTTCAATAGTGGAATACATATATAAAAGTAGATACTGAGCTAATTTTATTTTCGATCTCCATGTCAATATTGTGTGTACAGTATTTTACATTGAAAATGTCAAAATAACTCCAAAATGGGTGTAATTTAAAGAATGTTTAATAAAAAATCATTAGAAGCCTGGTGACCTATATATTTTTTTACTTGTTTTGAAAGAAATGTCATAGGACCTTGACATATACAAGTTTTAAAAAAAGTTGATCATTAGAACATACTTTTTTATTTTGAATTAATTTTTCGGTAAAAATAAAAGTGGGTGGGGTACGGTCCATATATGTTTGCTTTTTAAAGTAAAAAGACGAACTAGGATTACAATTGCTTTTGTATGATTTGAAAGTTATGTATATATGCAATCGAAAATTAATTGTTGTTTTTCAATAAATGTAATGTTATGTGTTATGAAAAAAATTGTGAAAATGTTCAATGACCATATTTTCCCTCTTTTTAGTGAAATTTTGAAGTTAGAAATATGTGCTTTCTTCAATGACGTCTAGTGGGGAAAAAAGCGTGGTGACCTAGCCTTTTTTTTGATAATTTTGAATCTAAATTATACCAAAGAAGCTTTAACTATGAATTTAAAAAAAATCTCATCACTACGTCCTTTCCCAGCCAACCTCCTTAAACCACTCATTAGCCATTATGCGTCGAGCGAGCGAAGCGAGCGAAGCGAGCGAAAAAAAAAAAATACTGAGGGCGTGCATCGAAATTGTTTGATATTTTATCTACAGTAACATGGACATACATGTATGAATAAAAAAAAGTCCGTTTTCAAATAAAAGGATTTAACAATGTGTTAATTAAACCACTCATTAGTCATTATGCGTAGAGCGAGCGAAGCGAGTGAGAATTTTTTTAATATTGAGGGCGTGCATCGAAATTGTTTGATATTTTATCTACAGTAACATGAACATACATGTATGAATAAAAAAGTCCGTTTTAAAATAAAAGGTTTTAACAATTTGTTAATTAAACCACTCATTAGCCATTATGCGTCAAGCGAGCGAAAAAAAAAAATACTGAGGGCGTGCATCGAAATTGTTTGATATTTTATCTACAGTAACATGGACATGTATGAATAAAAAAAGTCCGTTTACAACTAAAAGGATTTAACAATGTGTTAATTAAACCACTCATTAGTCATTATGCGTAGAGCGAGCGAAGCGAGCGAGAATTTTTTTAATACTGAGGGCGTGCATCGAAATTGTTTGATATTATATCTACAGTAACATGGACATACATGTATGATCCGGAATTTTTAGGGGGGCGCGCGCCAGGGGGGCCCCCCCCCCCGGGATCCGCTAGTGCCGCACTAGACCTTAATAATTAATCAAAGCACTGAAAGTGCTAAATGCGGCGGGGCTTGTGTAAATGACCTTAAATTGTATTTAGTACCAAGAATGACCTTAAATTGTATTTAGTACCAAGAAGAGTTTTTTAGCATATAGGTGAAAAATTCTGCTTTATCCTGTCTATGCAAAATTTGGTTATTATAAGTCAAATAGATTTATAGATATTTGAGATTGATCATGTTTTTAATAGAATTTTGAATTGGGGTTTTAAGGCGCACCAACACATGAAAAGGTTATATGGCGCCTAAAAGGCATGAACATGCCAGGCTCATCTTCCATGTACATCGAGATAAAATATGGAAAATGGGCCTAGAACCTTCTCACACTGAACTGCAGAGTTGCTGCAAATTCTATCGTAGAAACTCCATTTACGCTGGAGCCACGTTATTGTTTTTTGACAAAAACGATTTTCTGAAATGTGTGACGTCGGGATACCATATGACGTTCTTGCACAACCTGACTCCGAACTTTACAATCTCTTTTGGTTCAAATCTGATCATAAATAAAAAAGATATAGACAAAACAAGATTCCCATTATGACGTCACTGTCGGCCATCTTTGATGACGACACGACATAATTTGACATTCTTGCACAACTAGATGTTGATGTCTACAACCTTGTTGTATCAAAAACCGATAATAAATGAAGGAGATATAGCGATTACAAGATTTCTTGAATGGCGTTACTGGCGGCCATTTTGGATAACGTCACGACATAAAATATTGTCGGCGTTGACTGAGACTGATTGACTGATTGACTTTATAGTAAAACACCATAAAAAATGCAATCAGTGAAAAAAACGAGTTTTAATAACATTGTGACGTCATTGACGTCAACACGTCATGAGTTAGAGACACATTTTGACGTTCTTGACCCTGAACTCTACAATCTATGAATGTTTTGATCGAATCCGATCTTAAATACAGGAGATATAACGATAACAAGATTTCTATATATGCTACATTCCAACACAATTACCATCCAGTGGTGTCTAATCATGTTTCTTTATTTCGTCTTATCATTAATAATAATTGACTGACATCGTGAATCACTAAAAAACTTTCTAAATAGATGTTGCAATATACAAATATACATAATACAGCAATAATCATGTTGTTTTCACTTTTTATCTGAAGTAAAATCAAATAAAACAATGCCGTAACCAGATATCTTTTCCCCAATATGATCAAATATTTTATTAGGCTAAACAAGGCAAATTCTGTAGACACAATTGATATATTGTCATTTGAAATATTATTGTTTCCCTATTACATGCATAGCTCGTCTTAGTTTAAGTCAGTTCTTCTCATTACATTCAGTTCATGCAAACCCGGAGGCACTATTTATCTACTCGGAGGCATATAATTTGAATGCTGTTCGGCTGCCACTTATGTGCTATTTTTAGCTCAAATTTCTGGCAAGCTTTTAATTTTGGGGAGTTTGCTCCCCGCCGCAATAATAGGATTATTTATCTCTAGATTTCCTGAGAGTGGTCTATCGAAGTGGTAAATACAAGGCGTGTGTAATGTGTAGTCAGCTGGACACTGGTAACGGAACATGTGACAAAATAGGCTTCTGCCCATTAACATCGGTATGTATACTCCTACCACGCGGCAGGTCGTTGATTCTATCCCCGGCTCGGTCACACCAACGACTTCATAAAATGGAACTATTGTTCGGAGCGCTTGTTTCATTCAAAGGTTTTTCTGCAGTAGCTTGAGTAATTTAAACAATACGTACATCAATTGTATATCGCTAGAATTGTAATTTTTAGTGGTAAATAAAAATATCTTAGTTTTGGAAATCGGTTGAGAAATAAATATTTTACAGCCCAAATGATTTGTGATGGGGCTTTCCCATGTAAATTCCTTGTTGGTGGGACAGCAGAAAATTAAAAATAAATAAAATAACTTCAGTTAGCCTTCATATTTTGCTATGAAACTTTCAGATTGTCTTAATTTACAAATATCCAATAATATAATTTCAAACCATCTTTGGTTAAAAATTCTAAAAACATGTGTTTTTTTCTAATTTTTCATGCAGCAGCATTTTGCATTGAAAATTTCCCCTCAAAAGCAGCTTTCGAGTATGATTTTTTTTATTTCTCAACCGATTTTGAAAAGTAAGGTATTTTTATTTACCACTTAAAATGTCTGTTTCACTGATAACCAACTTATACAGCGGCCTTTTTTGCCACTGACCGTTCCAAACATTGTCGTCCTTGAATGCAGCTTTTCCTGTTCGATTTTTATATACATATGTATATAGGTACTAGATGAATTTCGTCTAAAATGTCCGAAAAACCTTTGGCTGAAACAATCGCCCCTAACAATAGTAGCTAACTAGCTCCCTTGCTTGACGCTGAGCATTTAAAGGGTAATATTAGGACTAGTCGGCCCGGTTTCAGAATAATGTGACTGGATGGGGATCATGTCCCGTGTGACTGGATGGGGGATCATGTCCTGTGTCTAGGGTGTGGTATTCCAGTACAGCATCCCTATACAGTTGAGCATTGAGCTCGCTGCTACAAGAAGACACCGTCGTGATATAGCTGAAATGGGTAAACCCCGTACACACTTGCTTAAAGATGCACACTTCCTACTGAATATATTAGTTTTTGAATAAAAAAATGCAAATGTAAGATTATAATCCGTTTTATGGTAGAAATAGAACCTGAAGAAGCTCTACGTATTTTCCCTACATAAATAGGAAGGCGTTCCTTGACACGGATTACAGTCAGGCTTGTGTCACTTGACAGTGTCAGGGGAGGAGCAACTCTGGTGGGAGGAGCATGTCTGTAGATTTCTTAAATGTTTGTATTGTTTTACCTTTAAACTTTAACCCTACATGTAGGTATAAAGGTCGAATATGAAATGTAGCAATCAAGGATCACAGACGCATGGAAACAAACAATAATTACAGGGATAAATAAAAGGCAAGGTATATGACATCACAAACATAAAAGGTGGCTTTTTTTTGTATTTATATATACACGAGCATCTATGTGTTTTACTGATATTGCCTATTAATGCTGCCTTGTTGGTTAGAGAATATTTCATGACGGGGATTTCTTTATTTACCCTGTCACGTTTAATTTGGATGACAGTTGAAAGGCGGTAGCTCTATTGTCAACCCTCTTTTTGTGTTTGTGATGTCGTATTTGATTATTTACTCATTTGTAATGTTGTATTCTTTTGTAATGTTGTTCTTTGTTTCTGTGCGGTTGACTGTCGTCTTTGAATGCTACTTTTCCTGTTCGATTTTTTAATCCATATTTGTTAACAAGCTACCGTCTTGAAACGGTTCGTAACCAAACGAGCCCCTGTGGGTAAAAACCAAGTTCTAGGGTTAATACCTTATTGTCAATACAAATAAAACGATGCAAGGTAAATAAATAAATACCCACCATGCTATATCCTCTAGCAAACGAGGCAGCATGGGGAGTACAAGTATGACACAAAGATGATCATGTGTATATGAATACAGAAAACAAAACCCTAGAAAAAACATAAACCAAGTACTCAATGACTTGGCAAAAGCCAGAGCAACGAAAAAATAGACCTTTAAAGGCACAAAAAAACAAGATTAGAGACAAACATCAAACGGTACCGTCCTCTCAGGATTTAGGTAAACGTCCACTATCTGTCCGGTCATAGGGGCATATAATATTTAACAGTGATCATGACCAAGTATCTTACGAAGTAGGTAAATCGCGTCACCATTAAGTCGGATTGTGATAGTCCTCGTCGAAGAAGAGTTCAAATTACTTCAGATTTTAAATGCTGATAAGGGTGACGATAACACAATGTGCAAAAGGTTTTCGACGTTTATGGTAACGGTAGTCTTGGTGGAGTAAAGTTTTAGTTTTGACAAAGGTCGCGACTATTACGGTCCTCAACTTTACAAGCTCTGGGCTAGAGGCCACGGTATGAGAGCCCTTTTGTGAAATAATCCAGATGTTTTATTTGACCAACACCAATGTCAATCCCAAGAGATATTCGTTCCTGATATACTTAATATTTAATTTATTTAATGTCATTAGCAGTGGGGAATGCATGTCGGTGCCGAGACCGGATGTGACCTTTATTTCGTTTATAGTAGGTCACAGAAACCCGAAATTGTGAACATGATGTAAGATGCCTATAAAGAACATTGTGATGAAGTTAAGTGAAAATAATGCGAGAAAGAAGCAAGATACGCATGTCGTAGCGGAGACCGGATATGACCTATGTTTCGTCGAAAGTAGGTCTCAGTGATCAGACATTCTGCAAATGATGTTAGATGCATTTAAGGAACATTCTGGTGAAGTTCAGTTAAAATCCTGCAAGAAAGGAATAAGATATTTCTTAACAGATTTTCAAAACTAATTCACGTTTGTGAACAACTAAAACTTCCAGTTCCAATCATATAATTTCTGTAAGTTTTATAAACATTCCCATGGAGATGCTGAAAGAAACCTTTCGCTGAACCATGCTTCCTAACCAGTCACTTACTTAATCAATGGCTATTACTCAATTGACGCTTTCGTAAGTTCGCTTGTGCTGACATAAACAAGGGCAATAACATGTTCATCTTAAAGCTTTTATGACGTCTAGGACGTTCTATGACAGTATAAGTAGAGCCTTTTGGGGTTGAAGTTAGTTCAGTATTTGGTTCAATATTTGCTTCAGAGTTCAATATAAAGTTTAAAGAAACATTGTGAAAATAGTGGATGCTTTTGAAATTGAAAATATATATTATAAGAGGAATATTATTAAAAGTGTTATGCTCATCTATTCATGTACTAAATGTGATATAGGATTATTTGAACTATTTTGAATAATTAAACCAGGAAAGACCTAAAATAAAGCTGGATTAAAGGGACACTGGACAGTTGGTATAAAAGGGATACTTGGACTTTATTCTTAAATCGGATATTAAAGAAATACTGGATCTAATATATGTGCATTCTGCAAGTGAATATTTTTTCCTTGTACTATTTGAATGAATGTGTTTGATTATATTTTTAAAATGTGTTGTTGCTGGTTTTGCACTTTTTTTCCTGTTACATTTTACTCGTAACAATATACTTATTCATGAGTCGGTTCTATTAAGCATAGACTTATCTGCTTTCCAGTTTTGCTACAGAGGCTACAACCGAGACCATACTGCAACTCTGGATAAAGTGTATCCGACTAACAGCCTGATACATCCATATGCAGTGTCGCACGGGTGCTGCAATACCACAGATCCGCATTGCCACAACGTAAGTTTCTACTTAAAACAGGATGACCTCCGGAAACTTTATCAGCCGTCAAACCTGTAGTCATTCGCAATAGCTCGATCTGTTCAGAAAATCATATCTCGTATGTATCTAGTCAAAATCAATATTATCATCAAAGATGTGCAATCCCATTTAGGCGATAGTTCTATCAATAGAATATTTACGTGAAAGCCCTGATATAACCTTCAACATTGTTGTAATTACCAATGACCAATAATGACAGGCAAATCATAAATAAAACGCGTATGGTTAACTGTCATATTGTTTATATAGCAATAGTGCACTATTTTCTATCCCGGCTAACAAAATATCAAGAATTTGTACATATTAATCCGAAATACATACGAGGCATGATCCCGAAGAACGACGGTATTTGCTAAGTACGACTGATTTTTATATTTCTTCAAAACACCAAGTCTTAGTAACAATGTATTAGCAGAGATGTACAAGAAATTAGTTTCAACTCAATTCATTTCATTTCGATTACGAAATACATGGATTTAACACGGCTCCTTCAATATCAAGATTAACACAATAAATAGAAGTGAACCGGTGAACACGTTTCCGAATGAAAGATCACATACCCTCGTAAATATTCTGTCGAATTGATGTATCAAACCCACAGAACATTGGTGAAAAGCTACACGTTTGCTCTACCCTAATCCGAGTATTCCCTGACGTGCTAAAGTGTTTTTAACGATTTTGATATTTATATAGCGTTGCCTATCATTTAAAAGTCGATGCTTGAATAACATATGACAACGGTGGCGAAACCACGTGATTTAGAGCTTGTTAAACCTAGCGCTCGGTTCATGTATGCTTTTGCTTCATATCTTTCTTAATATTTAACGAATTGTTTATCAAATAAAGTGCAAATTACCCTACCTCATGAGCTACTTCCTCCGCCACAGAAGATGATTCGATTGATCCAGTACTTACTTTCTATGATTTACCCTCTCAAATTATTGTTGGCAGAAAGCGTTTTGAGCCCGAGCAAAAGGTCACGTGGTTTCGCTAGGACGTTGCAATTATAAGAGCAATGTTTGAAATCCATATATAATCTCATTTTTAGATCCGGTACGTTGTAAAAGACGTTAGCAATACCAAGATTAGCAGGGCCAACTACTCCATATCTACGTGTTCCGGGTTTCTTTGCAACGCAGGTATATAAAATATGACAAAGCTCACTATTTAATTTCTACTCGTTATGGATTGCTGTGCAACGCATGTATTGTAACCTATCTGCTTGTTATGGATTGATTTGTAACTCAGTAATATAATAATAACAATGATACCATATAACGTATAACAAAGCCCACAACTCCGTATCTACTTGTTTTGGGTTCCGATACTCAGGCATATGTAATTGAAGCCTTTAATGACACCTCTCGGTATCTCGATTACATATTGAACATTGACAATCCTTTCTTTTCTACTATGGTTAATACTATATATCCTAAAGAACGTCAACTAAACAAAGCTAACATTTCTGATACTGTCGCTTTTTTTCTTGATTTATATCTCTCTGTTTAAAATGGTGTAATAATTAGTACAATCTATGACCAGAGAGATGATTTTAATTTTGATATTGTTTATGGTGTCTATGTTCTCAACTTATTCGTTTTTCTAGACGTTGTAGTCGTGTTGAGGACTTTATTATTTGTAATATTTGTATAACTAAAACACTACTCCAGCAGAGCTACCGTTACCATAAACGGGGCCCTCTCAGGGGTTTTGGGGATCTGGGGAACATGGCCATTTAGTTTTAGGGATCTGGGGAACATTGGCAATTACTTTCAGGGATCCAGGGATCAATGGCCTACTTTAAGGGATCTAGGGAACTGTAGGCTAAAAGAAAAAAAAAGAACAAGTACCTAATTTTTACGCATAATTGATATAATTTACTTTTAAGACAACGTTTGGACTGCTGTTTGCTGCTGATTGCTTTGAACGGCTTACAGTATCACCTTTTACGGCGGTTTTTAGTAGCGCCATTGCTCAACAGGATGTCTAACAGAGAATATCAATTTTCCTGTTCAATTGAAAGCGTTTGCACGGCGATAAACATTAAAATGTTGCGTTCATGTGTGTCCATTTTTGCTCTACTGGTCACAGATCATCAGAGTTTATGCCGTGGGGCAGAGTCGTCCGTCTATATGTCTGTCCGTCCTTCCATAACATGTTTTGTTATGGCGACTACTCTTCTAAAACTATTAAATAGATTTTCATGAAACCTTGAAAATCAGGTCGATGTGAAATCCAAGAGCTAAAAATAGATATTTAAGAAAGAAGTTTTTATAGCGACTTCTCCTCTGAAACTACATGTGATACTGATATAGGACCGTTACTGAAATGATCAGCATGACATAATGTTGTTCTTGACGAAAAAACCATTTTGATTCGACGTCAAACATGGCCACCAGCGGACAATTTTGCTTACATAGAGTTATACAGAAAAATCTTGTGGAGACTACTCCTCAAAAACTACTTGATGGATTTTTATGAAACTCTATAGGAATGTTGCTCTTGGAGTCTAGTTGGTCCTAAGTAAATAATCAAGATGGCCATCATAGCTAAAAATAATTTTTAAAAATATGACTTTGTGGCGACTACTTCTCACAATCCATCTGGGTATTGATTTGGAACCTTTACCAAATTGACTGTCATGAGATACACTCCTCCTGAAACTACATGAGGGAAACTACATGATGGATTTTAATGAATATTGCTCTTGATGTCTAATTGATCCTGAGTAAAAAATCAGGTACACAGGAAGTTTAAGATGGCCACCATACCCCTAAATATTGATTTTAAAATTAGGAAATTGTGTGGCGACTATTTCTCAAAAACCACAAGTGTTATTGATTTTGAACCTATACCAAAATGACTGGCATGACATATAGTTGATTATAAACAAGTTCATTTTGGTTCAATGTCAAACATGGCCGCCAATGGCCATTTTTGTTTTCATATACAGTGTAGTTGTATAGGAAAATCTGTGGCGACTGCTCTTCTGAAACTATTTGATTGATTTTCATGAAACTGCTATAGATGTCTAGTTGTTCTTAAGTAAAGATCAGGTTAGACGACATTTCAAGATAGCTGCCATAGCTAAAATAGATTTTAAAAATACAATTTTGTTGTGATTACTTCTCAAAAATCATAAGAGTTATTAATTCGGAACCTTTACCAAAATGATTGGCATGACAAGTAGTTGTTCCTAAACAAAATAATTTTTGATTCAACATCAAATATGGCCGCCAACGGACATCTTTGTTGTATATTTATATATAGGAAAAACTCATGAAACTACTTAATGTTTTTCTTAATGTCTAGTTGGTCCTAAGTAAAATCAAGTTGGTCGAAACTTGAAGATGGCCACCACAGGTACAAACAAGTTTTTTTAGAGTAAATTTTGTTGGCGACTGTTGCATATATTTTTTTGATTTAACGACAAACATGGCCACCAACAGCTATTTTTGTTTACACAGGTTACATATGGAAAAACTTGTGGCAACTACTCCTCTGACACTACTTGAAAGATTTTCATGAAACTTTACAGGAATGTTACTCTTGTTACAAAAATGATTTTCACTTGAGAAATATTGAAAATAACATGTATTTACTTGGACAAAACTGTGTATTTTTAATGATTAACAAACACAACCCGTTCAAATAATGACAAACATATAAAATGTTATGATAATTGTCCAAAGTGTAGCTGTTCAGATCTTCAGGAGAGTGTTTCAAGGTCATGAAACTCTTATTTAATCATCCTGTTCGTTTTTCTTTATGGGGGAGCGGAGGGGCGGGGCCGGTGGGGTGGAAATATAAAAAAATAAAGCCAAATACGTCAAATACGAGGAATCTGTACGTTATAATTGTACCTATTACTGAAGACTACAGTATGTGATGTGTTTTACATTTATAAGAGATTTTAAACGAACAATATTGGGTACTAGGGAACATACTTTTGGGGATCTGGTAAACAGTGGCCATTACTTTAAGGGATCTGGGGAACAAACACACCCACCTGGGAGGGCCTCATAAACTTCGAAAAACCTTAGCCAAATTGTATTATCGTAACCTTGATCTATTTTTAAAATATAAAAGTATTTTAAGAACTCTTCTGCGACAATGACTATAACAACCTGACTTCTATGGTGATTTGATTAAGAGACTTCGTAAGATATTTGGTCATAAACACTTTCATGCAATCTTTATGATAAAACTTGTTAAAACGTCTATCAAAAGAGGTTATAACCCTTGCATTTTGAAACGCACTGCATTTTTAGCGACTGACCCATTTACAGTTCGCCACTATGCTTTCCTCTTTGGTTGTGCGAAGTCCCTTTTATGTGTGTGATGTCATGTTTGCCTTTCAATCATCTTTGTGCGTCTTTATGATGGACTGTGGTCCTTGAATGCTGCATTTCTGATCGACTTTTATATTCACTTTTGCTATATAATGCATATTTGGTAACGCAGGGATGGTAATATAAAGCATTAAAAGACCCACAACTCCATATCTACTTTTCAGGGGTTAATGTGTTACACGGGTATGATAACATAAAGAATTACAATACCCATAAATTCAGACCTGCTTGTCGTGGGTTGCTGGTAAATGAGGTTTTACGAAGAAGATCTTTGGGATCATCAAACCCAATTTGTTTGGCTTTAAAGTAGAATATCGATTAAGCCAGTGCTAGTGGATGTGACAGGTGTTGCATCTTACAATACCTCTCATGAACAGACTAAATACAATCGACTCTGCTTCTTTTCTCTCTGGTTTGTGTTTGTTGCTTTCAAGGGCTCCCCGTTTCAGTATTTATTAACATTCACACTTGCATTTGCTTAGTTCTGTGTGGTGGCTGTAAAAAGTCGCTCCGACTGAAAATCAGTAGTGTTATTACTTACTGGTCCTTTGGGGGATCATCAAGCCAAATCTTTGTTTCTTTAAAGTAGAATACCGGTGTAATAAGCCGGAGCTAGGGGCGTGAGAGGTTTTGCAACCTATATTACCTCTCAAGAACAGACTCAATAAAACCAAGTCTGCTACTTTTCTCTTTTGTTTGTGTTTGTTGCTACCAAAAGATCCCCTTTTCAGTATTTAATATTGAAATTATTAAACGAGTCGTATAAAACCATATCAATTTTAACCAACGAGTTTAATAAATGCAATTTTAAATAGGCTCGATTATGAGATTATGTTTATCTCTTAACTGCATGAAGGTACATTTATTATTGTAGCTGCTTATACTTAACGTTGTCGTATAATAACATTTATCACATAACTTTCGACTTTCAAAATAACACCATTCGGTATTTTCGATATACCACTGGTTAGTATGCAAATAAGCCTAGTATGCACTGTCAAAAAAAATCGATAATGACTATGATCCAATTCCCACGGTTTATGTCGGTTTCGCGTGTTAAAGCGACAGGAAAAATGCAATAAAAGTCGATACATGTATGTGCGTTACGTGATAAATAAAATCTAACATTCGTTCTCATTCATTATTGAATGTATTAAACTCTTTAGCAAAAGTGATATAATGCTCGACAAGAGCCTCGCATTATATCATTTTGCCAACTTGTTTAATAAATTCAATAATGAATGAGTACTCATGTAAGATCCTCTCTATGACTGTATGATGACTCTGTCTTCTTTGTACAACAGCAAACAACAAAAGCACGACTGGTTGCTGAACGACCGCAAGCTCGTTGTCCTTTGTCAAAACATCTCATTTTCCATACAAATTCAATAACCTATGCTTTTCTAAACGCTATTTAATATATTATATAACTGCAATATTTACAATACTTTTAGATGCCGTACTGCGTATAAAGACGAACACTCTACTTCACAAATTAAGTAAGTTTTCAAAAACAAAAATCTTCAGTATTTTATAATCCTGCCTTTAGAGACTGAACTGGCTTTAAACGGCTGTGTATGTATACAGTGCACGTTAAAGTGGTATTGATAGGGAACGCTCAAGTGGTATTGATGAGAAACGCTGAAGTGGTATTGATGGGGAACGTTCATGTGGTATTGTTGGGGAACGCTCAAGCGGCATTGATGGGGAACGCTCAAGCGGTATTGATGGGGAACGCTTAAGTGGTATTGATCAGGAACGCTCAAGTGGTATTGAACGGGAACGTTCAAGTGGTATTGATCAGGACGCTCAAGTGGTATTGATCAGGAAGGCTCAAGTGGTATAGATCGCGCTCAAGTGATATTGATGGGGAACGCTCAAGCGGTATTGATGGGGAACGCTTAAGCGGTATTGATCAGGAACGCTCAAGTGGTGTTGAACGGGAACGTTCAAGTGGTATTGATCGGGACGCTCAAGTGGTATTGATCAGGAAGGTTCAAGTGGTATTGATCGCTCTCAAGTGATATTGATCAGGAACCCTTAATTGGTATTGATCGGGAACTCTCAAGTGGTATTGATTAGGAACGCTCAAGTGGTATTGATCGGGATCGTTCAAACGATATTTAATCACGAACGCTGAATTTATACTTAATTGGGAACGCTCAAGCGGTACAGATCGGGAACGCTCAAGCGGTTTTGATCGGGAACGTTCAAGCGATATTTAATGACGAACGCTGAATTGGTTCTTTATTGGGAACGCTCAAGCGGTACAGATTGGGAACACTCAAGTGGTACTTATCGGGAACGCTCAATCGGTATTAAATCGTGAACGCTGAAGTGGTATTTAATTTGGGTTGCTAAAATGGTATTGATCGGGAATGCTCAAGTGGTATTGATCGGAAACGCTTAAGTGATATTGATCGGGAATGCTCAAGTGGTACTTAATCGCGAACACTCAAGTGGTATTTAATTGGGAACGCTCAAGTGTACTGATCGGGAACGCTCAAGCCATACTGATCGGGAATGCTCAAGTGGTATTAATCGGGAACGCTCAAGTTGTATTGATCGGAAACTATCAAGTGGTATTGATCGGGAATGCTCAAGCAATATTTTATCGCGAACGCTGAAGTAATTGCGAACGCTCACGCGTTATTGATCGGGAAGCTCAAGAGGTAGTTAATAGGGAACGTTCAAGTGATATTTAATCACGACGAACGCTGAATTGGTACTTAATTGGGACCGCTCAAACGGTGCAGATCGGGAACGCTCAAGTGGTATTGATCGGGAACGCTCAAGCGGTATTAAATTGTGAATGCTGAAGTGGTATTTAATTTTGATCGCTCAAATGGTATTGATCGGGAATGCTCAAGTGGTATTGATCGGAAAAGCTTAAGCGATATTGATCGGGAATGCTCAAGCGCTCGAGTGGTACTGATCAGAAACGCTCAAGCGATATTGATCGGGAACGCTCAAGCGGTATTTAATCGCGAACGCTCAAGTGGTATTTAATTGGGAACGCTCAAGCAGTACTGATCGGGAATGCTCAGGCCATACTGATCGGGAATGCTCAAGTGGTATTGATTGGGAACGCTCAGGCCATACTGATCGGGAATGCTCAAGTGGTATTGATCGGGAACGCTCAAGCGGTATTTAATCGCGAACGCTCAAGTGGTATTTAATTGGGAACGCTCAAGCAGTACTGATCGGGAACGCTCAGGCCATACTGATCGGGAATGCTCAAGTGGTATTGATCGGGAACGCTCAGGCCATACTGATCGGAAACTATCAAGTGGTATTGATCGGGAATGCTCAAGCGATATTTAATCGCGAACGCTGAAGTAATTTGCGAACGCGGTATTGATCGGGAAGATCAAGAGGTATTCAATAGGGAACGCTCAAATGTTATTGATTGGGAATGCTCAACGGTATTGATCGAGAACGCGGTATTGATCGGGAACGCTCAAGTGGTATTTAATCGGGAACGATAAAGTAGTATTAAATCGGGGACACTCAAATGTTATTTATCGTGAATGCTCAAAGGTATTGATCAGGAACGCGGTATTGATTGGGAACGCTCAAGTGGTACTCATCGGGAACCCTCAATCGGTACTGATCGGGAGCTCTCAAGCTGTACTGATCGGGAACGGTCAAGTGTATTGATTGGAATGATCAACTTGACGGTATTGATAGGGAACGCTCAAGCGCGTTAGCTGATATTAATTAGGCTTCGTGGAATATGTGTGTGGGATGGGTTTGGAGTGGTGGAGGAAACGCTTTCTCCTATTTTTATAATAAGCCCTTGTACATGTTGTATCTATAACAAGTAAAATGTATGTTTATTTATTTTTTTAATTTTAATCGTACTCGAGAAAGCTTTAAACGATATATACCGCTGTCGTAATTGTTTATATTAAAACCGTATTATTTTTACGATATTATTCTCCTGACATCTCCGATGCAAAGTCGGCCGTGCTATCCACTCAGAAACCTGTGATGCCAGCATTCGGATTAAATCGGAACTGTCTCGCCAATGTCCGTATTCGGTAAATACGAAGTTACGGAAATCGACGTATAGATTGCTTTATTGCGCAAATCCCGTTTCACTAAAACAAATTTAGATTTAAACGCTGACGAGCAGTCTAATCGAAGTAGTTATGACCATCGGAATTCTACGCCAATTTCCGTAATTGGTAAATCGTAAATTTGGATTTCCTACGATTGGAGCCCTTCGCCAATTTCCGTACTCAGTAAATGTGTCGGATTCCCGAGTGACGGAATCCGACGAGGCAGTTCCGATTGGGATTTCCTAGTGACGGAAGTTACGCTTCGCAGTTATGATTGTCCTCAGATCAAGTAGCTTTAGAAATCTGATTTTCTGAATTTATTATTATATCCAGTCGACGGACAGTGGTCGTCATGGACGAGATGGTCATCCTGCTCAGCGACATGTGGCATATCACACCGCAGCCGGTCACGTTCATGTAACAATCCATCACCATTCCATGGTGGAAGACCATGCTCGGGTTCAGCGCACGGCAGCCAGACATGCCACGTATCGGTCTGTCCTGGTCAGTATATCGTTAATTATGAGTGCATTATAAGAATATTTATAATTGGTTCTTTATAATATTAAGCCTATATTTTATAGATTTAATTATTCAGGTCCATACAGTTTTGATTGTATTTAAAGGGACTTGCCTCTGGCATTCCATTCAGTATAAATAGTGTCCGGACTTTGACTGTGTTGCATGACGTTTATTTTAGTCTTATATAACTATACTGAAGTGAAAAAGAAATGCAACTCGGGAATTTCCATTATATTTTGATTATACTGCACACTTAATTCCACATAATATTCACATAATATTGAAAAGAAATCCCAAGATGTTTTGTAAAAACAAAAATGAACGTTGCAATTAGAGAAAGGACACAATTGTGATGCTGTAGACGTTTTAATCACTTTGTAGCAAGACATTCATCAATGTTGAAGTTTCTCTTTGAAAAGTTGAGCCATTTCAGTACTGTATTAAAGTAAAGAGTTTGCAAAGTTTGCATCCAAAGTTTGCTCACATACTTGAGCCAAACGCGTACTCTGTCAATAATGAAACTTTGATGGAATACTATTTGCTGTGTTATGTGTTGTTTTAGTCTTTTTGTTTTCGAAAGGAATTGTCTTACGTAGTCATGTACCATTCGATTAACAGCAGCATATTGTACATACAATATATTGCGGAAATTCCCGCGTTGTGTTTCTTTTTCGTTTCAGTATATACATATTAATATCAACAAAGGACGTAAATTAAGAAATATCACGTTGCTCACAGATATAGAAATGAAAATACATACAGTTGAATAATTGGCCATATCTTATCAGTTATAAGTATTTGTTTTTCAGGATGTTCTCTTTAAAAAATCATGCTTGGGTAAATGCCAACATTCACTCAAAAACTATACCATTTCTTGATTACATAGTGTGGTCTGCGTGGTCTTATGGTCATTGCTCGGTGACCTGTGGGAACGGAACAACGATAAGAATCCGCCACTGTAGTTCCGGACATGATGGCGACTGTCACGGAGCGTCAAAGGAGAATGCCGTTTGCCAGCATCGACCTTGTCCAGGTTTGTCTTAAGTCACAATCGTACATTTCATTTGAATATGGGGTTTAGTGGTATACATGTGTGTCGTAAGTTTCTCTTCGTATGTTGTTACGTACTATATAAGATACAAGTAAAGTTACATTCTTTCTAATTAATGGATTGTACCTTAGTATTGTTCCTTATTGTTCATATCTTATTTATTTTTGACTCTTGCATATATGTTATTTAAGTAGTCATTGTCCCTTTAAGGAACGTAAGAGCGAAACAGTTTTACATTCACATGTTTCGTGAAGTCCATTTCTTATACACCGAAAGCGGTAGAGCTTTTAACCTCGCATATGTTGACATTTATATGACATTTATATTATTTTAACACTACGTGCCCCTTATAGCAATTTACCTCATATTCCACAATTTGGTAGAACTCTCTCAGATAACGAGATAGTATTTTAACTATATTAATACTATGTCAACCTTTTTAGTGTTTTTGACGTTATATGCCTTAACCTTTACATTGTCATTCATGTTTGTCGTTTTGCGTGTTTTTGGGTTTATTGTGTCCTGTGAAAGCCGCATTTCCTGTTCGACTTTTATACTTATGTTTACTACACACAGGTCAAGGCGTGGGCGTATGTATACTCTGTAACAACCTATTCTATTGTATAACTGTTTAAAAGCCAATGGGATGCCTGCACGCGCTTGCAGATTATACAATGGGATGTTTTGAAGCGGGATTGGACTATGTTATATTATGTTTGACTGGAGTTATGGGTTAGATAGAGTTTGGGATTAGACTGAGATTATGACTTGAGAATTAACCACTATACGATCAATGAATTAATAAACTGTATTATTGATTAACTACTTAACATCTGCCGTGGTTTGCAGGAAACTGCAAGCATCATATGGTAAAAACTATGCCAATATGAAGAAAAACTCGGCCAATATGAGAAAACTCGGCCAATATGAAATTCAAGCAATCTGATTTGACAAGCCAACACGGCCAATATGACCAAGCCTTTGTTTTCTTTAAGGACGCCATTTTGAAGAAATAAAAACACAACGTCGCAGAGATATGTTCGCCTATGTAATGTAGACAATCAAAGTAATTGAGGTTTGATTATTTGTCAATTCGGTTACATCGACTTCGCTGAAATATAGTTATTATCACGTTCGTGTGTGATTTTCCCACGCGCCGTCGAGTGGTAACTTTGAATCAGATACTTGTTATTAAGTTTTATATTGAACATATATATATTGTGTTTTCTTACCTGTAAATGATATTTAAAACATAGGAAAGAGAGATATTAAGTAGTTAATTAATAAAAATGTCATTAATTAAGTGTTTTCATATTGGCCCTGTTATTGGACCTCGGACTATCACATTGGCCCGCGGCCTTCGGCCTTGGGCCAGTATGAAAGTCATTGGACCAATAACTGGGCCAATATGAAAACACTTAATTAATAACATCATAATATGGGATAGCTTGTAATTACTAAAGCATGTTATTGAGAGTACGGAACTGTTATTTAATAATGCCCTGGCGACATAATGTCACAAAGTATGTTCCTAAAAAGTACATGTAGTTCAATATGAATGACCTTGACATAGTGTTGCACGCAGTCAATTTAGATTAAAGTTTTATTTTATGCGACTGACTGCGCTAAAGCGGAGCGTCCGTGTCCCTTGGACACATTTTCTTGATTGAGACAGTCGGCCAAATACAGTTATTTCAAGTTGGTCAGTTGGGTGGTGAGTGTATCAAAGGGTGTTCAACAGAATTCTCTTTCTGTGTTTCGGACTTTTCTCCATGCAGTGTCATTTCAGAACAAGCTTTTGGGGAATTGGAGATAGTTCGTATAGGTGGTAAAGGACATTAAACTTTGTTGTCATCTAACGAATACAGGAAACGTAGCATAATACATTATACTAGCTGTGTTGAAATGTTCTTTCATTTTTAGTCAATGGCGGTTGGTCGTCATGGCAACCGTGGACGTCCTGTTCCCAAACATGTGGGCGTGGAACTATGTCACGTTTACGCTCTTGTTCTAGCCCGACTCCGGCAAATGGAGGAAAGCCATGTACTGGGATTGCGTCTACGACCTCTACATGCGAACTTGGACCTTGTCCAGGTGAGGAATAGTTCGGAACATCCGGTGGAAATCTTCACAATATATCTCTAATATCCTTTTTATTGCATACGTATTTTAGAAGAATAACATAGGTTGTAACATTTAATTTTCACCAAAAACATTTATTTGAAACAAACATAAGGTCGTTAGATCCTGGGAATTTTCACAATGAAACCAAAATAGTTTACATCACGTGACATATTTTCTTTGACATGAACAGAAAAGTGGACCAATCATGAAAGAGTATACATTACACACCCAATATGACTTTACTACACGTCCATATGAGCGAATATTGACGTTTCCTGTTACATTGCAAGTAAACGGAACTTGTAAATGCGTATACAATTTATTAATTTTCATACGCTGACTGAACTGTATGCTTTAGTTTGGTCAGCTTGGTTTCATGGTCAATGCTCGGTGACGTGCGGGAGCGGAACGACGACAAGGTTACGTCACTGTAGTTCCGGACATGATGGCGACTGTCACGGAGTGCCTATGGAGAATGTCGTCTGTCAGGATCAGCCTTGCCCAGGTTTGTCTTAGATATCAATCATACATTTGGAGGGTGCGTGTATTGGAAGGCTGAAATAGGCTAGTCCGGACCCAAAAGTTCACGTTAAGCTAATTTTGCTGGATCAGAGATTGTTAAAGTCATTGGCTGGATCAAGTATGTATAGGTGGGTGGGGAGTTGAACATAATTATTTTTTCTATCAGTTTATTAAGAGCAACGCAAACGGGGGATGTGTTTTATAATGGGATATATTACCAAATACAGCAGTACAACGTAATATATAACCGTTCGACGTCTAGGGACGGGTTGTATGTGGCGGAGGCTGTGGGTGTGGGGGGGGGGGGGGGGTGTGGGGGGTAGGAATGGTGTTTAAGAGGCGTAACTTCAATTGATGCGCCAAAACCAACAAAGCATGCTATTAAACCTGAATTGTGATGTCATAAGGTCAACGCGTAGGGGTCGACCGGAAAAAATATGTAGTTTTTTTTAGTTGCGATTTGTATACATATGTTTTATTTTAACTATAATGTTGCTTGGCACTTTAATGTACTGCGTATGTGCCTTTTGGCTCAGATTAATAAATGAGAATGTCAAGTGATTAACGTAGGCAAGCCAAGTGAACATTCTATATGTGAGTGGATTCAAACAGAATAAAATGCACAATTGTAATATAAACAATCCTTAATAATTAAACTTCAGTAAAATGTTATGAACATTTAGTGTATATCGCGGTCCCTTCAAAAATCGTCTCAAGTCAGTTAGGGTTCATTACGCTGCAGTCCTCGAATATATGTTTTCTGTAATTTTCAGTCAATGGCGCCTGGGCGTCATGGCACCCGTGGACGTCCTGTTCCCAGACATGTGGGCGTGGCACCATGACTCGTGCACGCGCCTGTTCTAGCCCGGCTCCAGCATACGGGGGAAAATCATGTAGTGGGGACGCGTCTATGACCTCTACATGCGAACTTGGACCTTGTCCAGGTGAGAAAACAATTCTAAATATCTTGTAAAATTTCTTGTCGTGTTTCAGGTCAAATATGTGGGGGTAGAGATTTAATATAACACTTATTATTGTTTGAGGCGCTTGTTTTTGGACTTTTCAGATAAAAGTCATCTACTACCTAAATAAGTTGTATATCAGTGAAACAGACATTTTTCGTATTAAAAATACCTTACTTTTCAAAATCGGATCGAGAAATAAAAATGTCATCTGCGAAAAATGTTTTTGATGGGTCATTTTCAATGCAAAATTCTGCTGCATGAAAAGTGTTTTTTTAGAATTAATATCTAAAAATTGTTTTAAATTGTTGGATATTTGTAAATTAAGACACCCTGAACGTTTTTTATAGCAAAATATGAAGGCTAACTGAAGTTATTTGAAATTCTTAATTTTCTTCTGTCTCACCAACAAGGAATTGCCCCATCAAAACAATATTTATTTCTCATTCGATTTTCAAAAGTAAAGTAGTTTTAAATACCACTAAAAATGCGTTCTAATGATATATAACTGATGTACGTATTATTTAAATTGCTCAAGTTACTGAAGAAAAACCTTTGGCTGAAACAAGCGCCCCAAACAATAGATTTCTGGTGTTGGGGGGGGGGGGGGGGGGGGGGGGGGGGGGAGGGGGGGGGGGAATGTATGTGAAACGAGTTTAGTTAATTCTAATTTAACATTTCATTAACTGCATAACGGTCTGAGGGTATCTCGCCCACCGCGGCAAATCGCATATGAAATATTTATATATATTTTATTAAATTTGTGCTTAAATGATGTCCACCAAAGACAACACTTCATATGACCAAGTATCAAACAAATACAAGCAAAGTAATCATAAGAAGTTAAGTTCCTGAAGTTGAGTGGTTTAACCAGGGTGTAGTTGTGAGAAAATAATGCAAAATATCACCTTGACCTTTGTATTGTTTGTCGTTCAGCGATTCCACCAATGCCAACAATACATATGACCAAGTATCAAAGACATAAAGTCAGACAATCATAATGTTAATTGAGGTTAAGTTACCTAACCAAGGTCGTTGCCTAACTAAGGTTAAGTTCGGGGAAATAACGCAAAATATGACCTTGACCTTGGTATTTTTGTCATCCAGCGATGTCCACCAATGCCAACTAGAGCTGTCGCCTTTTAAGGGAGACAAATATACCCCCACTACCAGTACCCCCACCCATTCCCCACCCTACAGTTTGAGTAAAGATTGGGTGAAATGGGATGTTCATGATCAGGTTATGGTGGCCTTGACCTTTGACCTACTGACCTCAAAACCAATAGGGGTCATTTTTTTCATCACAGGCAGTCCATCTATTACGTTTCATGAGATTTGCTTCAGGGGGAGAGGAGTTATGGAGCAGACAAGATGTTTCATTATCTGGTCCCGGTAACCTTGACCTTTGATCTACTGACCTCAGAATTAATAGGGGTCATCGTCCCACCACAGGCAGTTCACTTATGAAGTTTCATGAGATTTGCTTCAGGAAGAGGAGTTATGGAGCGGACAAGGTTTTTCATTTATCGGGTGACGGTGACCTTGACCTGTAATATACTGACCTCAAAATCAATAGAGGTTGTCCTCTCCCACATGCAGTTCACCTAAGAAGTTTCATGAGATTTGTCTCAGGGGGAAAGGGGTTATAGAGCGGACAAGGTTTTTCATTATCGGTGCTGGTGACCTTGAACTTTGACTTACCTCAAAATCAACTTTCATTATCCTCTTACCACAGGCAGTTCACCTGTGAAGTTTCATGAGATTTTCTTTAGAAGGAGAGGAGTTATGGAGTAGTAAAGGTTTTTCATTGTCAGGTCATGGTGACCTTGACCTTTGACATTCTAACCTCAAAATCAATAAGGTCATCCTCTCATCACAGGCAGTCCACGCATGAAGCTTTATGAGATTTGCTTTCGGGGAGAGGAGTTATGGAGCGGAAAATGTTTCGTCTACAGACAGACAGATGGACAGGGTGAAACCAGTATACCCCTCTAAACTTCGTTTGGCAGGGTTATAACAATACATATGACCAAGTATCAAAGACATAAAGTGAGACATTCACATAACGTTAACTGAGGTTAAGTTACCTAACCAAGGTTAAGTTGCCTATCCAAGGTTAGGATTGGAGAAAATAACGCAAAATATGAGCTTGACCTTGGTATTTTATGTCATTCAGTGATGTCCGCCAATGTCAACAATACATATGATCAAGTATCAAACACAGAAATTAAAGTTAACTGATGTTAACTTACCTAACCAAACTGATGTTTGGGGTAAATAACGCAAAACGTGATCTTGACCTTGGTATTGTCTGTCGTTCAGCGATGTCCACCAATGCAACCATACATATGACCAAGTATCAAAGACATAAAGTGAGACATTCACATAAAGTTAACTGAGGTTATGTTACCTAACCAAGGTTAAGTTTGGGGAAAATAAGCAAAATATGACCTTGATTTGGTAATTTGTGTCGTTCAGTGATGTCCACCAATGCCAACAATACATATGACCAAGTATCAAACATAGTAAATGAGACAATCACATACAGTTAACTGAGGTTAAGTTACCTAACCAAGGTTAAATTACATAACCAATGTTAAGTTTTGGGAAAATAATGCAAAATATGGTCTTTACCTTGGTAATTTTGGCATTACGTAACGTCCCTTGACCCAACAAAGCATATGACAAAGTTTCAGAAAAAAATGAGCAGCGGTTGAGATATAGTTGATTTAAAACGTGGCCGCCGCCGCCGGAAAAGTGACTGTTATGTGTCTACCACAATGCGTAGAGGTGGGTGCGCAACACATTTAGATGTGTGGGATGGGTGGGGTATCCAGCTCGGATTACAAAAACGTAGCTCCGTTGTATTACTTGTTGTCAAATACTTTTTTTATTGAGTTTTCGTGTACTCATCCACCCATTTGAATGAGCATCACCATGTCAAATGACACATGTTGCTATTTTCATTATAAAACAATCTTCGTTTATAAATGTCAGTATAAGGAGTAAACACTGTGTTGTGTTAAATCTTGATAACACGTCAGTTGATGGACATTGGTCGGAGTGGCAGCAGTGGTCCTTATGTTCTGTCAGCTGTACCGCTGGCACCAGGACCCGGGCTCGAACCTGTGACCACCCACCGGCGGCCCACGGAGGCAAGACGTTGTACTGGATCAATGATGGAGTCTTTGGTTTGTGATAATGGAGCGTGTCCAGGTAAAATCATTTTCAATATGTCTTCTTATTTTACTTATGCAATGTGCAATAATATAATATAATGAAACCAAAGGTGCCTGATGAATGGATATAATTAGTGTTATTAATTTAAAGGGAATGTAGCGACACAGTTTAAAACAAGCTATATTATTGAGAGTTCTGAAAAACGCTGAAAAAAGGTGAACTAATTATCAAAATCGGAAGATAAACAAAAAAGATATGACCATTTGAAGGCTGTTCTAAAACCGGTATGGGAGACGCCATTTTGAGAACTATGACTTCATACTTCCAAATTATCATATATGAAATATTGATAAATATCCTTTAAAGCAACGAAAATCACTGCAAATGAATGCAAAATCATTAACTGGTCGTAAAAATAAGTATACATATTTTTTCATACAGTTGTCATTTTTTCCCTATAAATCAGTAAATTTTCATATTTATAAATATTCCATATATGGTCATTTAGATCTGTGACGTCATAGCTCTCAAAATGGCGACTTCCATTTCCGATTCAACAGAACCTTCAAATGATCACATTTTCTTTATGTATCAACCGATTTTGATATCTCTTTCACACTTATTCAAGTTTGTCAGAACTCTCAATAATAACGAGGGTTTGGCTGTGTCGCTACAGTCCCAATCGTGAACGCTCGGCCAATCTCGTCATTCTTTGAGATCATGCTGCGAAGCAGTGTACGAGATGTTGCGAATGGCTAAGCCAAAAGGAAGGGAACGTAGCGATCGACCACGGTTTACTTTAGTCTCCGTCAATCTCTACGCAGTTGTCGTTCCTTGCATTCACAATCAATGGTGACGCTGGTAGATATTGAGTCTTTTTATAGGTCACGATCTTAATCGAGGAAAATGCTTGTATTTAAAAATCTGAGGCAATTGATTGATTGAAAAGGTTGGTAAACGCTAATGATCAATAAGAAAGTCTTGGTCATAAAATGGCATGGAACATTAATCTTTTATGTATTGTTTTATACATAGTCTTAATCTTTATACTGTACAGTGTGGTCTTCTTGGTTTCATGGTCAATGCTCGGTGACCTGTGGGAACGGTACAATGACAAGGTTACGTCACTGTAGTTCCGGACATGATGAGGACTGCCAAGGTGTGACGATGGAGAATGTCGTATGCCAGGATCGACTTTGCCCAGGTTTGTCCCAAGCACAAGTGGAGGGCAAGACGGGATATTTCAATGAAAAATTAAGACGATAATTACAGAAAGGAACTCTCTTGTATTTGCTGTGTAATGTTTTGCTCAGTGCCAAAATGCTCAACCTTTTCCTTTGTAAAATGTATTCCTTTGCTCTTTTTGAGCGGCCTTGGCAGCTAAGGTATTGGCTTTAAATTACCTATCACGCCAGCAACCACCACATTTTACATAATGTGTACCGTTCCTAAACCTACTGACGACAAGGTATTTACATCCATGATTTTGAGAAGACACGGGTATTTTAAAATCCCGTGAATAAACCAATAATCTCAATAGATATATATACATCATTACCCGACTTGAACACCCGGATACTCTTTATAAGCGCTTTCGTAGTGTAATTTGCGTTTATTTGGCGGGTAAGTTTTGTTAAAGCCACAGACCTTTGCACCGCGTATGTTGCTCACTGGCGGTCACATAGATGGAAAACTTCATCCTTCATCTCATAACATAGTATGATGCGTTGATTTAAACATGTTTTATTGCCATATATGTACAAGTATTGCCATATATGTACATATACAATGCCATCGGGTCGGGCCACAAGTGCTACCCACAATAGTTACGGCCCTTCCCTGCAATGGAGTTTTAACAAATATAATGAATGGCAATCGCTATTAACACGTATCTATAAACTGGATTAACTACAACATGATATGTAGTAGAACATGTTAAGATAATAAGAAAATAGAAATAAAAAATTAAGAAAAAGTAGAAGTGGAAGAAAGAATAATGCAACACATGTAACATTGCTCGGTATGATTAGACGGATAAAATGTAATGACAAACCTAAGTAAATCGATGACTGTCTCTAATAAAGTTTTGAACAGAATTAAAAAAAATGATGCGTTAACGTCCCATTATATTTTATTGTCCTGCAACTATATTTTAAAATGTACACTGTAGATCTACATGTATCAAGGATAGTAGATTATAAGAATCTTTCATGGGTATCCGGTGAAGATAGGGAATTCCAACCCGAGGTATAAGTGTTTTTATCTGAACCGAGGCTCTGCCGAGGTTCCGATTAAAACACTTATACCGAGGGTTGGAATTCCCTATCTGAACCGAATACCCATGATAGATTCTTTTTCTTGCATATCAGAGACATTTTGTGCGTTGACGCCGCCAGCTACTAACGTTTTGCATGTTTTCCTGCATACCGGATGTTGGTGCGCGTGAATTTTATCTCGACCCTAGGGTGAGATGGAAATATCTAGCCCCGGTAAAATGACGGATATCCTTGTCCGGTATGCAAGAAAGCATGTTATTATACAGTTGACGGTCTCTGGGGTGCATGGCAACCATGGAGCAAGTGCACACAGTCATGCGGAGAGGGAAAACACACGCGCGATCGAAATTGTGACAATCCCGCCCCAGCCAACGGCGGTGCAACCTGTGGAGGGGGCGCTTATGAAACCAACACATGTAACACGCAGCAATGTCCATGTGAGTGCAGAAAAAAACATCTCTTATTTATTCAGCATAATTTAAAGAGCTAATGATATTCTTTAATCCTCAACTCTCGCCAAATATCACTGAACAATTGAATTGGATTTTATAGTCGCACCAACAGCTAAGGTCAAATGGCGACTTTCCAGCTTCCACTGGTGGAGGAAGACCCCAGGTGCCCCTCCGGGCAATTTTCGTGCACGGGCGGGAACCTGGGTAGAACCACCGACGTTCCGCAAGCCAGCTGGATAGCTTCCTCACATAAAGATTCCTAGGCCCCTGAGGGATCGAACCTACAGCGGTGAGGGGCAATATCACTGAACAAATGCGGAGTTTTAATTATGCTTTAATTCACAGCTTTAATGTCTGGGCATTTGTTAAACATTTCCGAGATGTTGAGATATTCAGTAGGTTAAAAAGAAAGGCCGTTTGGAAACAAACGGTGTTACTCTGACTTCATCCTCATTCTTTAAAGCTATGAAAAGTCTAATTATTTGACCATAACTTCTGGAAGAAAAGATAAAAGGGTCCTGCTTGTGTTGATTGTGTAAGGTAATGTTGGAAGACATCAATGTAAAACAGGCAAACAACATATAATCGGTATATTTTAATTTCCAGACTGGCTAGAATATCACGAGGTCGGCAGGTGCAGTGTCTCGTGTGGGCAGGGCGCCATGGAGGTTGTGCGTGAATGTAGCACCGGAAGTCGCGTTGACTGCATAGGAAGCCCATTTAATGAGAGACCATGCACCATGCCTAAATGCTGATAGTAAGGCTAACGTGTGCTTTAATGTCATAGCTGCTTTCTTTTAAAAGTAATAAAACGATAGAACAGAAGTAACAGACCTTTTCTTTAGCTCGAAAAGTCAAACAAGAGTCACAAGAGGATCTGCGAATGCTCTACTTGCATATGTGTACAAGGCTTATGCCTTGAGGTCTCGGACAAAAATGATATTTATCATGCAGATATGTACTTCTCTGCCTAATAAAGGGGTGACCCAATAAATTTTGCTTTATTAGGCACTGATTAGTAAAGCAAATCAATGCGGAATCCCTCGACGTTTATTGTACGTTACGTTACGTTGTCTGGTGTGTATGTAACGTTATCTGAAGTCATAAAACAAACAGGCGTCCTCGATAAGTGTAACATTCTGCGAAATAGATAATAATAGTAATTTATACAGAAAATGTGGATAATCTACATGATAAATAGAATATTATGTCAGTGCCTTTTACTATCAAGTTTATTAGGTTCGGCACGAAAACAAAGAATGGCTCAGCAGAGCCTCGCCTCAGCAGAGCCTCGCCATTCTTTGTTTTCTAAGCCTCGCCTAATAAATTTGAAAATGGCACCGACATAATATTCTCTATAAATGGTCCTTTAAAAACCACAGCGACCAAACGCAATGGCATCGTATCGTAGGTCCGCACTGTACTACAAGCAATATTTAATTATACAATGAAAAAGACAAAATACAACAGAAAGAGTGGTGAAGACCGGGTTACCGACTTGGAACGGTCAGTAGGCAATTAGGCCTACAGGCTAGCTTGAATCGATTTAATGTGTATGCAATCCTAGCTATTGTCCTGTCTTCGGCGCCCAAATAGGCAAGACAGTGTAAACAAAACTAAATTCCATCTGAAGGAATTCTCTTACAATAAAATCCAAATCCAGAGAAACTAACAAAAGAAACTTTTAAGTTTTCTCCTTTGCAAGTATATGTAAAAGTGTGAACGACGGAACACAGTGCAAAGCAAAAACATCATGGTCGCCATTTAAACACACTTGGTATAGGGTGACAAGCCCATGCTACATTCAGTTTATGAGAGTCCTAGAACTTGTGGATTCATAAAAAATAGATTCGTTATGTGTTTCTCCATGTTAAGTCTATGTAAAACATGTGCTCACTTGAGTTTGGTCAAATTTGTCCCCAGGTTCACCATTTGAAACAAACTTAGAACACTATAATCTAAGGATTCTTTAAAAATATAAGAACTTCAGCTTTTGTAGTTTCAGAAAAGAAGGCCTGTTACAGTAAAATAGTTTCCTATATAACTCGTATGCAAGACTGTGACCCCTGGGTATTCAGCATGCAACTTACACGTGTTACAATTAGTATTCCTCACCCCAAATACTGTGCATGATAGCTGGAGGCGACTAAAATGGTTATGACTATGTTTATCCTGGGATTGTCAAGTTATTTTACCCATATGAACATGAAGAATGGATCCCAAACATTCCATCTTCGCACCATACAACCTATATATGGGAAGGGCCGCAAATTCTGTTGATGTAACTTATGGCACGACCCTTTTGGATAATTATAAGGCGATACATATGTTTAAATAACAACCTATATTGTGTTAAGAGGGCTGGAGGCGAGCTAGAAGAATAGTGAGTGTCGATACAAATAAAACCATCATAATGTGCTTAACTTGCATATACACAAAACTATGCCTCTTAAAAGGGTTGTTACAGCTTTTGGTTAATAGTTTGGTCGGGAAAACTCTTGCTAGTTTCGGGTGCATAAATCATTAATATAATTTCATATGATGCTTTCAGGCTATAAAAAATCGTGTTTTGTGATCTGCTAATTACACTTTTATGTAATAATATGTACAAGAGGCCCAAGAGGGCTTGTGGACGTTCTTCTGGCTAAAATGGCTCGTATATCTACGGTTGTCGTTATAGAAGTCCTAGCATTACTTATTTTAAACTAGAAGGTCACGACCTACATGTCGAGCCCAATTATAAAGGTCAAATTTTTGATTTGACCAATACCAATGTCAATCCCAAAAGATATTAAATTAATGGCATTAACAGTCGGGGATGCATGTCGAAGCGGAGACCGGACGTGACCTATATTTCGTCGAAAGTAGGTCACAGCGACCTGAAATTATTCACATCATGTTAGATGCATATAAAGAACATTCTGGTGAAGTTTGGTGAACATCCTGGAAGAAAGAAGCAAGATAAGCATATTGTAGCGGAGACCGTACGTGACATATTTTGTAAAAAGTAGGTCATAGTGACCAGAAATTCTGCACATGATGTTAGATGCATTTACGGAACATTCTGGTGAAGTTTGGTGAAAATTCTATGGGAAAGCAAGATACGTATGTCATAGCGGAGAGCAGAAGTGACCCATTCATGTATTTCATTGAAAGTATGTCACAGCGACCTCAAATTTTGCACATGATGTTAGATGCATATAAAGAACATTCTGGTAAGTCTGGTGAAAATCCTGCGAGAAAGAAGCAAGATATACGTCGTAGCGGAGACATGACATATCCTAAATTTTGTCGAAAGTAGGTCACAGCCACCCAAAATTTTGCGTATGATGTTAGATGCATATAGATGCATATAAGAAACATTCTGCAACAAAGAAGCAAGATACGCATGTCGTAGCAAGACCGGATATGACCTATATTTCGTCGAAAGTAGGTCACAATGATCCGAAATTGTGCACATGATGTTAGATGCATACAAGACACATTTTGCTGAAGTTTGGTAAAAATCCTGCAAGAAAGAAGCAAGATACGCATGCCGTAGCAGAGACCGGACATGACCTATATTTCGTCGAAAGTAGGTCACAGTGATCCGAAATTGTACACGTGATGTTGGATACATATAATGAACATTTTTCTGGAGTTTTGTGAATATTTTGCATGTGATGTTAGATGCATGTAAGGACTATTCTGGTGGTTTGGCAAGATACGCATGTCGTAGCAGAGACAGGACCTGACCTATATTTCGTCGATCCGAAATTTCGCACATGATGTTAGATGCAAATAAAATACATTTTCGTGAATTTTGGTGAAAATCCTGCGAGAAAGAAGCAAGATACGCATGTCTTCGTGGAGACCGGACGTGACCTATATTTTGTCGAAAGTAGGTCACATCAGCCCGAAATTGTGTATGTGATGTTGGATCCAAATAATGAACATTTTGTTAGAGTTTGATGAAAATTCTTCATGTAACGAAGATATTAAGAAATGAAAATCGGACGCACGGACGAACATACTAACAGACGAAAGAACGGATGGAAGGACGAACTAACACACATACACTGGACAACATTTTGATCGGCAAGTCGAGATCCGTAAAATTGAGATACGTTACTCATAACAAAAGTTACTGAGTAGAAACCATTTTTTCTATTTTTAGTAATATCGACCTTGAATTTGAACACAGTGGCCCCAAATACAAGCCCAACCTTTCTTACCAACCAAACAAGTTTTGCCACAGTATCTCACTCTTAACAAAAGTTATTGAGCCATTGAGCCGAAACCATTTTTTTACTATTTTAGTAACAGTGAGTTGACCTTGATTCCAGTAGTCCCAATTGCAACCCCAACATTCCTTTCCAGAGAAACTACCTACCCAGCAAGTTTCGTCACAATACCTCACTTCAAACAAAAGTTATTGAGAAGAAGCCATTTTTCTATTTTTAGTAACAGCAACCTTGACCCCAGTGCAACCCCAAATGCAACCCCAATCCTCCTTTCCATATAGGCTACCTACCCTGCATGTTTCATCGTATTATCTCATTCCTAATAAAAGTTATTGAGCGGAAACCATGAGTTTGACCCAAGTTCCCAATACAGCATGTTGCATATTTAAAAAAAAATAAAGTGCCATAACTCTGGTGTTACTTGTCCGATCTGGTTGGTTTTCGAACTCGTTATCTTTCATTGATATCAACAATCTGGTAAAGTTTGAAAAAGATCGGATGATAAAATGAAGGCCCCCATCGTGTTAACGAGGCCAACATGTGACCCCGGGGAGGGGCCATTTATGACCCCGGGGTCATCATTTGAACAAACATGGCAGAGCACCATAAGATAAAGCTACAAACAAAATATCAGACATCTAGGTCTTTTTGTTTCGGAGAATTTTTTAAAGGTTTCCCTATATACCTCTATGTAAAGCATGTGACCTACGCGCCGGGCCATTTATGACCCGAGGGTCATCATTTGAACAAACTTGGCAGAGGACCATAAGACACTGCTGCATACAAAATATCAGACCACTAGGTCTAGTAGTTTCGGAGATTTGTTTACGTTTTCCATATATAACTCTATGTAAAATGTGTGACCACCGGGGCCTGGCCAGGTCATCATTTGAACAAACTTGACAGAGGCCCATAAGACAATGCTACATGGTCTTGCGGTTTCGGAGATGATTTTCTAAGTTTTTTTAATAAAACTGTCAAGCCCCAGGGCGGGGTCAAATTTGATCCCAATGCCACCATTTGAACAAACTTTAAAGAGGACCTTATAAGAAAGCTTCAGACCAAATTTGATCAAAATCTGTCGAGCGGTTTCAGTGAAGTTGTTTGAAGAAAATGTTAACGGGCGGACGGACGACGACAGACACTTTGCCATGACATAAGCTCCGGCCAGTAGAGCTATTAACTGCTAGTAATATGACCCGAATATGAAATAATATTGTATTATCAACACAAATTCACAGTCATGGTGTCTTCCAGTCAAACATTTTCATAACAAGAGGCCCAAGAGGGCCTGTGGACGCTCTACTTGCTCTAGATAAAGTTTATGTATAAGGGGCCATAACTCTTTCAAATATCATTCAACCAGAACATGGTGAAGATATACGCAACTAGGCTTGGTATTGATTGTCCCTGAAATCCAGCCAGAGGTTCAGCAGAACTAGTCTGTACAAAGTTAGTGTATTATAATTAAAACCTTTAAGGGGTCATAACTCTGCCAAAATTCATTCAACCAAAACACAGCAATGACAGGTGCAACTAGGCTTGGTACTGATCATCCCCATCAAGATTCATTGAAATGCAGCAAGGAGTTCAGAAGAGACTTATCTGGACAACGTTTGGCTATTAAAACCTTTAAAGGGCCATAACTCTGCCAAAAATCATTCAACCCGAATATGGCGAAAATATGCACAACTAGGCTTGATACTGATCATCCTTTTCAAGTTTCGTTAAAATCCAATCAGGGGTTCAGGAGAACTAGCCCGGAAAATATTTGTGTATCAAAAACCTTTAAAGGGCCATAACTCCATCAAAAATCTGTTAACCGGAATGCCACGATGATATGCACAACTATGCTTGCTGCTGATCATCCCTGTAAAGTTTCGTTGAAATGTGGGGAGGCGTTCAGGAGAACTAGTCCAGATAAAGTTTGTGTATTAAAACCTTTAAAGGGCCATAACTCTGCCAAAAATCATTCAACCGGAACACGGCAATGATTTGCACAACTAGACCTGATACTGATCATCCTTGTCAAGTTTCGTTAAAATCCAGACAGGGGTTCAGGAGAACTAGCCCGGAAATTGTTTGTGTATCAGAAACCTTTAAAGGGCCATAATTCCACCAATACTCTGTTAACTGGAATGCGACGATGATATGCACAACTATGCTTGGTACTGATCATCCCTGTAAAGTTTGGTTGAAATGTGAGGAGACGTTCAGGAGAACTAGTCCAGACAAAGTTTGTGTATTAAAACCTTTAAAGGGACATAACTCCGCCAAAATCATTCAACCAGAACACGGTGACGACATGTACAACTAGGCTTGGTACTGATCATTCTTGAAAAGTTTCACTGAAATCTGGCCAAATGAAGGCCCTTTCTTCTTAATGAGGCCAAAATTTAGCATATTTCAGAAAATCAAGGGCCATAACTCCGGTGTAAATGGTCCAATCTGGCTGGTATTGAAATTTGTTGGAGCTTTCATTGATAGTAACAATCTGGTAAAGTTTGGTAAAGATCGGATGAAAAATGAAAGCCCTATCGTATTAACGAGGCAAAATATAGCCTATTTAACTAATTCAAGGGCCATAACTCCGCTGTTACTGGTCCGATCTGGCTGGTTTTCAAACTTGACCGAGCTTTCATCGCCATTAACAATCTGATAAAGTTTGGTAAAGATCGGATGAAAAATGAAGGCCCTATCGTCTTAACGAGGCAAAATATAGCATTTTGAACTAAATCAAGGGCCATAACTCCGCTGTTACTGGTCCGATATGAATGGTTTTCGAACTTGTCCGAGCTTTCATTAATATTAACAATCTGATAAAGTTTGTTAAAGATCGGATGAACAATGAAGCCCCTATCGTCGTAACGATGCAAAATATAGCATTTTTAACTAAATCAAGGGCCGTAACTTCGCTGTTACTGGTCCGATATAGCTGGTTTTCGAACTTGTTCGAGCTTTCAACGACATTAACAATTTGATAAAGTTTGGTAAAGATCGGATGAACAATGAAGCCCCCATCGTCTTAACGAGGCAAAATACAGCATTTTTAACTAAATCAAGGGCCATAACTCTGCTGTTACTAGTCTGATATGGCTGGTTTTCGATTTTGTCCGAGCTATCATTGATATTAAAAATCTGATTTTGGTAAAGATTGGATGAAAAAAGAAGGCCCTATCGTCTTAACGAGGCAAGATATAGCATTTTTAACTAAATCAAGGGCCATAACTCTGCTGTTACTGGTCCGATATGAATGGTTTTCATTGATATTAACAATCTGATAAAGTTTGGTAAAAATCGGATGAACAATGAAGCCCCTATCGTCGTAACGAGGCAAAATATAGCAGTTTTAACTAAATCAAGGGCCGTAACTTCGCTGTTACTGGTCTGATATGGCTGGTTTTCGAACTTGTTCGAGCTTTCAACAACATTAACAATTTGATAAAGTTTGGTAAAGATCGGATGAACAATGAAGCCCCCATCGTCTTAACGTGGCAAAATACAGCATTTTTAACTAAATCAAGGGCCATAACTCCGCTGTTACTACTCCGATATAGCTGGTTTTCGAACTTGTCCGAGCTATCATTGATATGAACAATCTGATAAAGTTTGGTAAAGATTGGATAAAAAATGAAGGCCCTATCGTCTTAACGAGGCAAGATATAGCATTTTATACTAAATCAAGGGCCATAACTCTGCTGTTACTGGTCCGATCTGGCTGGTTTTCGAACTTGTCCGAGCTTTCATTGATATTAACAATCTGTTCAAGTTTGGTAAAGGTCGGATGAAAAATGAAGGCCCTATTGTCTTAACGAGACAAAAGTTAACAGACGACGGATGGACGACGGACGACGGACAACACACCATCCCAGTAGAGCTAATAATACAATCAAACTTACGATGCAGCTTAGTTAATGCATGTACACATTTCACATGAACTGAAGCACACAATGAGGGTTGGTTGGTTGGTTGAAATTTAATGATGTTCGACGTCATTTTCGGCACATTTAGGCTATATACGACGGTCGTTGTTAAGTGGTTAAGGCAGACCATCTATTGGCAGAAGGTATTCTGTACTGGTTCTACCCAGGAAATAGAAGGGTGTTCCACGGAACACGTGTGTCGCCTGCCGTGTGCTTATTTCAGCAAGTACAATCTAACTATAAAGTTTGAAGACAGGAAGTGCTATCCTTCATGAAGCAGTTGTAAAGGGGGGCATAACTCTGCCAAAATTAAAGTCAGAGTTATTGGTCACGTGTGTGAAATTACATAAACCTTTCAAGTTAAGGCCAGTTATGAGCTAACAAGGCTGTAGATTAAAGTTTTAAGGTTTTTTGCCCTAGCCGATGATGGGCAAAATCAAAAATAATAAATGTCTAACATGTCTGTTAATTTCTTAATGTGAAAGAAACTAATTAAAACAAACACTGACAAAGGTCCATAATTCTGTCAAAAAAATATTGCAGAATCGAAAAACCATTAACGCAGAGACACACCATATCATCACGTGTAAACTGTTAGGTTTAATAATCCATGAAAAGTGTTAAAGTGAAAGCCACATTAAGTTCATTATGGAGTGAAAAACTCTTAAGTGAAATAAAGGGCCGTGGTTCTGTAATAAATTAGGCATCAACAATTTGTGATGTAGACGGACATAAGGTAATCAGTTGTTACGTCTGCATGAAGTATGGGAACAATCAATTCTCAAATGTTTGAGAACAAATGTGTCATGTCATTATACAATATTAGAGTGGAAAATTCTATATCAAACAACCCGTGTATCGGTCTATCCTCCGAGCACGTTAAAGAACCATAGGAATCTATTCGATAATAAGAGTAGGGCAGGTTCCCGGATCCTATGTATCTTTCCCCTCTCTCTGGGGCGGCTCTAAATAACGTGTATTGTGTTGATGAGCCGTTAAACAACATTCAATTCTATATCAAACAAAGGACCATAATTCTGCAATAAATTTATATAGGCAATCAATGATGGGTGATGTAGAGGTACATACGTTCATCAGTTGTTATGAGTGTATGAAGTTTGGGAACAATCCATTCAAAAGTGTTTGATATATGCAAGTATTAAAAATGTTTTATGTGATGCGATGGGACAAAAACGTGTGGCGGGACGCGACGCAACAAAAATGTGTGATTGGGAACAATGTGATTCCTATATAACCCCCACTTCACTTTGTGAAAGCTGGGATATAATAAACACGACAGGGCAGGGCATCTTTTTTCATGGTTCGTATAACTACATAACAGCTTCATGCAAGGATGTTCACTGCCTAATTTGATTCAATTATGGTAAGTAGTTTCATCAGTCATGTCGTTTTAAGAAAGTGTTGAACGACAGACCGACTGACTGACGGATGGACAGACACAATCATTGATCATAATAAGTCAGATGAGCCGAAACAGAGATACTTGGTGTAAATATTAACACTGCAAGCAAATTTACAAAATGTAATCATTTAATGTTAGCACTTTCACAAATGTTCACATGACAAGACAGAAACTACTCCCATACAAAAACACGTATTTCACCGTTTTACAGACAAATAACACTTCGGTGAATGGTAAACACAATATGAATCGTAAGACTGTAGAACAAATCAGGTGTGTAGTGGTACTTGAAATGTAATTAGCGGGTATCCAGAGTCTTTGGATCTTAATTCAACAGTTTTGGTTCTTTCAACTGAAACATACATTTTTGTTTCAATAATTCTCTGTGGAACTTCCTCTTGAATAACTAATAATTGGTGAATATCCGGAGTGCTTATAATTTAATTCAACACTTTTGGTCATTTCAACTGAAATATCAATTTTTGTTTCGTTAATAATATTTATGAATATCTTTGAAATTCATAATGGTTTTGGTCCTTTTATGAAAACCACTTTTTTTGTTTTGTGGAACTTCCGAAAAGTGCAAATACGAATAACCTCCGAAGTCCAGCAGCAGTCTGGTGACAACTCAAACACGTACAGCGAAGGTGTTAAATAACTTGATGATGAAAGAACAGTTTGGAGACTTCTACATGCATTTTGAACGATGGTCACTCATAACCTCTGTGGAAAAGAAAAGCAAAATATGGTCAATTAACATGTTCAAATGGTGATTTTAGTTTTCAGTTATGAACAGTTTCTTTGAGTTTTTCGCTTTGATAATGCACTCTTATAATTACACATGGTAGCAGCGAACACTTTATTTGTGTTGTGATGCACACGCTAATGCACACGCAACCCTTACATTGAAGATCTTAGACCAACATTGAATATCGTGCTAGGTTTTCAATGTCAAGCTAGATCTGAAATCTATTACAGACCTAATAACAAATAGATTGGACACTCCGAAAATTATCTAAATTTCACCTGGGTTGAAAATTGAAATATAAACCGCTGAGTTCACGTACTAGCAGTGCGAACATTTCAAAAATTATTTCCCAATTAAGCACACATATCATAAATAGTTTTATAGACACAAGTTTCATTCATGACAAATCCCATCACACATTTAACTTTCTTTCCAATCATAGTATTTTTACATTTAGACAGAGCTCTGTCCTTTTCGTCCCAGATTTAGAGCAAAAAAGGAGTTCAACGGAAACTTTGACTATGTCAAAACCTTGGTTTTTAAGAGAAAAGCAAACAAGAAGTCAATGACCTAGAAGCTCTACTGATAGATTTTGATAGCTAGAACAGCATTCCTGTGAAGTTTCATGAAAAACTCTCGTGAAGTTTCATGCAAAACTCTCGTGTAGTTTCAGAGGAGTAGTCGCTAAAAGATTTTAGTATATAACTCTTATGTAAACAAAAATGGCCGCTGGCAGACATGTTTAATGTTGAAACAAAATAATTTTCAACAATGACCAACATCATGTCATGCTGATCATTTTAGAGAAAGTCCCATATCAATATCACTTATAGTTTTCAAGAAGTAGTTGCTACTAATTTATTTTTAAAAATCTTGAATTTCCGTCGGATTATGGCCATGTTTGAAATCCAAATCAAAATGAGCTTTGGTTAGGACCAACTACATGTCATGGCACTCATTTTGGTAAAAGTTTCAAATCAGTATCACTTATGTTTTTAAGAAGAAGTCACCACAAATTAAAATCTATCTTTAGCCATTTAGGCCATCTTAAATTTTTGACCGACCTGAATTTTTGCTAGGATCAACTAGACATCAAGAGCAACATTCCTGTGAAGTTTCATGAAAATCCGTCAAGTAGTTTCAGATGAGTAGTCGCCACAAGTTTTTCCTATATAACTCTACGCAAACAAAGATGGCTGCTGGTGGCCATGTTTGATATCCAATCAAAATGAACTTTGGTTAGGATCAACTATATTTCGTGCCAGTCATTTTGGTAAAGGTTCCAAATCAATATCGCTTACATTTTTTGAGAAGTAGTCGCCACAAAATCACATTTTTAAAATCTATTTTTAGCCCTGGTGGCCATCTTGAATTTCCAGCCGACCTGAATTTTGCCATTATCAACTAGACATCAAGAGCAACATTCCTGTGAAGTTTCATGAAAATCTGAACAGTAGTTTCAGAGGAGTAGTCGCCACAAAAAAAAGTTTACGGACGGACATATTTTCATGCAATTTCTTATTTTGAAAATAAACATAATTATAATCCCATTTTGCTATTCACTATGAATCTTTTTAATGTATTCTCATCAATATCAGCGAATAATGGAGAGAGGAGATAGAAGGAAAAGTTAAGGTGCCATGTGATATTTTGGTTAAGTTCATTGGTTAAGATAGGAAGTTTCTTGTCTGTGGATCTATATTCGTTTTAAACATACAAGAAGTCACTCTGAATATCGAGTTGGGTTTGAATTTCGAGCTGGCTCTGCGATCGATATTTGGTTTAAATATTTAAGGAGACATTTTAAACATCGGGCTGGGTTTGAATTTCCAGCTGGCTATGAGATCGATATTAGTTTTTTAACGTACAACTAAATTCAAACCCAGCTCGATATTCATAATATCTTGTTAAAAAAATCTTGTTAAAGATATTCAAAATGACTTGGTGTACTTTTGAAACGAACATCGATCTCAGAGCCAGCTCGAAATTCAAACCCAGCTGAAATGAATATCGATCTCAGAGCCAGCTCAAAATTCAAACCCAAATGAAATGAATATCGATCTCAAAGCCAGCTCGAATTCAAACACAGCCCGATATTCAAAATGACTTGGTGTTTGTTTAAAACAAATATCTATCTCAGAGCAAGCTTGAACTTCAAACCCAGCTCAATATTCAAAATGACCTCGTGTATTATCGATTTCAGAGCCAGCTCAAAATTCAAATCCAGCTCGATATTCAAAATGACTTCGTGTATCTTAACAAATAATATCGATCTCTGAGCCAGCTCGAAATTCAAAGACAGCTCGATATTCAAAATGTCCTGAATACTGTTCTCAGAGCCAAGTCGAAATTCAAACCCAGCTGAAACGAATATAATCTCAGAGCCAGCTCAAAATTCAAACCCAGCTCGACATTCAAAATGACTTGGTGTATGTTTAAAACTAATATCAATCTTAGAGCCACCTCAAAATTCAAACCCAGCTGAAACGAATATCCGATCTCAAAGCTAACTCGAAATTCACCACCAGCTCGATAACGAAAATATCTTGTTAAATAATGAAAACGAATTTCGATCTCAGAGCCAGCTCGAAGTTCAAACCCAGCTCAATATTCAAAATATCTTGTTAAATAATGAAAATGAATATCGAACTCAAAGACAGCTCGAAATTCAAACGAATATCGATCTCATAGCCAGCTCGAAATTCAAACCCAGTTCGATAACCCAGCAGAAAATTCTAGTGAAGTTTGGTGAAAATTCTGCAAGTATTGAAGAAGACACTAACAAACAAACTGACACAAATAAACCCGGGCGACACTGTGATAAATACTTCATGAATACCCCACACCCACAATTTATAATAAATAATTCATGTATCGTGAACACCATGAATACCACCACACTTCACTTCATGAATACCACGAATACCCCCTCCACACACACACACTTTACATCAAATACTTTATGTATAACATGAATACCACCACACCCACATTTTACAACAAATACTTCTTGTATAACATGAATACCACCCCACGTCACTTCATGAATACCACGAATACCCCCTCCACACACACACACTTTACATCAAATACTTTATGTATAACATGAATACCACCACACCCACATTTTACAACAAATACTTCTTGTATAACATGAATACCACCACACGTCACTTCATGAATACCACGAATACCCCCTCCACACACACACACTTTACATCAAATACTTTATGTATAACATGAATACCACCACACCCACATTTTACAACAAATACTTCTTGTATAACATGAATACCACCACACGTCACTTCATGAATACCACGAATACCCCCTCCACACATACACACTTTACATCAAATACTTTATGTATAACATGAATACCACCACACCCACATTTTACAACAAATACTTCTTGTATAACATGAATACCACCACACGTCACTTCATGAATACCACGAATACCCCCTCCACACACACACACTTTACATCAAATACTTTATGTATAACATGAATACCACCACACCCACATTTTACAACAAATACTTCTTGTATAACATGAATACCACCACACTTCACTTCATGAATACCACAAATACCCCCTCCACACCCACACACTTTACAACAAATACTTCTTGTATAACATGAATACCCCCACACCCACATTTAACAATAAATACTTCTTGTATTACATGAATACCACCCCACGTCACTTCATGAATACCACGAATACCCCCTCCACACACACACACACTTTACAACAAATACTATATGTATAACATGAATACCCCCACACCCACATTTTACAATAAATACTTGTACACCATGAATACCACCACACGTCACTTCATGAATACCACGAATACCCCCTCCACACACACACACACTTTACAACAAATACTATATGTATAACATGAATACCCCCCCACCCACATTTTACAATAAATACTTGTACACCATGAATACCACCACACTTCACTTCATGAATACCACGAATACCCCCTCCACACACACACACTTTACAATAAATACTTTATGTATAACATGAATACCCCCACACCCACATTTTACAATAAATACTTCTTGTACACCATAAATACCACCACACTTCACTTCATGAATACCACGAATACCCCCTCCAGACACACACAATTTACAACAAATACTTCTTGTATAACATGCATATCACCACACTTTAATTTATGAATACCACGAATACCCCCTCCCCACACACACACTTTACAGAAAATACTTCTTGTATAACATGAATACCCCCACACCCACATTTTACAATAAATACTTCTTGTACACCATAAATACCACCACACTTCACTTCATGAATACCATGAACACCCCCTCCACACCCACACACTTTACAACAAATACTTCTTGTATAACATGAATACCCCACACTTTACAACAAATACTTCTTGTATAACATGAATACCCCCACACTTTACAACAAATACTTCTTGTATAACATGAATACCCCCACACTTTACAACAAATACTTCTTGTATAACATGAATACCCCACACTTTACAACAAATACTTCTTGTATAACATGAATACCTCACACTTTACAACAAATACTTCTTGTATAACATGAATACCCCCACACTTTACAACAAATACTTCTTGTATAACATGAATACCCCATACTTTACAACAAATACTTCTTGTATAACTTGAATACCCCCACACTTTACAACAAATAACATGAATACCCCACACTTTACAACAAATACATCTTGTATAACATGAATACTCCCACACTTTACAACAAATACTTCTTGTATAACATGAATACCCCCACACTTTACAATAAATACTTCTTGTATAACATGAATACCCCACACAAATACTTCTTGTATAACATGAATACCCCACACTTTACAATAAATACTTCATAAATACCACCACACTTTACAACAAATACTTCTTGTATAACATGAATACCCCCACACTTTACTTACTTTATAAGACTAGCGACTTCCCAGTTGGGTTTGGTTACAACAGGAGATCTGATCTCTACGCCATCTTTTGTTACTATGGCAACCTCATACTGTAAATAAACAAAGTTATATCATTTTGGTGAAATTTCTTGCTGATGAATTACAATATGATTCGTATAACTAACACAAGAATTTTTGACTAACCTAACGTGGGTGATGTCACCTTATTCTATTCATCTTATTTAATCTAATACAGTCACTGAAGTATGATGTGCTTGCATAATAGGCGAAAAATAATCCATCACAAGTTTTCCATTTGAGATAGGTAAATCTCACCCTCGGGATCAGAACTACAACCAGGGATGGGGCTCTGCCGAGTTCCTGGTTACAATTCTGACCTGAGGGTGAGATTTCCCTATCTCACATGGATACTCATGATGGATTCTTCTAGTCTCTGCAAAAAAAATAAAATGTAAAATTACAAATTAAAATTGAGCGGATTGTGGTAATTATCGACTCAACCGCAATCAAAAGTATAACAATGGAAGTTTATATCCGAAAAAGAGAAATTCATTTACATGAGTTTTAAAAAAAATTAAAAACCATTTTTAAAAAAATGCAAATGAACTTTTAAGGCTACATTTCAGTTGTGTTCGTTTTCAGCGTTTTAAAAAATGCATTCAATGTTCATTTTGCGTTTATAAAATGCACTCAGCATTCATTTTGTGTTCGGTGTATAGATTGTGCATCGTTCATTCTGCATTCGTTCAGCATTCATTCTGTGTTCATTCTTCATTCATTCTTCATTCGTTCTGCATTTATTTGGGGTACTTGAACGCAACTGGGTCTGTAACAAACTTCAACATTTCACATAGGGCCTTCTGCCAGACTCAATTCGTCGTAACCCACTTCAAGTAAGGTTTATACCTTGTTTAGTGATCTAGCATCTCTGTAGTAGAGTACTTTCATACATCTGTCGATCACCTCGACTGCCTCCTTGGACGACATTTTGGGATTCTTCTCGCAGGCTTCTCGCATTAAAGGCTGCAAAATATAAGAGTATACATTCAGGTGGATAGGACTTTGTATAAACTAGAACTTACACTGAAGATGATGAATGCCCCATGCTTAAATTCAAGTCGAACAAAAAAGGGCCATCATTCTATAATAAATTAGGCAATCAACAATGGGTGATGTAGAGGGACATAAGGAAGTTTGGAAACAACCTATTCAAAGCTGTTTAAGGAATGCATGTAATAAAAATGTGTTCATGACGGGACGCGACACGAAGGGGACGTATGGAAAATGTGTTTCCTATATATGTAGCCACCACTTTTAAATACTTTGTGAAAGCCAGGGTATTAATATATGGGTAATAGTTGCCTCAGCAAGAGTACAAAGAATCTTCCAGAACCATACCCAAAATATTCAGCGAAATTCGGCCCCATTCCCCCCTCGAAATTGGATATTTTCCCCCCTTTTTTGAGAAAAAAATCCCTAAAAAAAAAACTTTTTATTTTTTATCTTTTTACTTTTAAATGTTGTTTCTTAGCTGAACACCCATAACAAGTCCAGCAAACATTTTCTTGATGTAAATTTAGTATTAAAGGAAAGACTGACTTATTAAATACAAAAATACTATATTTCTTCTTATATTTTAACATTGTCTAAATTCCCCCTTTTTCCAATTTTCGTTGACATTTCCCCCCTCTAAAGGGCACAACCCCTTCCCCCAAAAATAAAACAAACACTGTATATGTCTATGTCGCATATGTCTCCGTCATTTAACATATAATACATAATAGGCATTAGCGACATAATTATACAAATATGAATTTAGTCCTGTTTTCCATCTTCAACATAAAATACATTACAAGTTATTTAAAGAATAACTATAATGCTCAAATAATTGTACGACTGAAAGACTGCCGATGATATTTCCAGCCAAAACCGTCTTCTTTTATTTGACAGAAGTTCATTTTCAGTAAGTTTTAAAATAGGTCCGGCAAGGTTATAAATACATGTGGCACGTTTCATGTAGATATCTTGATTGGTATACAATTTAAGCCGAGAAATGAAAATTGAATTTAAATGACAAATTTATTTCCCTGGAAACACCAATTATATTTATATGACAATGTTTCGAAAACCATCAATAGGACATGTAGACATGTACATAAAATCTTATTAAGGTTCCTTTGGTTGAACAGTTTTCGCGATATGTTCCTGAAACAATATCTTAACTAATGAAAATGGTGTTTCCATTAAAATGCACATAATATTATTAGAAAGATCTAAATAAGCAAAATCCATCGCAATACGTCTAGGTTTACTAGGGAGACAATCGCTTAAAAACTAACCTGGGCTATATATGCTCCATAACCTGTGGAAACTGTGGGTGCCTTGTATGCCACTCCAAGTTTGTCTACATACCCGAGGAATCTGTAATATCACAGTATAGAGGATAGCATAGTGTTTATCAAACAGTACCAGAGACTTGCAGTATTCAAATTTCTAAGACGATGATGAAATTGGGTTTTGCGTCCTGTTAACATATCATATTAGGTTATATTGGGATAGAAACCTCTAGAGACGAGATAAAGGATAAAGTTTGCAATCAGACATGCCTCTGCCAGGGAGTGAGTCGGTGCCAAGCAGAGATATTCAGCTCTAAGCACGAGGCCTTATCCACAGAACTACCAAGGCAGCTTCCAGCTTCTATGAATGTGTCCTGACTATAATTATAAACTTTTACAACAATTTTAAAAAAAATCTGGAATGCGTGTGAACATACATTGTTTTGTAGAGTTAAACAAATACAACATCAAGTACTTGCATGACATAAATCTTTAGTTTTAAATACATTTTAAAAAATATGCGCTTCTGTGGTCGGGATAGTAAAGATTCTGCGCCTTAAAACTTTCTTGCCTCTAACCGCTGTGGGTTTAAATCCCACTGGGAACAGAACCTGTGAAGTGAGAAAGTGTTGATTCTTACAGATGGCAGGAGGTATACAGTACTACTCAGGCAAAATGGGGTGGTCTGCATTTACCAGAAACAAATCGACCATCTTATATGGTCTAACATCTGCTAAAAATGTTGTAAAACACTATTCAAATGAATAAAAACAGGCATTTTTTATTTACCACTAAAAATTCCTGTTACACTAATAAAGGATTTATTTTAGTAAATAATATCAAAATAGTGAATACAAATGCAGAAAAACCTTTCACTGAAACAAACATCCCAAGCGACAGAGCTGTATGGCGAAGCAAGTATGTTTTTGCATTACATTTCTATGCGTGAAAGATCGGGAGTTCTCAGTGCAAGAATATTCATAATCGCTAAATATTAATAACTAACTCAGAACACAATAATAACTAACGTTGCTAACTCAGAACACAATAATAACTAACGCTGCTAACTCAGAACACAATAATAACTAACGTTGCTAACTCAGAAAACAATAATAACTAACGTTGCTAATTCAGAACACAATAATAACTAACGTTGTGATGTTGAGTCGTGACGTCAAGTCGTGACGCTAATAAATTGTTGCTTACGTCGACGTCATCCGCCGATAACGTTCAATAAAGCGAATATTTGTTTGCAAAAACGTAATTTAAAATGTAATAAATAGATTATTTAACTGCTGGGATCGATTATTGGGTAATCCTTCACTTGATGGTAGACATGCTTTTTTTTTCACTCACTCTCGTGCGCTCATTCGTGAAAAGAACCACACGTCTACCACTTGTGAAGGATTTCCCTGTAATCGATCCCAGCAGTTAAATAATCTCTATTTCTCCTTTTTTTTTAAAATGCAGTTTAATAGCCTCCTTGATAATTTTTACAATAAGATACTTACGGCTCTCCCTCCTGTACGCCTGCAACAATGTACGTGTTCCAGAGGGGGTTCACTTTGGACCGTCTGTTGTACAGGACTCGCGTGAGCCAGGAGAAGAGACTGCTGGGCGTGTAGTTGAACCCATCCCCCAGGCACTCCTCCTCTATACTGTAATGGTGAAAGTATGATGGTTTTAACAATGAATGAATATTTCACTCCATACTGTATGATGGTTTTAACAATGAATGAATATTTCACTCCATACTGTATGATGGTTTTAATAATAAATATTTCACTCCATACTGTATGATGGTTTTAACAATGAATGAATATTTCACTCTCTACTGTATGATGGTTTTAACAATGAATGAATATTTCACTCTATACTGTATGATGGTTTTAACAATGAATGGATATTTCACTCTATACTGTATGATGGTTTTAACAATGAATGAATATTTCACTCTATACTGTATGATGGTTTTAACAATGAATGAATATTTCACTCCATACTGTATGATGGTTTTAACAATGAATGAATATTTCACTCCATACTGTATGATGGTTTTAACAATGAATATTTCACTCCATACTGTATGATGGTTTTAATAATGAATATTTCACTCCATACTGTATGATGGTTTTAACAATGAATGAATATTTCACCCTATACTGTATGATGGTTTTAACAATGAATGAATATTTCACTCTATACTGTATGATGGTTTTAACAATGAATGAATATTTCACTCTATACTGCATGATGGTTTTAATAATGATTATTTCACTCTATACTGTATGATGGTTTTAACAATGAATGAATATTTCACTCTATACTGTATGATGGTTTTAATAATGAATATTTCACTCTATACTGTATGATGGTTTTAACAATGAATGAATATTTCACTCTATACTGTATGATGGTTTTAACAATGAATGCATATTTCACTCTATACTGTATGATGGTTTTAACAATGAATGAATATTTCACTCCATACTGTATGATGGTTTTAACAATGAATGAATATTTCACTCTATACTGTATGATGGTTTTAATAATGAATGAATATTTCACTCCATACTGTATGATGGTTTTAACAATGAATGAATATTTCACTCTATACTGTATGATGGTTTTAACAATGAATGAATACTTCACACTATACTGTATGATGGTTTTAACAATGAATGAATATTTCACTCTATACTGTATGATGGTTTTAACAATGAATGAATATTTCACTCTATACTGTATGATGGTTTTAACAATGAATATTTCACTCTATACTGTATGATGGTTTTAACAATGAATATTTCACTCCATACTGTATGATGGTTTAATAATGAATATTTCACTCTATACTGTATGATGGTTTTAATAATGAATATTTCACTCTATACTGTATGATGGTTTTAACAATGAATATTTCGCTCTATACTGTATGATGGTTTTAACAATGAATGAATATTTCACTCTATACTGTATGATGGTTTTAATAGTGAATATTTCACTCTATACTGTATGATGGTTTTAATAATGAATATTTCACTCTATACTGTATGATGGTTTTAACAATGAATATTTCGCTCTATACTGTATGATGGTTTTAATAATGAATATTTCACTCTATACTGTATGATAGTTTTAACAATGAATGAATATTTCACTCTATACTGTATGATGGTTTTAATAATGAATATTTCACCCTATACTGTATGATGGTTTTAATAATGAATATTTCACTCTATACTGTATGATGGTTTTAATAATGAATATTTCACTCTATACTGTATGATGGTTTTAATAATGAATATTTCACTCTATACTGTATGATGGTTTTAATAATGAATATTTCACTCTATACTGTATGATGGTTTTAACAATGAATATTTCACTCCATACTGTATGATGGTTTTAATAATGAATATTTCACTCTATAGTGTATGATGGTTTTAACAATGAATATTTCACTCTATACTGTATGATGGTTTTAACAATGAATATTTCACTCCATACTGTATGATGGTTTTAATAATGAATATTTCACTCTATACTGTATGATGGTTTTAATAATGAATGAATATTTCACTCTATACTGTATGATGGTTTTAACAATGAATGAATATTTCACTCTATACTGTATGATGGTTTTAATAGTGAATATTTCACTCTATACTGTATGATGGTTTTAATAATGAATATTTCACTCTATACTGTATGATGGTTTTAACAATGAATATTTCGCTCTATACTGTATGATGGTTTTAATAATGAATATTTCACTCTATACTGTATGATGGTTTTAACAATGAATGAATATTTCACTCTATACTGTATGATGGTTTTAATAATGAATATTTCACCCTATACTGTATGATGGTTTTAATAATGAATATTTCACTCTATACTGTATGATGGTTTTAATAATGAATATTTCACTCTATACTGTATGATGGTTTTAATAATGAATATTTCACTCTATACTGTATGATGGTTTTAACAATGAATATTTCACTCCATACTGTATGATGGTTTTAATAATGAATATTTCACTCTATACTGTATGATGGTTTTAACAATGAATATTTCACTCTATACTGTATGATGGTTTTAACAATGAATATTTCACTCCATACTGTATGATGGTTTTAATAATGAATATTTCACTCTATACTGTATGATGGTTTTAATAATGAATGAATATTTCACTCTATACTGTATGATGGTTTTAACAATGAATGAATATTTCACTCTATACTGTATGATGGTTTTAATAGCGAATATTTCACTCTATACTGTATGATGGTTTTAATAATGAATATTTCACTCTATACTGTATGATGGTTTTAACAATGAATATTTCGCTCTATACTGTATGATGGTTTTAATAATGAATATTTCACTCTATACTGTATGATGGTTTTAACAATGAATGAATATTTCACTCTATACTGTATGATGGTTTTAATAATGAATATTTCACCCTATACTGTATGATGGTTTTAATAATGAATATTTCACTCTATACTGTATGATGGTTTTAATAATGAATATTTCACTCTATACTGTATGATGGTTTTAATAATGAATATTTCACTCTATACTGTATGATGGTTTTAATAATGAATATTTCACTCTATACTGTATGATGGTTTTAATAATGAATATTTCACTCCAAAGTGTATTGTATCAGGTTATTTTCAAGAACAATTTTTTTTCCTTGGACACAGAGCAAGAGTTCATTCTTCTTACTTTTGGTAAAATAACTTTCGGATACTTTCGAGAAAACTGATTTTATCTTAATAAAAGTAGTTACTACAGCAATAAAGCCTAATCAATAAATCCTTTCAACAGACAACTTGACCATCTAACTGAATAATGATGGCACCATTTGGTATGACTGCCCTAGAGTCAATTACCTATCAATTTTATTACGTATTAAAGTTGTACCATCTTTAGGAGCTTGAGTAAACGATTTCTAACACTGCGTAAAAAAGTAATGGTAAATTAGTCAATAACAAAGATAACAGAAACAGAGAAAATGTCATATATGTTACAGGAAAAAACTGGTTTTGATAAAAAAAAACTGATTTAAAAATAGATAAAAAAAGAATGCATATCTTAAAATAACTTGTTGCAGTTATTTTGAAAAACTAACCCAGAACTGTAATAACCTAAACAAGGCATTTCAAAAATAACTTAAACCAGTTACACCCTGACTGACCACAATTTCACTCTAGACTGTGAAGGTATGATGGTTTGAACTAATACATATTTTGAGAATCCGAACTCTAGGCATAATATATTAGCTTTAACCAGTCAGATCAAACCCCAAAACTTGAGCGTCAAATTAAGAGTTACCAACTCATAATTCAGTTCATGCATATTCAATCATGGATATTTTAAGGACCCATGAATAAACCTATACATTTAATCAGCACATATACATTTCTATATAACCTGAACAAGTTTTTTAAGTCTAATTTTGCCGTTATTTGGAGGGTTAGTTTCTTCAACAAAGCAGATGAACGCGGGGTCGCCTGTTAGGATCAACGAGACATCACACTGAAAGTTCCTGTGAAAGTTCCAAGACGTTTTGGGGATCACACACAAAAAAGGGTTACAAACATATGGACAGATGAAATGCAAGTGCTGATTTAAGCAACATCCGTAGAAGATATGTAAAGCATGAAACACTTACACTCTCTGTTCTATAATTTCCATGAGGAACTGGTAGTCTGCATAATCCCCGCTGGCGCCCAGCACGACTTGGTCATTCACCTGTTATCAGATACATGTAGTATACATTATCATTAAAACAGTATAAACCAATGAGTTTTTCTCACGTAAATTCAGAATACTTGATTTTTACTACACTTTCGAATCAATTGAATTACTTTTTTATTTCGAGAAAAATTATAATTAAATGTTAGTGATGAAACTTTGAAACATTTAGAATCCTTGAGAGATCTCGAAAACTAACCATGGAAAATAATTATTAAATATTTGTGATCAATGAAATGCAGATACATGTGTACCTGTAGTATCCTTGAGCGACTTCCAAACCTAGCCATGGAAAATTATTACTATATGTTTGTGATGAAACATTTTCTCAATACCTAGGCATGGAAAATTATTTTGTTTGTGATGGAACATTGTTAGCAACAAGTATCCACCTTGCATTATCTTCATCAGCCATTCAAAAAACATTGTTACCTTCAGAATCCTTGAAAGATCCCTAAACCTAGCCATGGAGCCATAGGAACCCAGTTTATCTGCTGCTATGACAACACCGCCATCGAAGGTCAATCCCAGAACAGATGTCCCAGTCACAGTTGGGTACCTGTAATATTTAAAGCCTCGTCAAATCAACATAAAGCAAATAATAAATAATTGCTTTCTATGAAATATTTTTTTAAGAATTTAGCAATGGCTGAAGGATTTAAAAGCTTGCAGGTAGGTTTGAAGCAATAATGTCATTTATGACGCTTACTTGCTAAATAAATCATTTATCAAATAACTTAAGGTGTGGGAGTCAGTGTATTAGGCAGAAATTCAAGAACTGGATGTGCAAATATGCAAACAGGATGTGCAAAATAATTTGCTAACACGCGCTACGCGCCAATTCGCAACAAGTGGGTGTCTCTGGGGTAATTTATTTTTACAGATAAATGTGAAAACAGGTTGACAGATGTATCATGTATTCTGGACGGTTAGCTTTATAAGGCCATATAAAATTAATTCCCAGTTAATCATCCCCGCCCGTCCCGAATATTTTATGCTGCCCCGACAATTTTTATCGTCCGAAAAAAGAAAAAAAAAATCGACTAAAAGACGACGAAAGAGTCGTCTTAACGTGAAGGAAAATGCGTTAATATTCAGCCCGAACCGGAAATACATTTTGTAAACAAATAGGACGTCGAACAATAAGAAGTAAGTTATATTGAAAACTTCACTTTTAAAACTCACATACATGGTAGTTTATATCATCATAAATACAAATGTATGCTATAGCAGTGACAATTGGTGATAACGAGAGTGTTCAAAACATAATACTTGTGGTTATTAATATTTTTGTGATGTTTGATGTCATCTCAGGAAAATAAAAAATAAAATTGCACCCCCCGCCCCAATTTTTTCCAAAATTTGGATGATAAACTGGGAATTAATTTGATATGGCCTAAATGGTCGAGTATCGGAACAGCATATTATTCTAGCCCTATAACATTTGGCGATTCAGTCTGAACTAGTCAAGAGTTTCGTACCATGCGGTTCTCTGTCTCTTTGGGGATGAGGTGAATATGTCACCAGGACTTTATTAATATACGTATCTACAGTTGCTGCCACGCGGATTACGACTAATCACACTCAACGCGGGGATTTTATGTCACCGCGGACACACTGATTTTGTCCCCACGATTTACCCGGTGTGAAATCGCAGGCCATCGTCGCGATTTACCTTACAGTATCAATGTACACTTTAGCAGTCAATTTTGCAGACGAGGAGCCCGTCGGGCCTGTTCTAAAAAAATCAATAAAAAAATCAGTTTTACTGGATCTCAAGCTCAAGTTCCTCAAGACAAAATACTCCCATGTGTATTGTGAACTGTGAAAACACTTGCAATTAAGTAATTAAAATGTGTTATACACACATTGAAACAATAAGAAGTTTGAATATTTTGCCTGGCTTCGTGTCGGCAGTTTGTCACAACTTTGAGGTCGACAATTGATGATATAAAACTCATTATTCTGCTATTATGGTTGTGTTTTATTCCCTTTGTGATAAGAAATACCGTTTTAGTCATTAAAAACACACTAATGCATTAAAAAAAATCGTTATTGATGGTATTTCGATTGAATGTTTGTGAAATGTTCGGGCCGTAAAAGTGCGGTGTCATAGTAGTTCGGATGGTACATAATTTCGGATATATTTATATTTTTTTTATTTTTATTTTTTTACATAATCAAATAAGAAAAACTGTCCTTTACAAATACATGTTGGTGGAAAGAAAAATATAAATAAAGATATAAAGTTTATTTCTATTCATTATTTAAGGTGTAAGGAGTTCCTGGAATCCTCCTTTTAAATGAATTCTAGTCTAGGCTCCTAATTGTTTACTTGGAGAAAGTGGTGACAAAAAGAAAAAATATAGCCAGAGGAGGCTCTGATAGTCTCATAAAACCTGATTAAAAATCTGGCTCCAAGTTTAGCTCCAGTTTCACCAAGTCGGCTCTGATTATTATCGTTTGGCAAAAATGCTAGTACTCTCCTTTGCATTGGTTATAAATTACTATGTAATATTCTATTCTAACATATTTTAAATGAAATGGTAAATAAGTCCGCTGACCAGGGAGCATAAAGTGGTAGCAAAAAGAAAATATAGTCAGAGGAGGTTCTGAGCTTGATTAATACATACGTAACAAAATTAATGTGTGCTATAAAAGTGAATAAAGACACATTTCCAATAAGAAAAAAATATTGGACCTTTCCATTTTAAATCAGGGCCTGTCCATTTCAAATCGGGGCCTGTCCATTTTCAGAAGCAACAAGCCCTGGGCCTGTCTCTTAAAATAATTTTCTTTGAGCACTGGTTGAACGTTTGTTTGTTGCGTCTATCGTGCACAGAGGTTTATTTCCTGGTTGGACAGGAATGACAGAATCCAGTTTCAAACAAATAAGACGGGCTGTGAACGCCAAACTCAAGAAGTATTTCCGTGAGGATTATGTAGACATTGATAAAAAACTTAGATATCCTAAAGCATTATGACGACGACATGGTTCATCCCGGATACAAGGAAGGAGGACTTAAAGTGCTAAGAGACATGATACCAGGGCTTTTTTACCTTATATAACAGAGGCCTGTAAAAGGCCTCTTCCCAACAGAAAATTGGACTGTTTTTTCCCAACTGTGGCAGAATTATTTCCCAATCGGAAAACAGCAGTCTCTCAGAATTTGAGAAAAAGCATGAATTCTGCAGTGTGTTTTTGGCTGATAAGTAAATTCCGACTTGGAAAAGTTAATAATTATGGTAAATAATGGATGACAATATATAAAGTATATTAAGGTCATATTTACTTAATTTATGAAACCTTGTATTTTTCCCAAAATGAGAAATAAGAGCGTTCTTTTTTCCCAAAATGGGCAGGCCTGGGCCTCTTCTCAATTTTGTTGAAAAAAGCCCTGGATACAGTAAAACGTTGTATCTGTACTTTCATATAAATCAGAATTGCCTCCGGTTACAAATCCGCCGCGCTACATGTAAACATGTATGCATCTATATATTATCTACAGACAACTTAGTGTTATTAAATTGCCATAATAATATTTTATAATAACTAAAAAAATTATGTATATATGTATAAAATTCTTTTAATAGTTATATGTGCATTAATATACAAAGATATGCAATAAATAATATGTTCCTGAATCCGTTTCGTTATTACTCGTTATTATTGCATATATCAAAATAGTTTATGTATAAAGAGAACACGGCTATGCTACCTGTCTATCTTTATGTTCTACAATACCATTGCATGTTTTCAATTCCAACCTTATCTCGAAAATATTAATGTGTACAAATTTTGTCAATCACTTACAAAGTTGCGAGTTTCATCTCATAGATTAAAAATCGAATCTGGTAGGTGGGTTAAACCTAATAGAATACCTATAAACGAATGAACTTGTGATCTATGCAACATGTTAGAAGATGAGTTTCATTTCGTATTACAGTGTGACAGATATACAGATTTAAGGAAACAATATATACCCAAGTATTTCTACCGACGACCTAACATGGTTAAGTTTATAGAACTCATCAATTCAAATAATAAAGGATATATTAGTAAACTCTCCATATTTATCTATAAAGCGTTTCAATTAAGAAATGAGATGATATATAGAAATTAAACTGTGGATATGTTCCTAATATGTTGTGTATAGTTAACTTATATTAATATAAATATGTGTATGTATAAATATTATTATGTTAACTGGTGTTAATATATACAAATATTGATGCAAATTTATAAACACCTTCTCGTCAATGCACATGAAATGTGTACATGTATATATATGCAAAATCTTTCATTGTGATCTCATACTTGTTGTCTTATACATACCAACTGCACTGTCAGGGCTGTACAAATCCTATAGCCCGACGCCCGGGACTAGTCCAAAACCAAAGTCGGGCGTGTCACTTTTTCAAAGATTTCAGTCCCGGACTAGTCCAATTTTAAAAAAAGAGAAAGTCGGGCGTGTCACTGTTTGAAACATTTCAGTCCCAGATTTGTGCAATAAACAATGTCGGCCACCTGTCATAAAACAACCGCAGCACATTTCTCAACATAATCCTTTAATTGCACTCGCTTATGTAATGCAATTAGCATCCACAGCGGCGATCAGCGATGACAACAATCAACAATCAACCATGCCGGAAGTCCCGCCTCCTAATTACTTTAATTGACAGTCAACATTGTCGACATTATCCAAACAATTGACCCAATCTATTTTAATCCAGACCCGCTAGCCAATGAAACGACTACTACAGGTTAATCACATGTTTGTCACGTGATAACCTGTTCGTCACGTGGTGAGCTGAAAATGGCGATTAACTCAAACAATAACACGAAAAACGTTGATTAATTAGCAATCAGGCCGATTTGTCGGCAATCTTTCGATGAGTAAAGAAACTAAGGACGTTTAATAATGAATGCATGTTTGATATGAAACGGTAGGTGATTTTTTTGTTGTTTCTCAGTGTATTGTTGAGCGTAATTGTAACAGACATGAAAGGCGGGTGGGTAACGGTTTGTGTATAGTGTACTAATTACGTTCGAAGAATTGAGTTGTCAAAAAAATGAAATAAAAACAAAACAAACTGATATACATAATCAGTTTGATTTCGTATTCGGCTGTGCTAATGTTTACATTTCAAAAATGAGTTTGTTGAACTTTTTCAGTGTTAAAAATAAGGAAAATATTCAGAGTGAAAGCGAAATTAAAAATAAAAAGAGGAAAAATGTAGAATGCGATACACAGCTAATCAAAAAGTCAAAATCATCAGGTGTAGTGGATAAAAACATAAAAATAAAATATTTATATTGATTCACATGTTATTATTTATTTTTTGCATTAGGTAAAATGGTAATAAAGTTAAGAATCTCATCTGTAGCCCCGTACCTATATAAAGTTATGACTTTTTTTTCTCTCCATTAAATGATTATCTGAACTGTAATATGAAACTCAATATCTATATTGAAATTTAAAAATGCAAATGTGATTCTTACTATTGCTACTGTTTCACCCAATAGCAGTCTACAATCTATACCACTGACACATACATTAATTGTCTGAAGAGTAAATAAGGATTGTTTCATTTACTGTGTATAATGAATTGTAATGAGTATGCAAATCCGTTAAAATAAGACGCAGTTTTAACATATTGAGAAATCGAAAGAATTCAGGACTTGTGTCCATTTTTTGGGACTAGTGACAATTTGTTTGGGACTAGTCACTTTTGACAGGGTGACTAGTCCCGGACTAGTGGCTAAAAAAAATATTTGTACAGTCCTGACTGTTACCATGTATTACTCTGTATTTGTATCCTTATGGGCTTTATAGCCTATTGGAATTTTGAAATAAAATTATCTATCTATATAACTAATTACCGTATAAATAATATTAACTCTGGCATAATAGGCCAACAATTGAACTTACCTCACAGAAGATACAGTTAGTCTTGCAATTTTCAGAGCACACAGAACAAGCGTACATTTTACCCATTGTAATAACAAGTGAACTATTTCTTTTAATTTAACATGTTATTATATTACTAAAAATATACGGAATTTCTTGTTTCACTAATAAAGTCGATATAATGTTTGTCGGCAAAAAAGAGTGATAAACAAAATCAAATCAATTTCTTTTACATGCCTGTACGCTAATTGAGAGATTCGCGATTATCCAATTATCACATCTGATGATTGACCATTAGAGGACATTAACAAATGTGTGATAATCCTAATAACCATCTCAGATGTAATGCAATTAAAGGAGGTGTGATATACAGGTCATTCAATCAAGACTAGTAGACTAGCGTTGAATTATCAATATTAAACAGACCCTTTTCTGTACCGCCGCTTCCTTCTTAATAATAAAACCGATTCAATGAATTATTTCAAATAAAAACTTAAAACTTTCAATATAGTGTTTATAATCAATATAAACCGTTTTGTATCAGTTTTTAATCAATTTAAATAATCATAATGCATTAATCGGGCCCTTTTCTGTACTGCCGTGTCCTATTCAAAATGGCAGAAGAAAATAGATTCTCAATGATATTATTGCCAATAAAAGCTCTTTTCTTATTCTTTTTCAATATCATATTGTTTATTATCAATATAACCCATTTTGTATTAATTTTTATTCAATACAAGATTTAATAAGTTATTATTCAATATAAGGTATACTAGTGCATTTAACAAGCCATTTTCTGTCCGGCGATGTCATTTTCGCAGTAGCATGTAAACATATATTAATGATATTAACATCAAAAATAAAATAAATTTTATTTTTTTCACTGTCAATCGTGTTTATTATTACTAGTAAACGTGTTAAATAACTTTTTAATAAAGACAAGATAAAATTGTGCATTAAATCGGCCCTTTTCTGTGCCGCAAAACCCTTTTCTGTCCTTTTCGGAGTAGCATGTGAACATATATTAATGATATTAACATCAAAAATAATTTATTTTTTATTTTTTTCACTGTCAATCATGTTTATTATGACTATTAAACGTTTTACATAACTTTTTAATCAAGACAAATTAAAATTGTGCATTTAATCGGCCCTTTTCTGTGCCGAAAAACCCTTTTCTGTCCCGTAGCAGGGTCGGTCTACTTCGCTGACTTTCATGGCTGACGTCAGCTACGCGATGACACAAAATTGGTGAGGAAAACGCTGACCTTTGAGAAAACGCTGACCTTGTTAATTATTTACTTATTAAATACAATTAAACATTTTTTTGAGTATATCTTCGTAAAACAACATGTATTTGAATATATTAAGCAAAATCAGCGTTTTTATTTGGTTTTTAATGGTTTATTTGAAAGTTGAAAATAGGTAGAAAACGCTGACTTTTTATGAATTTTGCTGACTTTACTGACCTTGATTGCGTACAGAATACTAATCTTATTATTATCATTATTATTGTACAGTAGGCGGAGTTAATCATAACTTTAAGTAACTGACTGTAATCGCAACTTATTAGCTAACAATTTGACTTAAGTTTCTTCTTAATTATCTGTTAACAGTAACAGTTTGAATATGTTTGACATTCAAAAATATTGTTTTCAATACAGTCGACTCCGTTTAATCGCATATCGGTTAATTGCATATTTCGGTTAATTGCATAAATTTTTGAAACACAAAACCATTCGTATTCTTTTGCATGTAAAAAACCCCGTATAATCGCATAGGTTTTCGTCACATTCCGGATAATTGCATAACGAATATCTGGCTAATTGCATACTGAAAGTCAAATTTACCTGTATTTTGCAACTGTTAAGTGATTGACGCGGTCACAGAGATAAGCCCGAGGCAAATTGATTGACAAAAGGTGCTAATTGGCTTGCCGAGAGAGTTTGCCATTTTGTGCGGTTTCCGTAAAGCTTCCACGCCATGACGATCCCTCACCAATAAGCATACACGATTTAATAATAAGTTTGTACGCAATGTAAAGCAATGTGTTGTTAATTATTTACTGCTCTCAGTTTGCTAGTGTCGGTAGAGATGCATATGACATTGAGTAGCTCATAGAGGTTACTTAATAAATGAAAAATAAAATAAGCTTTTGTGTTATTATCATGGCTGTGTAATTCACACTACAAACAATAGCAAGCGACGCAGGTTGAAAGAAAACAAATACGCATAAATATTGCGTAAAATCTATCAAATAACGGTAAATACAAAATGGATATGCACAATAATAATCCTATCAAACATCTTGCATAGAATTAACTCGCTTTTATGGAGTATCTATGTAAGTATTAACAGAACAGTAAAACGAAAGTAGAAACGTGCACCGCTACATGTATAAAATGTTCAGTTTCGGTTATTCGAATACTCCGGTTAATCGCATATATTTTCTTGACAAATCGGCTATGCTAATAACCGAAATCGACTATCAGGTTTTTTTTTTGGCTGTTTTTATAGCCGAAATTCGGTCATATTCCCAATGCCAAAACATATATTTTTTTCCCAATTAAGAGGAAAAAAATGCCATTCCAATGATTGGGGTTTGATTGGGGTTCAAAAGCTTAAATACATGCTTCTGTTTATCTTGGTGTACAAAAAACAGTATTAAAGATATAATTATGAAAGGAATGCTTTACTTTATATTTTTCCGAATTTTATTAAAAATCGCGCTAAAATACCCAATTTTATGAAAAATCGCACTAAAATTCCCAATTCCAGGGGTACGGGTCATGTTCCCAAAATCATGAAAAAAAGCCCTGAATATTTAATTTGATTAACTAGATAACTAAGTATTGTTAACTGAAAAAAACAACAACAATGATTAAAATAAGATTAGTATACAATACACAATCAAGGTCGTCAAAGTTAGTAAAATTCATAAAAGGTCAGCGTTTTCTAACTATTTTCAACTCCCAAATAAACCATTAAATACAAAATAAGAAATGCTGATTTCGCTTAATATATTCACATATATGTTGTTTTACTTAGATATACTCAAACAAATATAACAACAATGATAATAATAAGATTAGTATTCTGTACACAATCAAGGTCAGCAAAGTCAGCAAAATTCATAAAAAGTCAGCGTTTTCTACCTATTTTCAACTTCCAAATAAACCATTAAAAGCCAAATAAAAAACGCTGATTTTGCTTAATATGTTCAAATACATGTTGTTTTACGGAGATATACTCAAAAAAGTGTTTAATTATCTTTATTAAGTAAATAATTAACAAGGTCAGCGTTTTCTCAAAGGTCAGCGTTTTCCTCACCAATTTTGGGTCAGCGCGTAGCTGACGTCAGCCATGAAAGTCAGCGAAATAGACTGACCCCCAGTAGCAGTACTGGTTGTGTACCAGTTATCGTCATTGACCATATTTTGTCATTATCAATAAAACGCTCGATGTTGTGATTATTTTTCGACCCCAGTTTACAAATCACTACTGTTAACATGCACTCTCAAACCAACCCGTTTACCTATATAAGTACCGTTATAAACAAAACACAATCGGGGGGAATCACGCGCTAATGCGCATGCGCAGGAAAATTTCCTTTTAAAAATAGGTGACCTTTAACGTCGAACCATTGAATCAATTTGACGTGCCCAAAAAACTAAAAGAATGTGCTAAACATTTTCAGCCAAGGGAGACAACTAGATTTACATTTGCGGACAGTTATTTCCCTTTAAATTATGAACGTCGAGGTGAAGTAAATGACATCCGATACCTACAGTTGAAAAACCATTTTAAATTGTAGATATAATTTTTTTCTAGATATTTTTGTTTTGTGTATTCATGTGCAATGGTATATTTATGTTTCAATTAAAGGGACACTGTCCGTAAGTAAACAGATATTGAGCTAAACAAAATAACTGGCTGACTTTTATTCAGTGAAATGTATACATGAAAACATGAGGATAGACCCTAAGAAGTATGTAGGAATACATTCGTGAGTTTGAAAAAAAAAAGTTTTAATTATATGTAAATAAAGTGGGACCCACAATATTTACCTTTTCTGCGATCACGTGACTTCCATTAGCGCATTAGGTTTTCACCACAGTATGTATTGCGAAATATGTATAGCCCGCTTAGCTCAGTTGGGAGCGTTGACGACCACTTTACGCTCACGCACACTATTATTACGGTGAGTGTAATTTTAGTTTGGGCTGCGAGTTCAAACGCACAAAGCGGATTTACTTTTTTTTGTACCGCGATTGAATTCCGTTCAACAATCTTGCTTTTAATTAGTAAATATTCAATAATGTTTAGTGTGTAATGTTTGCGAACATAATTATTGTGTGTTTTATAAGCTAAAAGTTACGGACAGTGTCCCTTTAACAACTAAACACGTTTTCATCATCTCAAACATGGATTATTCGGTATTAAACTGAACATGACAATAACTACTACATTCAGCTCAGACGACCGGCCCAATTCAACAATGTAAACACAGAATATTTACGGCAAAGGGGTGAGCTTCTTTATCGGCAAAAATATTTATGAGATGACTAGTTTTGATTTAGATATATTAAAGAATTAACATAAAAATGACGATATCTGGTATAAAGCCAGTATATATAGCATGTGAACAAATATTAATGATATTAACATCAAAAATAAAATAAATTTTATTTTTTTCACTGTCAATCGTGTTTATTATCACTATTAAACGTTTTAAATAACTTTTTAATCAAGACAAGTTAAAATCGTGCATTTAATCGGCCCTTTTCTGTGCCGCAAAAACCTTTTCTGTCCTTTTCTGTGAATTCAGCCCTTTTCTATATCTAGTCATATCGCATTTCGGCTTACCCCACCCACCCGCAAATAAGAAACAATTTAACAAAGTGCCGTGTCATGTTTTTTTCAAAAGTCACAACCTCTTTAAAATGATCAAGTATTCAACAAAAAGTAATCATACAATGTCCTTTTTGTTGGTTCCTTCTGTTGGCATATTTTTCCACCGGGAAAATTGTATAGTTCGCCTGGTCGAGGCCCATTTCTCCAAAATTCTGTCGGTAAAGCTTCCATTTTTCAGTAACCGGAAGTTGATAATTCTGTGTGGTGGAAAAGCGTTGAGAAGAAAGCTTCTTTTTGATCATGATGGGTCAGGTTTAATTAATGGTCCCATCCAAAGATCAGAGATTTCAGAATGCTGCAAGAACGGAACCAAATTAGATTTATTCAGGCTAAAAAATTGCATTTTAAATTAATTACAAGTGATTTATCTATCTTCCAATAAGTCAAACCCCTGCTTGGGTCCTAGACTTGACGCGCGTCAACTGACAAGACGTTAGTTGAAATAAAGCTAAGGATAAAATTAGAAATAGTATATAGTGTTAAAAACAGGTTAAAAGAAGATAGAGCATGCTTTCTAAGGAGACATGTGATTGACATGGCTAACAGCCAGGCCAAATGCACTGGGGGGTAGGGTTACTACGTTTTCAGGTAGGGTATTCCAATGGACTATGGTTCTGGGGAAGAATGAGTATTTATAATAGTCAGTAATTGTTTGGATTTGTTTAAGTGATGAGTGGGATGTACGGCTAGGTCTGGGATTTTTTTTTTAGATTATCTTCCCATGTGATGGCAACATGGTTTAGGAAGATGTTATCTAGCATTACCAGTCTTTGGTCGATACATCTTTGGTCAAGAGGTCTCTAGTTTAGGGAGTTCAACATATTTGTGACACTGGATGTTCTGGCATAGTCATGTTTGATCAAAGAGCAGCTCGTCTTGGTCAATGCATGTAGTTGTGTGCGGTGACCAGACTGTGGAGCAATACTCGAGCTGGGGCCTGACAAGTGTCATGTATGCGGTTGCCTTCAGGCTCTCTGAATGTACCTTAATATTACGCCTCAGAAAGCCTAAAGTCATATTTGCTTTGTTGGTGACTGAGTCAATGTCTTTATTCCATGTCAGATCATTTGAGATGTTTACCCCTTGATATTTTGCTGATGAGACTGTTTCTAATGTAGTGTTGTGTAGGCAGTATTGTATGTTTATTACGGACCGTTTAACGTATTCCCTGTTATTACGGACCGTTTATTACTGTTTTGCGTTTGGTGATTTGAATTACTTGGCATTTCGAAGGATCAAATTGCATATAACCTTTAGATTCCTAGCATTCTAGTTGTTCTAAGTCCTGTTGAAGGAGACTGGAATGAGTTGAAACCGTTAGAGATAGATAGATTGCAGTGTCATCTGCAAATAAGCGGACTTTAGAGGATTTAACATGATCTGGTAAGTGATTAATACAAGGGTAGCAACCTATGTCACGCGCATGCGCCAAAACGGATCCGTTTATACACGGAAGAGCTGGTATTACTAAGTGGATTTTTATTAAGATTTACAAAACATTTGGTAAATTGACAATGTCCAACGTACCACATGGATTAGAAGGCTTTCATTAAACCTTAAATAAGCTGTAAATTCCCAACAGTTTGTTTGTTTACTTCGATACAATCGCATTTCCACCAAAATGTAAACGGTACCCGGCTTTGAAATGAGTTTATATCGAAGTAAACTGACAAACGGCTCGGAGTTTATAGCTTATGTACAGTTTAATAAACACCTTCTCATCGCATTGCCAATCAACCAAATGTTTCGTAAATCTTGGTAAACATCCACTTACCAGCTCCCGAATCGAGCTTCTGTGTATGTAAACAGATCTGTTTTAGCGCGTGCGCGTGACATAGGTTGCTACCCTTGTAATATAGATAAAGAAAAGAAGAGAGCCTAGGACCAAGCCCTGAGGTACGCCAGACGAGACGGCGCCATTTATGACGACTGACTGTTATCTAGAAAACTTTTAATCCAAGTGAGACTATTTCCTCTGATACCATAATAGTGAAGTTTAAACAGGATTTTTCGTGATTTACCATGTCGAAAGCTTTGGAGAAGTCAAGTAGGATAAGGTCAACCTGGCTCTTCTTGTTTACTGCTTTTAGGTTGTCATCAACGAGCATGAGGAGTTGAGACTGGCATGATCTTTTCTCTCTGAATCCATGTTGTAGCTCGTAGAAAAGGTTTGACTTAGCAAAGTGCTTTGTAATGCTTGAAGCGACAATGTGTTTTGATGCAGGTAAGGGAAATTTGGCGATAGTTTGCTGGGTCAGCTTTAGAGCCCTTTTTGAAGACAGAGGCTACATTTGCCATTTTCCAAGGTGTAGGAGTGTGTCCAGATATTAGCGATTTGTTAAAGAGACCTTTTAGAATGGGAAAAATTTCTTTGCTGATGTTCTTAAGGATTATTGGTCGTATCTGGTCTGGGCCTGCTGCCTTATGTGGGTTTAAGTTAGCCAGGAGTTTTTCAATACCATTTGTCGAGATTTCAATGTTAGGCATGGCACTGTGTTTGCTGTAGCTATTCCCAGATCCTCCCCAAGTATCTAATATATCCCTATATTTCATTTCAGATAATGATTTGAGAGAAACGGGTGATTTTGGGGTAAAGGCTGATTGAAATTGCTCATTTAGTATGTTGGCGTTATCTTGATCTTTTGTGTAGGATTTGTTTTGTTTTTTGAGCGTGTCAATTCCCGTGGAGTCTTGCTTTGAGTGTTTGAGGAGAGTATATAGCTTTTTAGTATTTGGTCTATTTATGGACTGTGTAGTATTAGATGTTTCCTCATTTACGTTTAATATTTCTTCTAGGTATTTTTGGTATGCAATTTTTGTTTCTTTTCTACATAGATGTTTCAGATTTAAATAGTGTTCTTTGTCTTTTTTTGTGTCCTGTTTTTCTGTGTTTTGTAAATGCTTTGTCTCTTTTTCTGTATAGTCGTTTTAATTCAACCTTAATCCATAGTAATTAATTTTACTTGAAGCTGTTTCTGTTGGTATGTATTTATTTGTTCCTTCAGAAATGATGTTTGATATCTGCATGATCCCAGAGCTCATCTACCGAGACATAATCATATGCATGTGAATTCTCCATATCCCTGTGGGATTTTTCGACATGTCCCCTAAGGCAATCCCAGTCAGAGGGGAATTTGGCGTGGTTTCTGGGGTTTGATACGGGCAGATGTATTTGTGTCTATGAGGACAGCATCATGGTCGCTTATTCCAGGAATGACAGTTGCCCTATTTACAATTGTAGGGTTATTTGTCAGGAATAGGTCAAGGATGTGATTTTCACGTGTTGGGTCCTGTACTATTTGGGTGAGGTTATTATCAAATAATATGTCAATGAATTCTTTATAGTAAGATTGTGATTTACTGTCTGATCTAGTGGAAATATTGATCAAATCCATTTTCGGCATGTTGAATTCACCGCCTACCCAGACAGTAGCATTATATTTGGAGGCCATATCCACTGATTTCTTAAATTCTGCCATACTTATTGCGTCGTATTCTTTTGGTTTATAATAGGTGCCAATAAATAAGGGTTTTACTCCACAGATTTCAATCTTAACCCATAGGTTTTCACAGTCAGTGTGAAGATGTGTCGCTTCCTGGGCTACTATACAGTTGCTGACGGCTATGAAGACACCTCCTCCCACCTGATTGTGTCTGTCTCTCCTGAAAGTGGGACTAATTTATTTACCTCTTTACTTCATTATAATACTCAAATAATATGAAAAAAATATAGGTACTACCTACATGAAACGGGCAAACACCAGTCTTCTTGGTAGAACTTGATACATCATATATTTTACTTTCGAAAATATTCCCATGATGAATAAATATTCATGTACTACTTATTATTCTGCTGTCTCCATTATTATTATTATACTGATCTCCGTATTCTGAAAGTTTCTAAGAACAAGAATATGGTACTCGCTGCACACTAACGCCCACCAGACAAAGTTGATGAAGACTACCTCTCCAAGACGCAGGAGTCGGTAGCGCGGCGGATTTGTAACCGGAAGCCTCGGGTTCAATCCTCCGTGGTGCCACTGAGTTCCGTCGGTGTGTTCTTGGGCAAGACACTTTCCCTTAGCCTCGTCCGTCGGATGGGGACGTAAATCGGGAGGTCCCGTGTATCGGTCTATCCTCCGAGCACGTTAAAGAACCATAGGAAACTATTCGATAATAAGAGTAGAGCAGGTTCCCGGATTCCTATGTATCCTTCCCCTCTCTCTGGGGCGGCTCTAAATAACCTATACTGTGTTGATGAGCCGTTAAACAACAACATTCAATTCAATTAGAAGACGCAGGAGGAAATCACCAATCCAAGATAAGAATTCAATCTACATCATCGGAGGGGCCTTTAACGTACCTGATGTAGAATAGGATAAGAACACATTTACAGGCAGCACACACTACCCACGGAGGGTCATCCAGACCTACTTGGACATTGCATTGGACATGTGACTTGATCAAATGGTAGGCTTCCCTACTAAGCTACAGAACACCATGGACCTTATCTTCATCAGCCTCTCAGGCTTTATGATCAGGTGCATTCCCAACAACCCCCGTCATTGCTGAATGTGACGCGCCCCCGCCATTTTGAATTGTTCTCCGGTACTCTGAAAGTTTCTGAGAACAAGAATATGGTACTCGCTTCATAATTACGCCCATCAGACAATGTTGTACATTAGTATATGACCTAAACACCTGGAAAAAGTTTCGATAAACGGTTTTGTAGTGTAATTTTGCTGGATTAGTTTCTTTAAACAATTCTATTGCATGTTTTATGCGGATGGTTTGGGGACCTCACAATGTGGTTAATATATAAACGTTCTTCTTCTATATACAATAATTGAAGAGTTGGTCTAAGTATCAATGTATTGCATTTTAATAGTCCTCTAGATATACTGAAAGGAAAAAGAAACGCAACTCGGTAATTTCCGCTAAATATTGTATGTACAATATGCTGCTGTTAATCGGATGATACACGACTACATTAGATCTTTACTTTCGGAAAAAATACTAAAACAAGACGTAACACAGCAAATACTATTCCTGCAAGTTTCATTATTGACAGAGTATGCATTGTGAGCAAACTTAGGATCTAAAATTTTGCAAACTCTTTACATTAAATGCTGTACTGAACTGGCCCAAATTTTCAAAGAGGATATTCAACATTTATTAATTTCTTGTTACAAAGTGTACTGTGATTAAACGTCTACAGCATCACAGTTGTGTCCTTTCTCTAACTAACTAAACTCTCTTTTTTACAAAACATCTTGGGATTTCCTTGTAATATTTTACGGAATTAAGTGTGCAGTATATACAATATTAAGAGGAAATTCCCAAGTTGCGTTTCGTTTCCTTTCAGTATATATTTTCAACGATAGCAAATGTATTGTCCACTTTTCAGTGTAAAAGCTAAATGGAAAACCAACTAGAACTATCTCTGAAGGTGATGAATATCCCCGCTTTTTTTATATAGCCGATGAGAATGGACAAAACGATTAATAATAACTGTCTAAAATATTTTTATTTTTTTAATGTGAAAAAAAATCTAAGTCGAATATAGGTTCATAATTCTGTAAAACAAACAAATGTAGAATAAGAAAACGTTAATGCAGAGACACATCATCACGTGTGAACTGTATGTCAAGTGTAATAACAATCCATGAACATTTTGAGGTGACAGCCACATGAAGTTCATTATAGAGTAGAACATTCTAAGTCAAACTAAGGGCCATAATACTATAATAAATTAGGCATCAATAATGTATGATGTAGAGCGAAATAAGGTCATCAGTCGTTATGTGTATATTAAGTTTGGGAACAATGAATTCGAAATGTTTGAGAAAATATGTGTTAGAGGACATCATAAAAATATCAGAGTGGAAAATTCTAAGTCAAACAAAGGGCCATATGTCTGTAATAAATTAGGCAAATCACAGACATGTTAACAGTACAACTTCACTTATTGCTTGGCAGATTATTATCTCAAGATTATACATTTAGAAATAAAAATGTGTTATATTATATAATAATTACAAGATGCATGTTTGTATATAACTGAACAATAACGTTGTTAGGAATAGAAAGAATATGATAATGGACCTTTGGAAACGGCCGAGCACGACACATACGAAATATTGCAGTCTCGGTTTGATTTAGACTGTTCATGATCGGTAGTGAAATATGCTAGCTACCGCTCACGCCCTCTAACCCCGGGTTGAGCAGAACTCAATATTCATAAAAATCAACAGTACAGAATTTTAACCATCCCGAAGATGGCAAGCATATGGCGGTGGATATAGCAATAACACATGACACGTTACAAACAAAAACACTATTTAAAAGTCAATACATTTATTTTAATACAAATATTATTGTGTTTGCTTTAAGTGATGTTTATTTAAATGCAATATGAAAATAATTCCCCTGCCCCTGTCCTCCATCTGAGGGGAGCCCATAAACCAGTGTGTGTGTGTGTGTGTGTGTGTGTGTGTGTGTGTTGGTGGGGGCGAGCAACATAGCTATGTGTAAGAATTTACCAAAACAACACAGAAATATGTCAAACAAATCGAGTTTCGATTGTGGGGGGGGGGGGGGGGGGGGGGGGGGGGGGGGGGGGGGGGGGGGGGGGGGGGGGTGGGGGGAGGGGGGTGATGGGGGGACGGCGCAACATATCTATATATGTGTAAGAACTGACCAAAACAACACAGAAATATGTTAAAAATTCGAGTGTGGGGGAAAGGGGATTGGGGGAAGGTGGACTGGGGAAGGCGGAGTCGGGTGAGCAACATAGCTATGTGTAAGAATTGACCAAAACAACACAGAAATATGTTAAAAATTCGAGTGTGGGAAGGGGGGATTGGGGAAGGTGGACTGGGGAAGGCGGAGCGGGGTGAGCAACATAGCTATGTGTAAGAATTGACCAAAACAACACAGAAATATGTAAAGAAAATATTAAAAAATCGAGTTCGAGTGGGAGTAGGGGTGGGGGGAGAGGCAGGGAGGGGAAGGGGGCAACATTTATGTGTAAGACGCTATGTGTAAAAAAATTGCCCAAAACAACACAGAAATATATAAAAAAAAAATATTTAAAAAATACAGTTTTTGAGTGAGGGGGTAGAGTGGAGGTGGTGGGGGTGGAGTTGGGGGCGGGAATGGGCAACACAGATATGTGTAAGAATTGACCAAAACAACTCAGAATATGTAAAAAGATTAAATCCAGTTTCGAGTGAGGATGTGTAAAAAATTGACTAAACAAACACAGAAATATGTAAAAAAAAAAGAAAAGAAAAAGAAAACGGCGTGGAGAGGGGTTGTGTGTGGGGGAGGAGGGGAGCCCATGCCCCAATGTGTGAAGTATAAATAAGATGCATAATGCTATAAGAAATTCCAAACCAAAACTATAGATATAAACATGCTTACATACAAACCTAGGTCTGCCTTTACTGCACATTTTATGGGCCATCACAATTTGGGTTCCATGGGAGCCCAGAATTTGCAGAAGACAACATTTACTTACGCAACCCCTTTACAACATACTATAAGGAAACCAATTCCCAAATGTATTGAGCTCGGACAAGAAATGTAAGATATATAGACCTGTAAACACAGCTTACACGCAAAATGTGATGTGAAATGAGACACATTTTAAGAGCTATCATAATTTGCGTTCCATGGGAGCCCAGGTGTTACAGGAACCAAAATTACTTAAGTAGCCCCTTAAGATAATGCTATAAGGAAGGAAATGGCCAAATTTGGTTGTGCTAGGATAAGAAATGTAAGAGACATAGACTTGTAAACACAGCTTACGCGTAAACCTTGATGTGGGACGCCGACGCCCGACGCAGATGCCGACGCCGTGGTGATTACATAAGCTCTCTTATTCTTCGAATAGTCGAGCTAAAAATAGCAATTTCACCATACTGAGCCGATGACGTCACCGGAAC